>JBAMBP010001045.1:0-556937 GCA_037044515.1 Phortica magna | reverse complement strand
ACTATGGACGCACTTGCGGCAAAGGCTACTCTTTTGCGCAAATTTGACTCGCTTGCGTTTCTCACCTAATTGTTGTTGTTTTGTTGTATTCGTTGTATTTGTTTAGTTGTTGTTGCAGTCTCAGCTAATCGCGAATCATTTGGACGTGTGTGAGTTGTGGCGGATAGTTGATTCGGATTGTCGTAAATTTTTTTAATTTAAACAAGAATTAATACAAGATCGTAGATATAGTTGGTAACTATTATCTGTTTATGTGTGCTGCAGGACGCAGCTCTAATAAAAAAAAAAAAAACGCGGTTAGTCGGTAAAAACCACGGAGCTAGAAAAAAAGTGCAAAAAGGTGATAAGCATTGTTTGTCTGTCGCACGGCGCTTTTCGCAAAATTCCAATGGTGAAGTGCAAGAAAGCCCAACACACTGACTGCACCGCTTGCCTTCACTTGCCAACAGTTGGTCCTTGGTCTATGCGAAATCGTTGTAAAAAGCGTGTTGTAAAAGTGATTGCAGAAGAAAAATAAAGATAAGCGCGAAAAATAATACAACATGACAGCGATAAAGACTCGTGATATCAAAAAATATATATATATATATATATTTATACATATGTAATAAATAACTTAACTTGGAGTTTTCGCGTTTATCGATGAAAGTGGTTTCGAGGAAAATGTGTGGCTCATGTGTTTTTGTTTGGCGTGTGAAATAAATGTTCAATTTTGCGCGTGCTAGCGGATTGTTTACAGTTTCCAATACAATCACTGCAATCAAGGCATATGTTCTATTGCCGTTGCCACCCCCCACAATTCAATTTTTGTCAGTGACTTTTCTCCGCTGGAGTTCAAAATTATTTCTCACGAGAAATGTGTTGCCCTCTGGCCTGCCCAGCATTTCCTCTCTTACGCGCCTCTTCAATCCATCTAGACACCAGCATAAAGTGATACTCAGGGTGGCAAGCAATGTTGTTTCGACATTGCTTTGTTTCACTGTATTCCGGTTTTTCTTATAAACACAATTTCCACCCTGCTGCGTGATGCGTGATAAAATCATCTCGTATTTTTGTTTTTGTACGAGTTTTCTGAAACAAGTTTTTTTTGTTGTTGTTTGCTCTTCTTTGAAGTGATTTGTCTTAAATTCTTAGGAATTTGATCTAATTTTTTGTGTTTTTTGTTTTTCGCTTACAATTTTCAATTGTCCTTGAATGGTTACTTTTCTATCATGAGCACATGATATATAATTTGCGCGTCCCTTAATATCGTTTGTGACAACAGGTGCAAAAAGTAATTCATGTTTCAATAATCGTTAAAAATTCACACAAAAAGCAAATAAAAACATGAATGAAATCAATAATTTATTCTTTTGATTGTTTCTGTTTCAGTGTTTAAACGATTAAATAATAATTACTAAGTGGAAATAAAAGTGTGAAAGCGTGCTTTAAATAAACATACATATAACTAACAAAATTGAATAACTTTTAAAGAAAAACATAAAGTTAAAAGAAAATTCATAATGGGCAAATTATTGAGTTTATTGGCTCGTGATGACTCTAACTGTTGCGCTGCTAAATCCTACGACGTCTTTCTCGATTTCGAGAATGCTGCTCCCACAGAAACCGAACGTGAGGTTTACGATGAGGTTGAACGTGTGCTCAAGGAGTCCGAAGTAGTGCTCGATGAGATACAAATATATAAGGTGAGTTTCTAATTTTTTATAATTATTTATAATTTTTTTTTTTTACAAATTCCCTGGTTTCAAAATTCCTTATAGCGCATCTAATAGTCACTTATGCTAAATTTGCAAATTGTTTTGTAATTTTAACAAATATTATCGCTTCATTCATTTGCTCAGCAATTCTTTTTTATTTTATGAATAAACTTGTTTATATGTATGCGCATACATATGTATATAAATGTTTATATCTATGTTTGCATAATGTATATAAGCATTTTTTGTTGTGAGATTTCCTATTTGCGCTGTTTCGATAACGTTAACGTTAAATTACCGTTTAAGTATTAAGCTTCTTAACTGATAATTGTTTTTTTTTTGTTTGTGAGTGATTCTAAATTGCTACACACACATACGCTTTATACGCTCTGAATTATTAAATGCAATAAAGTCACAAGTGAGCTGTTTTATGACAATAGCAAATTGTACATTTAACCTTTGAGTCTGCTTACAATAACTTTTCGCAACTATCTTTATTCTTATCTCTATCCCACTCGCAAGCACTCGATGACGCCCGCGCTCACTCTTACTCACGCTGTCTTTCGAGCACAGTTACTTCAACATAGACTCTATGTATATGAGTCACGTGCTCCCATTACTTGACGCCTTTTTTTTGAAATAAAAACAACAAAAATAAACAATATCTGACATTTTCTTTAAGACCACCAAGTTTGTTGGTGATTCCAACGTTCTTTGCACTGATCATACAAGTTTGAGCGTCATAATTACTCTCAAAACATACAAAGTTTTTATTTCTTGTTTTGGTATTTTATTCTTTGTCGGCTTCGTTCGTCTGTTGGTTGGGCGTGCTTTCTTGATTAGTCATCTCGAACGGGTTTTGCACGCTTTGCATGAGTCTAGCTTGGCAAGTCTGTTGTTATAAGCCTCTAATTTAGTTCCTAAACATTTCATTGGTTTTCCCCTTTGATAACCAACCTTAGAATAACATCATTGCCGGAGAACGACAACTGGCAGCCAAACCAATGAACGCACATACGTAATGCTGATAAAAACGCTGCCGGGCGTGTTCGTTGCATGTCATTAGCGGCGCTTGAGTATTTTATGTTGTGCGCTTGTTTTCTACGCCTTGTTTTAATCAATTTTAGCTGACGAAAACAAATTAAATGCTATTTCAAAATAAAACATGACCTCAGATAAGCTAATGAAATGTTGAGAAAGCGTAGCGGGCAATCGATTTTCAACAAAGTCTCTCAAAGGGTTTGATGTGAGGTGCTTGTAAAAGGGTGCGAAATGCTTAAATGTCGTTGACATGCTATGGAAACTATTAAAAGGTTTTATGCTGCCACAGTTTCCTTTCTGCTGCAACAAAATGGCTGAAGTAGCCTGCCGTTTATACAAATCAAGTCAAATGAACTGGAAAAAGTAAATGACGCTTTCATTTCCGCACTTCCGGCAGCTTGTTTTATTTTTATAGCGCAGTCTGACCTAATAATACAAATTGAAGTAAACCAACCCTGTTGTTAACCCTTTAGTGGCACAATTTTAACCTGTTTATTAATCGCACTGAAGTGGAAGCAAAATGTCAAATGATTTGAAATGTGCATTCATTGCTACTCTCGGTTGCATTTCACTACTTCATTTACACAAATGCAATGAATGTAATAAATGACATAATTCATGCCACCGTTGCCATCGTTGCCACCGCAGAAATTCCGTTTTAAGCGCCGTTTGTGGGCGGCATTAAAGCACGCCATCGTGCAACAACCAGAAGGCCGGGCAGTCAATGGTTTACTTTTACTACAAAAACGCTAGACTAAAGTAAGAAAATGAAAAGAAAAAAAGAAAAAGCGCATGCCAAATTGGCGGTGGCCCAAAAACTTGAGCGCGACGAACAAAAAATTGAGCGAACGCCAACATTTCACTTCAGACTGCCGAACGTTTGTAAAACGTCTGATTTCGCAGCGCTTTAAATGTAACTTTTATTTTTTTTTTCTTTTTTCACTAAAAATGTTTGTGCAAATCATAGTTTGTTTAAAAAGTGTGTTAAGCGCTTGTGAGGACTTTTGTTACAGTTTAAAATTGTTCTGGCAAAGCAAGAAAGTCTTTGGTAAAATAGTTTTTAAAAGTACATACTTTGTATTTTTTTTTTTAAATCTAAAACGCATAATTCTTTTATTTCCAACACATTTTGACAAGAAGAAGTGCTTTCCCAAAAGAAAACGAACAAAAAATAAGTAATAAATTTAGCAAGAAAAGAAATCCAATATTATTATTTTCATCTCTCTTTTCTGCTCTTACAACATTTTGTTATTCTTTTTCGTTTGGCAAATATACTTTTCGCCGCCTTTAATATACAATGAGAACTAACAGCATACACAAAAGACTCTCAGACAATAACTAAACACATTTATAATATAAAGATGAGGGGCACATAAACTCAGCTATAGCACAACAGATGAAAGGCTTTAATGAACGTTAGTCAATTATGGCGAGCATTTCACGCCTCACATGGGCCAAGTTAAAAGGGTTTCAACGGCGAAAGCTATTATTGACCACAAGAAAGGTTTCATTGTTGACATTTTGTTGTGGCACACTTTGGCACTGACAATAAACAGCGAAATGTCAAGTTCTATCTGGTTAAGTCTTCGGACTTATTGTTCCCATAACTAAACCAATCTTCGATTGATTTTAATCTCTAAACTTTGTAATAGTTTATAATAAGATTGGGTTGACCACTCATCATGAGTTAGGCTGAGTGTGGCATGTTCGTTGCGCCGCATGTTTCTTATCATAAAGTTGTGTATAATTTTCTAAATATTTCTCTCAGCTATGCGGCACAGTCATTGTAAAAATGTTAAGGTCGATTCATAAAGAAAACACATTTGATGTGAATTGAGAAAACAAGTTTCGATCAACAAATCAAACCGCAAATGTGGTTTCACACAACAAGCCAATAAAGTGCAAAGTCAAGTTGGTTGGTGGTTGGTTATTAGTTACTTTTGTTTTCTCACACAACTAATGTCGTATTAGTTATTCAAATGTCTGGAAAATAACTAACAAGAATATGCAATTTCACAATTGTTTTTATTACAAAAATTGATACTTTCAATGTTTTACTGTGCGCGTACATGTTCGTTGCGAGTTCAAAGAGATCACTTTTAAATTGAGTCATTAATTTGGCAAACCGAAGTGAGTTAACTTTTTGGTGCTCTCATCTTCTTGCTTTCAGTATCTGTGAATTCTCTGTCTGTCAATGTGACAAAGCGACAATAACTCAAGTCGTTGCTTCATTTGATTCGAGTGTAAAGCAAAGCACCGAAAAAAATTAAGTCAACAAAATCACTCTTTATTATAATTTTCTTTATTTCTGTTTTCAGACCAGAGTATTTGCGATCTTAAGTGAATTTGCTTTGTTTTTAAGCACATTTGTTTGATTCTTTGAGTAATATGACTGTTGAGAGAACAACTCATAAATGAATAAATGAATAAGTCATATAATATTTATTTCTATTAATTTTGTTGTGCGTATTATAAAAAAAAAATCAAGTTAAATAAAGATTAAGAGAATGGGAAAGAGTGAGAGAGAGTGAGTAAATATAAATATACAAATTTAATGATGTATGCAAATGCAAAATCACGCTTCTATCGTCGCCGTAGTCGTCGCACTTCCGGTCCGGTCGACCATTTGCGTTTGGTTGGGCACATGTGTGTGTGTGTGTGTGTGTGTGTGTGTGTGTGTGTGTGTGGGTTAACATTTGTATCTTTTTAAGGCAAACGTTTGTTTTTTTGGCAACGCTACGAGTATGAACATAATTTTAACTTTAATTTGAAGTCTTTTAAAATGCGTTATGCCTTTTGTAAGCCATTGAACGACAAATTTGCTGCCTTCATTTTGTATCTGTGAGGCATTTAAGCGCACATGCGTTTCTAATGCAATTAAGCCTAATATGATTGATTTTTAGCTTCACTTTTGATTTCATTATGACATGAAATTTCTTTTCATTTTCGGCGCATTTTGCTTTCCATTGCGGTAACTAATTACGCAAAGAAGAAGTGGAAATTATTTTTATACAATTAAGTTTCGTTTTTATTTTGTTGTTTTTGGCGCTGATTTGTAAACAAACGTGCGCGTTTTTAATACCTTCGCTATCGCTTTGATTTTAATTGGCTTATTTTGTTTACTTAATGCTAATTAGAGCGATACCGATTCTGCTTTTGATTTCGATATTAAAGCTTGCTAGCCATGCAAATTTACACATGTACTTTCATGTCGCATAAATTCACAAATCAGTTTCACCTTGAAATGACGACGACTCAGAGTCGAGTCAGACATGATGAGCGAGCAGACGACGACTGCACCTATAACCGTTTATAAACAAATTATTGACAAACTGAAATCAAAATGGCATTGGACAAATTTTTGCCACACATTTTGTGCCTTTGTGCACGCATTATTATTATTATTATTACTGCTTTACATTTGCACAATTGAAAAATTCGCAGTGTTTTTGTGCTTCTAAAAAAGAAAACAAAGAAATATGTTAATCGGTTTTGCAAACTGCAGCAACAAAACAGCTGCGCGCACTTGAAATTCTCTGTGTTTGTAATGAAAGATAAAAGTGTACACAAAAGTACAAAGCTCACTAGTTAGTTTACTTAAGAAACAATTTGTTTATTTGTTTCTTCTTATTGTTTTGTTCTTTCCACGCTTTGCAACGGCAAGAAGCTCGTCAAGTTCTTTGTGATCGAGTTACTCAATGTCAACATTATCATTGTCGACCTTTGTTTGTCATCTTTGCATTGAACTTCGTTTGTCTTGGCTTAGAAGAAGTGAATGGCCCACTGAGACAAGTGTGTGCAAACGACCCGCATGACCATAAAACTGCTTTACTGTCTTTACTGCATTTGTGGGCGTTTTGAGTGCAACACTTTGCAGTCTTTATCGTTGTCGTTGTCGGTCTTTGTAAGCTGCCAGCATATCTAAGGTGCCACACGTCGTGTGTCTTCATTTGCCTTACAGCGTTTCTTTGCTTTTATAGTCGCACTTTTATTTGCCACTTGTCTAACTGTCGGTCGCTGTAAATTACCTTGTTTATAGTTTCGAAAAATGAGTCTCTAAATGGCAACATGCTAACAGCCAACAGCTTAGCAAAGTTTAATGCTTGGCTTTTGGTATGTTTTGCTTTAGTTTGGGTTCCTATTAGCACTAATCTTGCTGCCACTCAAAAGCACTCATTTGGCTACCGTTGGCTTACGTCCGAGTCTATTAAATGCTTATTTTGTCTATTGACTTCGAATTTCTAGTTGGTTGGCATATGTTCGGCATTTGCAAAGCTTCGCTGTTGTGTAATTTAACAAGCTTATTTGCACCAATGGCGTTGCATTTCATTACCCTAAATGGTTAAGTATTTGCAAATTGTCGTCATTTAGTTTAGTTAAAATCTTCGATGCTAATTGCACTATTATTCATAAAATCGGTGGTGAGCTCATACGTTAATATGCTTTTTAGTTTGCGAAAACCGCATCGTTTTCCTGTTTCTGTTTACGTTCGGTTGTGGTTTCTTTTAGCTAGAAACGAGCGCATATATTCACTTTATGCTTAATTTCAAGTTCTAAAAGTAAATGGCTTTTGTTGCCGTTGTTGATTTTAGTGACTGATTTGTTTTACATTCCAGCAGCTTTTTGGCTCAACTTGGCGCTTTGCCCCAACGAAACGCACTTTGTCGCGACAACTTTAATCATGCCAAAGGCATCTTTCGTCTGCCACAATTGCTGTATTTTTGGCCTGTATTTTATTTACGTTTTATGCCTTCAGTGGCACGTTGGCATATGTGTATTGTTTTTTTAAATCTGTAAAAAGGCATTAAGAAATGCATTCACATTTCCATAGAAAACCAATTTAAGTGCCAAAATAAACATAAGAGCAGTGAAAAATTGTCTTAAATATTTCGAATACGCTTCTGTCTGTCTGACAGTTTGTCACTTGCAGCATTTTCGTTGGCAAGTGACGTGGCACTTCAACGCTTTGGATGCCTTTTAAAATATTTAACCCAATTTCGGTATTTCAGTTTCAACTTCTTGCGCTTGGGCTTCATTCATTCATTTGTGTGTGATAAGTAGAAAAAGTGTATATGGGATTATATTTAAGCGAACGCTACAAAAGTATCTGTTTACCACACAACAAACAAAACTGTTTCTAAAAACAAAAAAAAAATAATGTACAACGCAGAACACTTGTTGGAAAAAGTAACTAAGTATTGTACATTGTTATTTCAATTGTGATTTATATGTGCGTTAATTGAAAGCAAATGCGTGTCTGTTGAAATAATATAAAATAACAAAAAAAAGAAAAGAGTGAACGACAAAATCAATTGTCACATATGTTTTTATACTCAACTGCGGCTGAGTGACTGACTGATAGACTGGCAACAGATGGCAGGTTGTTGGCGATAAAGGGGGGAATAACACATGAAATTGACAACACGAATAACATCGCAACATTTCTATGGCATCTCGTTTAATGTTGTTTGTCGCTTTACTTAATTTAACGGTACATTGACGCCACAGATACTTCGGCACGCCGTCACCCACATTGTTGCTAAGTCCAAACGCACACAGTCACTCACACACACAGACAAATGCACGTGTTAGATTTCGCTTTTCACATTTGTGCGATAACAAGAGAAAATGGTAATAATTAAATGCAATCAATTGTAAAATTGACATGGATAATTGTCAAGTCTTGGCTTATCTTTGTTTATGTAATTATTGTTGTGCCATTTGCTTTTGTTGCTATTCACTGAAATTGTCACTGATAATGCGTAATTATTGTGATTTTGATATAACCAGCGTAATAATGCGTTATTTAAAGCCAATTTAAAGTGGAGTCTTTTGTGGGTTTTTTATCTGTGACGTTTGTGTCGAATGTGAGTTGGCTTCCTTGTTCTTTTACTCAGACAAAGGCATACAATTTTTAACGATAATATTTATTTATAATTACAGATTTTTTTTATAACTCTTTGGTTTTTTTTTTTAATTTTTCCGTGAATTTTTCCTCTTTAACAGTATTTTTTTTCTGTTAATTTACAGTCGCAAACTGTTTTTGCGGCCCACTGTGATGCATTTTTTAACACTTAATTTATTTTGCATTATTTGGCGTGTGTGTGTGTGTGTGTGGACAAGTGAAACGGTGTTAAAGGGCATAATTTGCATATAAACAGTTAAAATTAACATAATTTTTTTTTGTATTCTTAAACGAGTCTGACATTCTTCTTGTTCAATGGATCGATCAATGAAATGTTTTTGCGTATGTGCATATTTGTAAATAATTATAGTTTTGTAGGCTCTACTCGCAACTATTGAATGTTGTTTAAACAAACCTCACACACACATTATACTCTCAATTTATCTTTCTCTTACGCACGCACACAAACACTCATACACATCATACAAATATGTCTCATCTCTTTATCGAGTATGCAAAGTGGCGTAACTTTATTTATGCGTGAATCATTCATCTTTTTTTCTCTCTCTTTGTCACACAACTTATCAGCTGAGGCTTGTCTGTGTTTGTGCGTGTCGATTTGTGTGCGGTTTTGTTTTTATTTTTGTCATTGAAATAAAGCAACATATCGTATATATTTTGAACGATACTTTGCATACATATTTAAATAATTATTACATACATTTGATGCGTCGTTGTTTTTGTTGTTGCACTCATGTAATTTCAACACTCATTTAACGCTTCACCTCTTCAGTTGTTGTTGTTGTATCTTATCGTTTTTAGTATATATACTTTTTAATGCTTGTTTACATGTGCTTTTAATTGCTTTTGGTGTAAACACCGCAACGTTGTACTTTTGCGCTGATAGAATATTTCATGGAATTACTTTGTTTACTATTGAATACACACAAAGCTAACACAAATATTGGAAAGTGACTGAGTGAGCTTTTGAAAGGCAACGACTTTCATACAATTTGTAATTGTTGAATTAAAGCTGAGAAACCATTTTGGACAATTGTTTAATTGATTCGCTTTGTTTACAAATATTTGTTATTTTTTTTTATTAAAAAAATAAAACAATTAAAGTATTCATTACCGTGAATGAATACTATTAATTGCTTGTTCTGTGAACAAGTATTGATTTCAAGAAGACAACAAAATGTAATGCTCTAAAAAAAGGTGTTATTCACACTTTTAATCATCAACAGCACAATTCTCAATAATTGACAAGATTTCAAAGTTAATTGCGACATTTTTTAATAGAATGTTAAACAACAACGCAACAACAAAAAATCCTTTCACTAATAAGCAACAATTTTAATTGTATCGCATGAATTGAATCACGAACAAATAACGATTCTCATGCCTACAAATGAGCGTGTGACGCAGAGTGAGCAAAAGCATGAGCAACGTCATTCGGACATGATTTCTAATAATGAAGTAACTTAGAGGAAATAAACTTCAACTTCATGCACAGCGTTGCAATAATAAATATTTAATAATCAGAGAGAGTCGCGTCGAGTCGCAACATTTGTAAACAGAAGCCGAGAAATTATGAAACTTGTTGTGCATCGGCTGACCTCGTTCTCTTTCATGCTTTGATTCTCTTTTCCACACACACACACACACACACACACACACTATACACTTCTCATTCGCACATTTACATTAAGCTTGAAGTTAGACTTTTATTTGCATTTTACATTATGAGAATTTATTCTGTTTGTTTTTGTATTGTCGTTTTGTTGCACTTTTCTCTGTTTCATTGCTTTTCGCATAAACCGTACCGCCCAGTGTTCCCCTACTGCACGTTTTCTGTGCTTTTATGCTTTGTAGGCGGCGGCGTTCTGTCTCCGTTGAACGCCGCTGATGATGTCGTCGACACTTTTGTCATGACTATTTGAGACTTTTGTTTTCATGATTAAAAAAGATTTACTGCTCATCGTTGTTGTTGTTATTATTTTTGCTATTAACAATAAATTATGAAACATTTATTTTTTGCTTTTTCGTTCAGGCATATCTTTCTGTTGTGTCAATCCATGAATATTTCATAGTTTCATTTTTTTTCTCATTGAACACTCGTTTGTGCTTTGCTTTTCTTTGTTTTATGTTTCACTTCATTTCTTGGAATGAATTTGCATTGATTTGTGTTCTCAAACAATTTGTTGTTGTTGACTTTCGTCATTTGAGTTAAACTTTATTTTTGCTATTTTGTATTTGTACCCAAACGTGACTTGCAATCAATTCCTATTGCATTCTGAGTTTTGCCTTTGATTTGCGTAAATGTAAAAGGAGAAATGCAAAAACAAATATATGAGTAGAATATATTTCAAAGTCATTATTTGAAAGAAAAAAAAAATACTCATAGATAATAAAGTGTCTCAGACTTGAATATGATACTTTTTCTCATAAGACGGTTGTATGTTATGTGCTCATAGGATTGATATACTATCTCATAGATAGATAATGTTACTGGCTAATAGTTCAATGCGTTTGTTTTGTGCTTTTGCATAAAAACATAAATTGTCGTTGCGTGTGGCGGACACTTCATTAATAGTCGTCTTCGCTTAAATAATTTATGGTCGCATTTGTCGGTGTTGTCTGTCTAACTTGGCGCTGCATGTGGATTACACAACTATTGCCTTTGCCGTTGTGGGTGCGTCATTTATCATGTTGTTGTTGTTGTTGTTGTCGTTGTGAATATCGTGGGGCAATCCCCTTTTGTGTTAAACATGCACCTCGACGGCTAAGCCTGTTTTAGGCAAAATTATGTCTTAAAGCCAAATTTGCATAAATTTAAGGATTACTGCGTACAGTCAAATTGTGCAGAAATGCGACCTCTAATGTCCCTAAACTCTTTGCTTCGAGTGTAGCACACCTTTTATTCTTTTCATTTTGCTCTTTAGTCAGTGTTGAAACACGTGTTGTGTTTCTATAATAAAATTGCTATTAATAAAAGGCAAAGTCCGACAGTGAAGTGGATTTGTTCTTTGTTCTTTATGTGTTACTTGTTTGCACTTGAAATCCAGACTGGCAAAACAAACACTAAGGAATTCACAGCATTTTGTTAGACTTGTTTGTTTGACAGGTAAAATAAAAATATCGCTGTCTGCATTGCAACACGGCGTAGATAATTTACACCTGTGTTAGTCTGTTTGCTTGCCAGTGTCGCTTGGTGTCCTTGCACTTGGCAACACTTGTGTAAAAAAATCAGACTTCTCAAGTAAATGTTTACTCAAAGTTACATAAATGCAGCAAAACCAACAATGACAACAACAGCAAACCAAACACCAACAACGACGGTAGCAGCGACAGAGGCAGCAAGCAAACATAGTCAAGGTAAGAAGCAGAAGATTGCAAGATTGCTTTGTAGCACTGAGGAATGTCTTGATTCTTCATTGTCTCGTTTACGCTGCTGACTCTCTAAGGACTCTTGTCGTCTGCCAGCTGCCTCAACAGTTTCCGTTCCAATCTTTTAACGTAGGCAGTGAGCCATGCATTCTATTAGATGTGACTTTCTTGCTTGCAAAAGCGAAAAAATCCGGACTTTAACCTGTGCCTGTGCAGTGCTTTTGTCATCTATGAATGTGTATGTATGTATGTGTGTGTGTATGCGTGAGTGTATGCATTTCGAGTTCTGAAGTTGAGAGTTTTGCAGTCTCTTAAAGGTGACAGTTTTGCGCACGGTTGTTACATTATTTTTAAGTAGCATGTGTAGGGTACACAAAGAAACGTTTGAATGGCTTTTATGATTTTATAAAATGGTTAGTAAATATAAATATTATTATTATTATATTATTCAAATTCCACCACAACAACTTTCAGTTTATAGAGTTCTGGTAACGTTTAAAAATTAAGTCCTCAACAAAAAGTGAAATAAAAAATATACATTGTTATAAAGAGGAACTTCGATAATGATTATACGGTCGTTCCAGTAATTCGGGCATTAATATTGAAAGTTCTTCTTACTATATAAAGTCAATCAAATTGTGATAAAAACTTAACACATAATTTTTAACACATAAAATAATAATGATTATATTATATAAATTAGGGCAAACATAAGAAACCCTCTAATTCGGACAGTTCGATAATTCAGACACTGCGCTGTTTCCAATAGTCCGAACTATCGAAGTTTTACTGTATATTCAAAAATTAAATTTTTTCTAGAAGTCAAAAATACGCTTGGAACTGAATTTCTTCTTTGTCTTCATTAAATTCCTACAAGATTACAGAGAATCTAAAAATCGACTTAATCACTTGAAAAGTGTGTTAAACGACTGAAATGCGAGTTTGTTTGAATGTGTTTGTGTGTGCGTGTGTGTGAGTAATAAAGAGTGCATAATTTATCGGCTTAACTGCATGTTTGTCATTTATTTTAATGCGTCAAAAAATGCGACATGTGCATGTCAAAAGCAACGACCGTGGGTGGAATTCTTGTCGCAGGAAGCCGTTGATTCATTATATTTATGCATCATTGCTGCTGCATTCATTATAATTTCGTCATCATAGTCATCATCAACAGCGTAATCATCATTATCATTATCATCAACATGAATGAACACACTTATTAACAATGGCAGCAGCTGCAGCAGTAGCACGTTTGCATGTTGCTGCACGCCGACTCCGCTTATCGCTGACGCGCGTTCGTTGGCAACAAAGCCATGTATTCTTCAATACTTCAACTACACGTGCTTGTGTGCGTGCCTGTGACTGTGTGTGTGTGTGTTATCATTTTCTTAAGAATTGACTTCGCCGGTTTTCATTTACCATAAACTTGAACTTTGTTGACTTTTCGGCGCAGAAACTTCTCATTCACAATTCAAAGTGTTTCATTTAAGGTAACTGCTTTTTTCTTCTTCTTACTTAAACATTTACTTGCTTGCCTTTCACCATTTTAATTAACTTTTCGCACTGGCATCTCTTTTAAACTATTAAGTTGCTCGACACTATAAACGCAATGTCGACTTGGCTGTCTACAGCATAAATGTGCAATTAGCAACCGTTTCAGTTATTCATAGTCAAACAGACTCATTCATTCGTTCATTCGTTTGGCATTTCTTTTTTCTACTTGCTGATTATGATGTTTTTCATCTTGTTTGCGCTCTGTTAACATTGCTTAATACAGAGAGCGATAAAAAAAAAACAGAAAAAAGATAAAACAAGATTGTTAAACTCAAACGACGCAACGAGAATTGTTTTTGTAAATTTCTTATGCCTTCGCAGTGTTAATGTTTGCACTTGTTGGTGTTAAGCGTGATTTTATTTTGTTTTTTTTTTTATTCAATTGGAAAACGTATAAATAAAAACTTTAAAGCTGTTTAAGTAAATAAAAAGTGGTAATCGCTTATAAGACTTTTTTGAGTCGTTTCGTTAAACGGTGCGCATATGAAAAATGATCGTTTTTCAATATTGAATTGTGTTATGTGTGGTTTGTGTAAACATATGACATTTTATTGTGAAAATAAATAAACAGAAATGCAACTTAATTTTTCATGTTGACATGTTTTATGAATAATATTTACAAAGTAGACAAAAACAATACAAAGGCGGAATTACTTTAATCAAACGCAAGCGACATGAACAGAACATAAGATCATATCGGCATATCATGTTCCCTGAGCGCAAAATGTGCACAAATTAAATGAGCCATGAACAAACGATTGTGAAGCGGAGCTTTTATGCATTATTTTTTTTACTGTTTTGACTTTTATTATAATAAAAAAAAGCTTTTATTAGCATGACCAACAACACAAAACAAAACAAAACCAAACAAAAAGAGAAGGTAAACAAAAGAACAACACAAATGAAAATATGAAGTAAACACGAAAGCATAAATCCTCCTACAACAACAACAACAACAACGAATAGCAAACAATGCTGCAAAACACGACAATCAACAGCAAACATCGACAACAACAAAAACACCCTCTGGAGTTGTTGTTGCATGTTGGCATTTGTGGCCACCACAACTAAACTAACACAACAACAATGCGAGCTGTTGCAACGCGCAGCACGCGCAACAATTTCATAATAGCAACGCGACAACAACAGCAACAACAACAACAACAATAATAGCTAGCAGGAGTCAAGTTATAGTTCGCTTACCAACTTCTGTTGCATGCACCAAACGCTTCATAAGCCAAGTCACCCACTCACCCACATTCACCTCTGCTTGGCAGCTCAGCTCTTCCAAAGGCATGCGGTCTTTGGCATTTTACTTGTGCCACAGCCGCTTAAGGGGTGCTGGTGGTGCGGTGGGCGCGGTTGGATTAGCTGAATGCTTCAGTAGTTGCTAACAGTGCATTCAACATTAAAGTTGCCAGCAAACATGCAAACAATCTGTTCTGTGTTGGGCATGTTAGTGGTACAATATAATTAAATTTATAGCTCAATGTGCAATGGGGAGCTTACAACGTGGTTGTTTCTTCTTTTCATTTTTGTTATTTAATTTTCTTCTAACAAACTATACTTCAGAGAGTTCATTAAGTCTGATAAAATAAAAGGGATTTAATTCGTTTATTTCAAATAACTTGGCAAAGTTTCTTTAATAAGAAAATCATTAATCCCATAATGAATAATTTTTGCTTTGTGTTTTCTTAGGTTTTTTTAATATTTTAAACAAGTCATAAGTGTTATTGTTTCAATTATTTTGAATTTATGTATTGTATTATCATGAAAAACCTAAAGGAAGAAGAATGAATCTATATAAAGCCAAAAATTGCATACTTCCTGTTATTTATTATAAGGAGTTTCAGAATTATATATCGTTGAGTATAATCGACTTATTTGTTATATTCTGATTTATATGATATATATAGATATATAGATGATATAATTTGAATTAAGAGCATTTGAAATAAGATCAAAGCTCTGACAATCAACTAATCGAATTATTACCTTAAAGTCATTACCTCTGCACAAATGTTCTTTCAACACATTTTCAAAGAACAGCGGTCAGCGAACCTTTACTTTATTCGTATGCAATTTACAGTTGCATGCAACACGCGCACGAACAATAAAAGAAAAATATTATGTATGAAAACTCTTATAAAAATTATACGCAAAAACAAAGGTTCTAAAAATACCATTTTCATTAAATGTTCGCATGATAAAAGTTCATTTCTTTGTGCAATCAGCGTATAATAAGTGCTTTCGGTGAAAACTTCGATATTTGAATTATGGCAAACAAAACGTTGATTGTGTCGAAGTATAATTACATGTATAAATTTTACAATCAATTTCATGTTAATTTTTGTGCTTCTCTTTATATCTTCAGGGTGCCGGCAGAGAGATACGTGAGGCTATCGCTGATCCTTCGCCACAATGCCAGGAGAAAGCCTGGTCTGCCGTCCTGCCTTTGGTCATTAAGCTGAAACGATGCTATGAACATTCACTGGAATTGGAAAAGATCGTGCCAAAATTACTTGGCCAATTGGTCGGCGGTAAATTGAATCCAACACAGCACCTGGAAACACAGCAGGCGCTGGTCAAGCAACTGGCTGAGATATTAGAATTCGTGCTGAAATTCGATGAATACAAGGTGAGTGAGTTTTTCATCGTCATCAAATGCACAAAGATAAAAACTAATGTTTCATTATTGATTAACAATAAATGAATAAATGATTGAATGATTTAGTTGCAGCAACACACATGACTTAACCATATATAGAAGATTGCATTGTGGCTTTAAACCCACGCAATTAGTTTGCACGATTATCAGCTGCTGACGCTAACGCCCACTTTAGCGTTGAGTTGAGTTGAGTCTGTCTGTCGTAGCGTCATCACGAGTGTGCCTTATGTGGCGACATTGCGTGGTTGCATTTTTAATTAGAGCCGCAAAACTATGCTTAGTCTCAAGTCAAGCGCGTGCCTGCAACACGCAATGCCTGCAGTCATATTGAAGATGATCGCTCACGCAACTTTGCTATACGCACATACGATATATATGTATGTACATACATACATGATTTATGGAAAGTCTTTGTGTAATGCACTAAAATCTCATTAAGTGTTGTACACACACAAACAGTCGCAGTTCTTTTAACAGTTAATTCCAATTAGCGCGGCTTTTCAAATGTTGAATTGCCTCACCTCATCAGCTCACTAGTACAGTCTTTTTTGTTTTATTTATTTATTTATTTTTATTTTCATTCCATCCGTTGCGCTACGCTTCGTTGGAAGTTGACCAACCATTGAAAAAATACAAATATACTCCGAGCTTAACTCAACTCATCATTCATCATCGTATGTATTTTTGTATCTGTTCTATTCTTTGTGCTTATGAGCGTAGTTGTGTGAGCCACCATCACATTCAGTGGCACATGCATTGACCAGACGAGATCACGCATCAGCGTCGAACTTTCACGCTCTTCCTTTCCCTTGACATGCTCAAGTGCAATCATATAATAGACCATGTGGTCGGTCGTTTAATGATTCATTTGGATATGCCGATTGCAAGTTTGATTTGATTGATTGGTTCAGTAGTGCTAGTGCGCATAATTTCATTAGCGAAACTGCGGAAAATCATTGCAAATATTGCAGAACACTTGCTATATTCTGATTGATGCCTTTTAGATATGAAGTGATGTGTAAAATCTACAAGTTATTTTGATGATTTAATTAAAAGTGCAAAATGTTTTGTCATCTTTGACGTTACACAAATCTTATATATCATCGAACTAACAACTTCTTCCTACGCCATACTTAATGACTTTTAAAGTCAATAAACGATTGAAAGCCTATTCATCTACTTCATACACAAGTGCTTTAATGAATAACTCAACTCAACTGAACTGAACTCAACATGATCACACTTTGATGTACAGCGACAATAAAGCACATCATCAACTGAAATGAGCAACACTTTTCCATTATTATTTGCTGCTAAATCGATTGTTGCCCTACATTGATAGTCTATGGCCCATGCCATATGGCAGCGCCTCAGCTCGGCTTGGCCCGTTCCACCGCCACCTCCAACACGGTGCATGTGTGCTTCTTGTGTGTGTGGTCCATTGAAGCGACAACAATAGTTGTTCACTCACTTCCTGACATTTTGTGAGCTGCTTCCGTTGTTGTGTAAAATTTTAATAAAATCGATTGCTTAACTCGTTCAACGTCATTTCTATCGTTACAAAGATACAAGTGCAACAACGATGACGATGTTGATAGTGATGGCGATGGCGTTGGTATTGTAAAAAAAAGGGCATTGTGTCGTTCAAGTGTCATAGACACACTCGGGCGAGCCAAAGGGGAAAGTAGATACACGTGCTTTGTATTTAACAGATACTTCCGTTAGCGGCGGCATTTCACTTGCAACAGCAACAATAATGGCAACGTCAATAGCAACACAATAAAGAAAAAAGTTTGCGTAATATTCTACTTTCGTAATGATTGTGCAACCGGGAGCTTCTGCTCGTTATTGTTGGAGTTCTGCTGTTGTTTTTGTATCAAAGTCCGTTATGCAATTTATTGAGTTTGGATTTTATGGTGCATAACAGTGGAAAAAATCAACTACACACAAAGGACATAAATTGTAATGTTAGTTTTTGTTGTTAGGAGTTAGGAATCGAAAGGAGTTTCTGTTAACAAAACGTTATTTTGCACAATTTTGTTGGCAAAAGATTATTTGGCCGATAAAACTCCATTCTCGAATTGGGTTTTTTCATTTTCACATTAAAATATATAAGTTTCTTTGATAAATAAAAGTTCTCTTTATTACTTTATAGCAAATGTTCAAATAACAATTTATTATATGATTTTTTGTTTGTATTTTTAAAGATTTTGTGGCGTTTAATATGAATTTGTTTTCCCTTCTTCTTATGCTTAATGCCTGTGAACTTAAAATAGCGTTTATCACAATTTCCCTTCATAAAAGTACTATGGACATTGAGTAAATTAAGAATTAAATTAAAAAATAAAAATAAGGCGATAAGTTCAGTTGTTTTTCAGCTGTGGTGGCGACCGTTTTATCGATAAAACGCAAATTTACATTTTTAAGTGGCAAATTTTGAACATAAAATTGTTTTCGTCCAAATCGTTTTGGAACTTAACCAACCCATAGGGTTTTATCATAATAAACTTAAAAAAATGGCTAACATTTTTGTTATATTTTTGGTCAAGCTTGATAAGAACCTTTCCGGTATGCACATATAAAAAACTGTGGAAGTTTTCGAAAACCGAACCAATGAATGAATTTTGATTCTTCAAATTTCAAAGAGAAATTTTTTGAAAGGTGAAGTCAATTTGTTATCTTCGTTTTTAATTGTCGTCACTAGAAAATTATTTTAGTGTTTCTTTGTGTTGTGACTCAAGTGTCTGGTACAGTACCAAAACAACAAAAACAACAAATATCAAATAATTACAACAATTGAGATAGGAATTTCTTATTTGAGCGAAACGAAATGAAAGCAAATTCTAAAGAAAAACAAGTGCAGAACACACGCGTTGCTTCTGAGTTGGCAACGATGTCGACACTTTTACACAAGTACATATATATTTTCTTCACTGATGCGTCTTGTGTGCGCGCTAACTGCAATAATAACAACAATTATAGCAACAAAAACAACAAGCAAGCAGCAAATTATATCTGTGCAATTGATCTGCGCGAGAATTGAAAACGGCACGAATATTTGCAGTTGGCCAAATGAGTTGCAAACGCCATTTCAGAAATAAGTCTCATTTTTTATGTTATATTAAAAATTGCCGCAAACAAGAAATATCTAAAATTTTCACAACTTTAAAAATAGGTTTAACACAAAAAAAATAAAATCGCATGTTAAAGGAAAAAAAAACGAGTTGACCCATTTTTAATAATAATTGTATATATTTTTAGCTCTAATTCGTAGACAGTAATATATTTACTACTTGATGTCGTTTGCGGCATTATAAATCGGTTGCAAGCGTTCCGGATATTTGCGCAAATATTCAGCAAAATATGCGGCAAACTTGCCAGAGTGCGCCATCTGACCGTACAAAGGCAACGGTGGCTCGTAGAAACTGCCTGCGCCCACACGACCATAATCAGTGTAAGGGTATGAATTTTGCCTTAAATCGCTTCTTGCTGTGGCGGCAAGTAGCGCGGGTTGGCCGTGCACGTCACCGCGCCCGCGACTCAGACCACGTATCTGTTGCTGTCGGTTGTAGTAATCATTGTCGACGACAATGTCGTCCTCGTCCTCATTGTCATATCTGTGATTTGCAGCCTTGACAGCGACTTCATGTTCTGTTCGTTGCTCGCCGATTTGTCTTCTGCGTTGCGCAAATTCCTCGGCCCGTGCATTGTTAAAGAGATTGGTTGGCAAATATGCCGGTGGTGTCAGTTGATCACTTGTGCGTTCGCTGTAATCCCTCGGCGGCGCCGCAGCGGCAGGCGCTTCATAGCCGACAACAATTGGCGCACCAGACCAAACTGAAAGTGGCGGTCGATGTGTGCCGTAGTTTGAGTAGCTTGTGTGCATTACATTATTTGCCTGTTCGTTATTTGCTGGTGACAATAAAGTGGCATCAAAGGCATTCGGATAGGTTTGATAGCCAGTGCCATAATTAACCGGATATTGCTGGCCACAAGTCAAGCTGAGGCATGTTAACACCAAAATTTCACACTAAAAGTAATAAAAATGTTTTGTTAATTATGATTACATAAAACTAAAATGCAAATAAAGTAATAACAACGGATACTAACCGCAAATTGTCTGATCATCTTGTGTTGCTCTATTGAGACTGTTAGAACTTTTTATGCTAATAACGTATTTATATGAAATTCCGTTGAAAACGGCAAAGCTTCTCAAACACATAAAGCTAATGCATGAAGCCTTCAACTCAAGGCGTCAGCGGGCTGAGACATCATCGCTATTGACGTGTTGACTCTGTGCTCGAGCATGGAATGAACTCCAAACCAAACGCTCAACAACAATGCACACATAATATCGAAAATGTTTGTCGAGTTTTTGCGAAAATTTCTCACGCAAATTCATTGCTCAAGTTGAGTTTGAAAACTTCAATTGTTGTAGGCATTTATTTATACTAGACGGCTTTCCACTTGGACAATTTAATTGAGATTTTATTAAAAGTATTTTGTTCGGCCTTTTGTGATAACTACACACGTTTGTTGTTTTTTTCGCAAACGTAAATAATTACGCCATCACGTACGACTCATCTAAGCGCACTCAATTGAAGATAGCATCGACTGCATGTAAGTGCGCTGTACTATGACTTGGACTTGTACATGTTTGGCTGCGAAAGCATTTTAAATGCCTTAAATGAGCATTAGACAACATCAACATCATATATGCGCCGCGAAAGCCGAACGTTTCACTTGTAGCGTATCTAATTGGCACGTTTTTGCTGGATAACAAAATCACGATGATAAACTTGGCTGCCTGATTTGACTTGACTAATAGTTGTATGATAGTAATTTACAAAGTTTTGTAGTTGTTGCATTCTGATTTCAAAATTACCCGTCATCAAAATAAAAATAAACCTTTTTTTCACTTTAATTGCATAGATGAAAACACCCGCCATACAGAACGACTTTAGCTACTACAGACGCATTGTGAGCCGGCAACGTATCGATGCAACAAACAACATGCTTGTCACCACAGAACTTGCGAATCGCATGTCACTCTTCTATGCGCATGCAACGCCAATGCTAAAAGTCCTCAGCGAAGCGACGTCCAAGTTTGTGAGCGACAATACTGATGATGTGGAAAACACGACGGAGACGCTCGGTACGATGGCGAAAGTGTGCCTCCGCATGTTGGAAAATCCGTGAGTAAAAATTTAGCAATTTATGCAGCAAACACGTAAAGAACCCATTTATTTGTTAATTTTAGCAAACTCCTGCAACAGATTGAACGCGAGGAAACACATCTGCTTGTGCTACGCGTGATGGTCGGCTTGGTTATACTCTACGACCATGTGCATCCGGTCGGCGCATTCGCACGTGGCGCACACGTTGATGTGAAGGGCTGTGTGCGACTGCTGCAGGCTCAGCCGGCTATCAAGGCGGAGCCTCTACTCAACGCGTTGCGCTACACGACAAAGCATCTGAACGAAGAGAACACGCCGAAGAATATCCGGAATCTGTTGGCCGCATAATGAACGTCCGATGCAGCGGCACTGCGGTGCGACTGTCAACGATGTCTAAAGCTACCGACTTCTTTTCTTTATGCCTGTGTATGTTCATAACAAAATGTTTTATTATATTATACAATTATTTCCGTTAGTTTTATGTTTAGGCGATTTTTGTCGAGTATTTTAGCTCATATTTTTTTCGTTTTTAACAAATAATATTATTATTTTTATTTTGTTGTGCGGTTATTTGTTTCGTTTTGTTTTTGCGTATGGTGCAAAGGATTCGTTTAGGTCTGTAACGGAGGCATTCTTTAGTTGAAAACTTTCCAATTTATTTTATTTTTTTAAAACTTCCTTCCCGACACTTAAATACTTTCGATAGCTTTTTAGTTCGTTAAGTTTTTAAGCCTCCAGACAGAGAAACAAAGAAAATTATATATCATAAATGAAACAGCAACAATATTTAGTTAATAATTATGATAAATTAAAAACAAAATAAAAAATAGTTTTAATTTTAAGTACAATTAACAGAGCAGAGAAAACAACATAACTAATAATATTAAAAAAAAATATATACATACTAATAAATAAAAGAAAGTAAGAAAAAAAAAATTAGCGCAAAATGATTTCTTAAATTATAATATTAAAATGAGACTATTTCAAAGAATAACAACAAAAACAAAATTTTTTAAAATGTTTATATTTAAGAGAACATTTCTTCCATAAAAATAAAAAACGAGAAAATACATATATACAAAACAATATTCCAAAAGTTAAACGAATTCTGTTTGTTGTTATGTAAAAGATTTGTGTTTAATTCAATTTAAACTCTTTTTAATAAATGACAAAAATATTCAAAGCCGAAACCACAAAAAAATGCATTTATATAACATATTCCCAAACAATTTTATAAGCAAGAAAACAATTTTACTGAAAATAGCGCAAAGTAAAAAACACATTAATATAAGAATACCAATAGGCAAAGGAAATTTATATAAATGATCTAAAATTCATAACATTAAACATAATATTTGTACCAAAAAATTATATAAAAATATTTCTAAGCAAATTAAACAAAAATGTTAAGTCTAATAAATGCAAACACAAAAGAATAACTAAACAAAGTTTTTTATGTTGGATTCTTGAAAATGTTTTATAAAATAAACCCGGAAGACTTTAACCAAGTGAATATTGCTTAATTTCTAATTTTGTGCAAAATTTTAAGCATTGAATTAAAACTGCTTCTGAAGGTGAACTGTTGACTGTTTGTTTTTTTTTTTTGCTTGCTTCAATAGCAAATGAGCCTCTTATGTGAGTTAAACTTACGTGAGCAAAATTAAATTATTTATGTGCAGAGGACTTCCATTGAAATCAATAGGATCGTCATTTATTACAAATATTTTTGGCAAATGTCTCATTTTAACAAAAATACAATAATGAACTTAAATAATTTACACATTTTGAACTTAACAAAAACTTAATTAACAAGCAACTGAAGCATTCGCCTCGACTTCGTCTTTAAACGGAATAGAAGGCAAAAAGAAACAAAAGAATGCTTGGAAAATAAACCTTTTTTTCACTTCTTTGTGCACCAAATTGCATGATATTGTTTTTTGTTATCTGTCAAAGGGATTTGATTTGTTTTTGGAATTTACGATTAACTGTTTGCAACAACTTGCATTAGGAATTTAGTGTTTCTTTTATTGGCAGACAGATACAACGGTAAGTCAGTATGATTGTGTCTATGTGTATGTGTAGTGCTTCCATAGACGGCGTGTAATCTATATAAACTGATAATTATCTAACACTCAAGTACAATTATTATTTTGTCGTGGTTTCAAGATGAGCTTCCCCGTGTCGTCGCAACTCATATTGAAATCACTAAGCACGGAGCGCATGCGTGAGGTAATGATCTGTGGAGCGATCACCAGTTTCTGTATGCCGAAGATAAATAGTATTACTAAAATAAAAAAAAATATAGATTAGCACTGCTGCCAACTGAAGCATTTCTGTAAGTTAGGGTTTACATAACGTAATGGTGGCAAATGTAAAGACAGGATGTATCCAGAGTGATTCCGTCAATGGTACTACTGTTGTACGGGGATCCCGCAACCAATACCAGGCACTGATTGCCGTACACAATGACATGGCCGAAAGTACAACTATAAATATGAACACAGGCGCTATAAAAGTTCGTTCAAGCATATTACGACATAAACTTACATCGCCACCGTAGCGTTGACGGTTTGTATGATGAGACAACTTCAGTCAGACGTCGTTCAAAAGCCTTGAGATCTGTGGAAATACATAAAGTTATTTATAACCATATTGCACAGAATGACAACACAATAAGGCGCATAAAAACTAAAAACCGCGGTTACTTGCCTTCACAAGCCGATGGCTCCATGACTGAATCGTCGAGTTCGTCAGTGCTTGTGGCTTCCTTCAGTTGTTTATAATTGTCCAGTTTATAGAGTTTATAGATCCAGTTGCTCGATGCGATAAATTCAAGTGACTAACATAATTTTTCAGTCACTTATTGTCGAAATATATTTTTATCGTCAGCATTGCTTGCCGAAAAATCAAACAAACAAACCTGTCAGTTTGACAGTCGATTCTGTCGTATATTCTTGCGCGGCCTTTTCTTGATAGATATAGACGATTTATTTTGATATTGGGAACACCATTTAAATGGTCGATGCCTCCTACCGTGCGTGCAGGCTATTATATGGTTGAGTGTACTCTAGTTTTAGTTTTATTTGAAATAATTTTAATTTTGACCGTGATTCTGCTAGTGTTAGTAAACACGGTTGTCATTTTGCTTGCAAAAATAATAGAAATGTGGCAAATAGTGCAGCGTTTCTTAACATGATCGTTGGGTGCAGAGCAACAGAACTTTAATTTATGTGAGTTTGACGATACAATCTTTGTAGCATTAGTATTATCATTACTATGAGGATGGAAAATTACACATTAATTGTCTGCGTATATGCACGCAAATAATACTTACTTTATATATATTTTTAAATTCAATCAAAGGTGGCAAGCATTGCATGGCGGTCTCAATGTGTTTGTTTTTCATATTAACAACACTGAAAAGCGCACCTATCATTCGCGCTTTTTTCTAAAATAATTTAATAATTTTTTAATTTATTGTTTAAAGTTTCATTAAAAAAAGCGTGTAAATGACAAACAGCGGTAAAGTGCCTCCTGAATGGAAGCGTCGCGTAAAGACGGAGTACATGAAAATCCGACAGCAAAAGCGATATAAACGGGCAGATGAAATAAAGGAAGCATGGATAAAGAATTGGTAAGCTACAAACAACACAAATAATACGGAATGTTGCAACATTTCTTCAATGTGTTTTTTTAGGGACGAACACAACTGTAATGTCCAAGACTTATATTGCGACTCGAAAGTGTGGCGTTCCAAAGCGAAGCCATACGATCCTCCACATGTTGATTGTGTGAAGCGCGCGGAAGTGACGAGTTTGTCCAACAATAGTAAGCCACAACGTGTCCCAATATGTGTGATCAATGCTGTGACACCTATACCCACCATGTACACTTGGGCACCTACACAACAAAATTTCATGGTCGAGGATGAGACGGTGTTGCACAACATACCGTATATGGGCGATGAAGTACTTGATAAGGATGGCAAATTCATTGAAGAACTAATCAAAAACTATGACGGAAAAGTACACGGTGATAAGGATTCGTCGTTCATGGATGACGCGATATTTGTAGAACTGGTTCACGCTCTCATGCGTAATTACACAAAAGAAATTGATGACCAGAGTGCAGTTGCGTCAGTAGGATTAGCTAGCACTTCCACTAGTTCTGGTACTGGTGGCGGTACAACTATTAAGAAAGAAGACGTCGAAGAGACGGCTAAAGATCCAGATAAGGAAGAGACAACTAACGATTTGGAAAAAGAAAAAGTTCCAAATGTAGATGAAGAAGTTGTAGCTGATGTAGAAAAAGTTGAGGAAACAAAAAAAGTTGAAGTCACTGATAAGAAGGACGAACCTGAAAAACTTGTCGAAGTTGAAAATATAGACGAGAAACCTTCGGTTAAAGAAAAGTTACCTTTTCCCACTCCGATAATATTTCAAGCGATCAGCGCAAACTTCCCTGATAAGGGTACTGCTCAGGAGTTGCGTGAAAAGTGAGTATATTTGGTAATTTTTAATCATTAAATCACAATTATAATGTTAACAGATACATCGAGCTCACAGAACACCAAGATCCGGAACGCCCACAAGAATGCACACCCAACATTGACGGCGAAAAGGCGGAAAGTGTATCACGTGAGCGCACAATGCATTCGTTTCACACTCTATTTTGCCGGCGCTGCTTCAAATATGACTGTTTCATACATCGTAAGTACTAACGATGGGGTTTGGTCTGTGACCCGTTTAGAGTTGGGTTTTTTATGATTTGAAATTAGTTTTTGAATAATTTTTGTTTGCTTTTTCTTTTTTCGTACAATTTCAAAATTGCAATACAAAACTTGAATGCAAATGTTAAATGAACGAAAAATTATAAACAAAAAACTCAAAAACAATACTGCAATTTAGGTCACCAAGTACAGGGTGAGTTGTTGTTGTAGTTGTTGTTTTACAAATGCATTATGTGTTGCCATTATAAAACAATCCATTTCGCGTCATAACTGAGCAAACGAATTACTAAAGTATGTATGTACATTTAAAGATGCCATAAAGAATTTCATGACACTCATTCAATAATGAAATTAACACTGCGCCATTTCACAATAAAAACAATGAAAGAAAAATATATGTATATAAATGTATACGTGGTGTCAGTAGAATTGTAACAATTTTCTTCATGTTTAAATAACAAAACCAAATCAGATCAAAACTCACGAGAGTTAAAGACTTTTTTCTAAAAAAAAAAAGCATGTTATCAAAGTAATTCTTTACGCGACTCTCACCATGTCAACTCGTTTCATATTCATACGCCAAGCTATTCCATTTTCGGCTGGTAGTCTTTCAATATTACTAATTGTATAATACAATCAACAGGTCTACAAGTCGGACACGCTGGACCAAATCTTCAGAAGCGTCGTTTTCCGGAGTTAAAACCATTCACGGAACCTTGTGGCAGCGCCTGTTATATGTTAATTGTAAGTAATACGGCATATATGACGTAGTTGAACTCACTTATCTTAACAAAATAATCATAGGACGGCATGAAAGAGAAACTTGCCGCTGATATCAAAACGCCCCCAATTGATTCGTGCAATGAGGCTAGCTCTGATGATAGCAATGATAGCAATAGCCAGTTTAGCAATAAGGAGTTCAATCCAGAAAATGGCAAAGAGACTGGTATTACAGTGAACAGTGCAGCTTCCGCAGAGATCAATTCGATAATGGGTAAGTTTAATCAAATACAAAATGAAAAGATTACACGATCTTAACTAATTAATTACTTAAATTGCAGCCGGTATGATGAATACGACAAGCTCTCAATGTGTGTGGACTGGCGCAGATCAATCTCTGTTTCGTACGCTTTACAAAGTATTTCTGAAAAACTATTGCGCCATAGCGCAAACAATGCTGACGAAAACGTGCCAGCAGGTGTACGAGTTCGCGCAGAAAGAAGAGGCTGAGTTCAGCATTGAAGATCTCCGTCAAGATTATACGCCGCCGCGCAAAAAGAAAAAGAAGCAACGGTTGTGGTCGTTACATTGTCGTAAGATACAATTGAAGAAAGACTCGTCGTCAAATCACGTGTACAATTACACTCCATGCGATCATTCGGGTCCATGTGACGCGAACTGCTCTTGCATTCAGACACAGAACTTTTGTGAAAAATTCTGCAATTGCAGTAGCGATTGTCAGAACCGTTTTCCAGGTTGTCGTTGCAAAGCTCAGTGTAACACAAAGCAGTGTCCATGTTATTTAGCCGTGCGTGAGTGTGATCCAGATTTATGTCAAGCCTGCGGTGCCGATCAATTCAAGTTGACGAAAATAACTTGCAAGAACGTATGCGTACAGCGTGGTCTCCGTAAGTTCCAATTACTTTTCAAGTTATTTGTATTTCTTATTAATATCTGAACTCCTATAGATAAGCACCTCTTAATGGCACCATCAGACATTGCCGGTTGGGGTATATTCCTCAAAGAGGGCGCACAGAAAAACGAATTTATTTCGGAGTACTGTGGAGAGATAATATCTCAAGATGAAGCTGATCGTCGTGGCAAAGTGTACGACAAATATATGTGCTCGTTTCTATTTAATTTGAACAACGATTTTGTTGTCGATGCGACTCGCAAGGGCAATAAAATACGTTTTGCCAATCATTCAATCAATCCGAACTGCTATGCTAAAGTTATGATGGTCACTGGTGATCATCGCATTGGAATCTTTGCCAAGCGAGCTATTCAACCAGGCGAAGAGCTCTTTTTTGACTACAGATACGGTCCAACGGAGCAACTGAAATTCGTTGGCATTGAAAGGGAAATGGAAATTGTTTAAAATGTTTTTATAACTTTTAATCTTATTACTAAAACAGACTATATATATAAATATTAATAATGATCACTTTTAACTAAACTGTTTTGGCTACGTTGGCAATGATCGGTTTGGGACGCGATTTAAATATGAGTTTTTTTGTGCAAATCGCACTTACGGCGTACTGGGTTCGCTGGCGACTTTTGTTTTCTAACGCAACCGTATTATCCAGTAAAGTTCGTTCCACCGTTGTATTTACCATACTCGCGTCGGCGCTAGCTGTGATGTTGAGCAGTTTCTGGCCCTCATTTGTTTTTGATTTTTCAAGCACCGCAAACGGTTTATCCAGTTTCTGCTCACGACCTTGCAAAATGTGGTGACCAATGATAAGTATCTAGAGTATATGTTTGAACGGTTAATGGAATAACATACTAAACATATCACGTATTTACCGGCTGTCCATATTTATTGTAGTAGAGATCACCTATGAATTGATCGTGCATGTTCTCATTCGTACGCACTTCAAGATCACCTTGCAATTCGATTATAGCCCATTCCGGCGTGGTTGAGGAATTATGTCTGGAAAAGTATTTACAAGAAAAAAAAACAATTTTAGTGTTTTTTCAAGTCAGCGAAAGCTAAGTTTTAAAATAAAAACCTTTTTGGTGCATTAGAGGATTTAATTTATTTCATCCTTACAGTTAAATTATATTAACAGAAAAAAATTGTGTTTATCCTCTAAATTTCTTAAACAACGGATGCACATTTCCGGCGTACTTGCGCCTGTGCTCGTAGTAGATTGCGTCATCGCCACCGGACATGGAACTGAGTCCGCCAGATCGTTTGGTGGTTGAACCACCGGGGCGATAACCTGGTTCGCCTGGCATTCTTTCATCTTCGCAGTCCAAATCGGATGCGGACAACACTTGTTGCAAAAGCTGCGATTGCTCTTCACGGTTTTTATACATCAAATCCGTATCGGTGTCCATGCCAGTTAGGCGCGTGATAACTTTATAGCTATAGCCCTGATTAACTAAGAAACGCTGACGTTTTCGAGAGTAACTCATTTCCATCGTGTCCTGAGAGACAAGTGTATAAAAGAAGGCGTTGTACTCCTCAGCGATTGCGCCCTTTTTAGCGCGGAGAATACGACCAAGACGTTGTGCCTCTTGACGACGCGAACCACCATGCGAAGAGATTTGTATAAGTACATTTGCTTCGGGCAAGTCAAAACTGGTATCTGCGACTTTCGATACGAAAATTGTGTTAACCTATAAAGAAAATATTTATATAAATCAAACAGATGCCTTTCTTAAAAGTAACTTAACTTACTTTTGCGTTGAATTTGAAATTCTGTAGAATTTGAATTCGTTCATTTTGTGAGGTAGGACCATAAATAAAAGGTTTATTCATTTTAATGGCGTAGTGCTTTAATGCAAAGACGTTATCCGAAAACACAATCGTTTTATCACCACGTTTTTCGTGATATTTGATGAGGAACTGACAAGCGCGGAACTTAGAAGGATTCATGACGTACAACAGCATCTTTTTGGATGTTTTTGCAGTCAAGTACTCTCGGTAGAACTCCGGGGACATTGGACACCACACCTCCGCGCACTGCACGCGAGCAATGAAACCTTTCTTCTGGAGCTCCAACCAATTGGCTTCATATAGTTTTGGTCCAATTAGGAAATTTAAATCAGCGATTTTATCGTCTTCACGCAATAATGTTGCCGTGAGACCAAGTTTGCAGTGGGACTGCACAATTGTCAGGACACGCCGAAACATTTTTGCTGGTATTGTGTGCACCTCATCGAGGACCATGATGCCCCATTCCTGTTCTTGCAACCAACGCATTGTCTGTTCAGCTTCCCAAGAACGTTTTTGGGTATGCGTTATCATGGAATATGTAGTAACTAATATCCCGCAACCCATGGGCTTGTCTTTAGCCTCAGAAGTGAAACGACAGATCATGCTGTCGTCTGCGGTTGACCACATTTTAAACTGCTGTTTCCACTGTTCCACCGAAACTCCACTATTACACAACACAAGTGCCCGCTTACGCACCGTGCAGCAGGCTGTTACGCCCACCAGAGATTTACCAGCGCCACAGGGCAATACTATGACTCCAGACCGTGCACGTCCATTACCGAACATCTTACGAAGGCTCTTTTCTTGATATGGACGCAACACTGCTGCAGGTTTTAAGTCAATGTTGATGTCTGGATTATGGGTGTCGTTTCGAAAATCGTATTCTGCCAATAGGGGATGTTCAATTTCAATGCAGCGCTTTTGTATCACCTCAATTTTTTCTTGACTAACTTCGAAGGAGACGGTTTTCAGACTTGCTTCATCTTCGTCTTCTTCTTCATTGTCGATTTTATCATAGAAATTTGTGATGTCTTCTGGAACGGCTGGTGTACCGTCAGGATTCGTAGTGCCTGCAGCAGCGGACGTGCTAGCCGCCGAATCAGTTGTCACATCCGTTGTCGATGCATCTGTTTTATCTCCGGGATTGGGAGGAAGTTTTGTTCCAAACTGTGTAATTGCCTTGCTTTCGAGTGTGCTTTGAATAAATCCTTCGCCCTCTTCGCGTTTAAGACGACACTGCTGTATTACAGGATCTTTTAGAAGCTTTTGTAAAACTTCTGGATGAGGAGACTCAATAAAGTACTTGTTATGTTTTAGGACTAATTTTACTTTGCCATAAGAAAGCGTACACAGTTTTATAAACTCTATGATTCCTTCTGGTATCGTTGTCTTGCTTAAACGCTTCAAATACTCAACTATATCATGAGTTTGCAAACCAACTGAAACGGCGGCGTAAAGGCTATAGGCGGTTAACTTATATTCGTGAATGTGCTCGGGTCGGCACACTGGTTCCGAAATGGCAATTAGAAAGTCATGTGCATGCTTATATACCGGAGAGAAAGATTCAAGAAATACGTGACCATTGGGCGCTACCCACAAAGGACGATTATTATGGTCCAGCTTAAGGTCCATTTGAGACCTATAATCTTTAGCACCGTATTCATCTGTTTTTATGCCATCATCATTTGTTTCTGCGTTCCTTGCTGCAGCTCCTGGAACGCCATCCGATTCACTCATGTTGTCCAAGGAATCGTCGTCCACAAGTTGGTTGAATGCATCATCTTCGGCTCGTCGTTTCTTTGCTGCAAGAAGTTCTTGTTGCAGAATACGACCTTTAAGGTACAATCTAAAACTTACCAAATTTATCTCCACTAAATTTATCTTTCTTCGAACGTTTTGGTGGACCCATCTTTTCAAATTTCACAATTAAACAAACAAATTCGCGAGTCGCAATAATGCAAGCGGCCAACTAAGAAAATGGGGTCACTTTTATATCATTTGCAACACTACCCAAATCATATATTCGACTCCATTACTTCAAAAAACACCACTTAATCATAAAATCTTATTTCATTTCTAGAAATACTTACGTTTTTATAAGAATAGGCATTTTCAGTTGTTTTTTAAAGTTTTGCTTTGAGTGGGTAGCTTCGTTCCAATTTGTCCGAACTGGACCACGAAATTGCGCCTTTTCTTACAGCTGTTGAGATAAGTGTTGTACAGAAGACAAATCGATGCTCACATGTTCTTCAATACAGTAGTCCCTCGAATAATGTGGTTAGTTCGTTTTGTCGATAATAAATTTATATTATTAGTGTACGAACTAAAAAGTTTATGTCCGATTTTTAATGTCATTCCTTCCTCTTTGGTTAATTTGGTGTGATCCCCGCAATCACACGCATTATATAAAAAAAAGACCTTTGCATCAAAATCCTAAGAATCTAGAACAACTAATTCATGAATTTGTCTTGCGGGGGACTACTATACTTATTTCACAGCTGAAGGTGCTGCAAAGAAGAAGAAACTACGTTGTACTCGATTTTTTTAGTAAATATAAGTTAATTTTAATTTAAATAAATATGTTATGCACTCGCACGTTTGCGAGATTAGCTAGCAGTAAATATGTTTTACCGGTAAGTTGTACCCCATGGTTCACAAATCATAAATAAATGGATATTTCATTATATCTATGCATGCTCTTACATAAACATGTTTATTAATTCGTTAATAATATAAATAATTTATTAATACGTTCTATAATATAATTAATAGGTTGCACAACTGCATGCGGTCGGGTATAAGCGTGATGCCCCAGTCGCAGGGATAGGCCGAGTAGAGCAGGTACCACGTACGATGCTCTTAACGTCCGAACTTTGTAGGCATTGCTCTTCAGGCACAACGACAACCAGTGTCGTAAACAGTACGCAAAAAGATGATAAACAAAATGATGGCATATTGAAACGTGTACTAACGAAAGTCGGCTTTAAGCCCAACACCAAATCCGTAATTCTCCCTTTGTCATAATAATCCAGAACGGTTAACAATTTGTTTTTTTTTTTTAGCGCCTCAAAGTCGCAAGCCATATTCTATATGAAAGTGTTGCAGACAGAATCAATTACATGGCTTTCTTTCGAGATTATAATCTTCCGAACACGTTCAACTCGTGGTTTCTTGTGACAGAGCTGCATGTTTGGTTGCTTTTAATGCGTTCAATGGCGGAGGGTTCAGAGTCTGGAGAAGATGGTCGCTTTCTGCGAAACTGCATTGTCGAGGCTATGTGGGGTGATGTAAATGCACGTGCTAAGAAATTGGGCGTAAGTTAGAATTTGTGTAAATATTGTTAGTAGTTTTGATTATTGGAAAACTATTTTCTTCACAGGCCAACAACCCTTCACGTACCCGCCAACAAATTGAAATTCTGTCGGAACAGTTTCAAGCGGCGCTTATTGCCTACGATGAGGGCATTATGTCCGATGACCGTGTGCTAGCTGGTGCTCTTTGGCGACGCTTTTTCGAAATGAACTGCGATAATTATGTCAAAATCGAACGTCTTGTTAGTTATGTGCGTCAGCAGTCAGTTATGCTTGATAGTTTACAACGCGAAGATTTCATTATTAAACCCAAAATACCTTGGATCGATTTGGATACAGTACATAATTGATTTTGTTTGTTAATATCACTTTTCAAAATAAAGTTAAATTATATTTTTGGCGATAATTACAAATATTTACATTCTATATATGGAGATCATCTACACTCTGATTCATTAATGCACGCAGCTGACACTTAAGCGCAAATGCCAGGATTCGCCTCTCGGCCCGTTTTCTTTGTTCACCTTGAATGTCACCGAGAAGCTCGTCCATTCTCCGCATATTATTGGCTGAAATTTCAACCAAAGGGACCGTTTTTGGTGAAAACTTTTTGATACTATCGTTGTCGACGTCCTCATAAATAGGTTCCTCTTCGATTATTTCCTCATTCGAACTCTCACTAACTTCCTCAATTATCGTGTAACCTTCTGGGTCCATGAATTGAATCTGTTGTAGTATTTGAGGTTGCTGCGGTATTGGCTCATCGTACTGTTGTTCCTGATCGACACTGGCTACCTCTAGTTCCATCTCACATTCACTGTAGTCACTGACTTCTTGATATTCATCTTTTTCCTGTACTGTACCAGCCGTTTTGGCTTCTTTTTTAAGAACTGATTTGGGTTTGTTTGGCTGTATTTCCTCAAGAAAACGCAAACGTTCAAGATACGGCCATGTAGAACCGCGTATAGTGCCCAACTTGGGACACAGCTCGATGCTTCGCCGAAGTTCTTTTCGGAATTGGTATCGCAGATTGTTCCAGCGCATCAGACAAAATTCCACTGAAAGTGGAATAAAATGAATTGGATATTTGTTATTTAATGGGATGCTTACTTTCGCGTCCCATTTGTGCGGCTATTTTATCCCACAACATGTTTTTCGCCTTCATTATTTCGTAGTTGGTGAGCCCCAATTGCCGTTTGTACAACACAGGATTAGGCTCCACCAAGTCAATCAGTTTGAAGTCAAACGGACGGTCTCTTCTTGTAGCTAGTTCGCATTCTGGAGGTCGGATCCATACCGTTTTGTTTAAGTCACTTTAACCCATTACGCGCTGTCGTTATAAACGCGTCCAGTCTGGTTACAACTCGATATTGTAGGTGCAGCTAAGCTATTTTTTGGCTTCTTGCGTTATCAAAACAGCTTAATTTGTGGTCGTTCACTTAAGATGCGTTGCTGCCTCCGCCACCAATTGCGAAGTCGCCTGTTTTAGATGAACTTTGATTGGTTTTCCGCCTCGGTTTCCGGAGGGTACTTTGTCAAATTTCCAGAATGATGTGTAAATACAAAAAAAACTGGCGGTTCGACACAAACTTAATGGTTCACATTAATCAGCTGTTTACAAATGTTCGTGTTGCCAACTATCAGCAATTGTGCTGCCACTTTTAAATTGTGAAAGATGGACTGTAAATTGAATAAAATAGGGATTTCAGGGCCAACTCGGTAACGTGTTATTTTTAACGAGTGTGGCCGTGAGTCCCGAAATTGCTGCTGAAGTTGTGAGTTTTTCACATTTACCCAATTTATGGGGGCTACCCACATTGACCTAGCCACGTTACCGAGTTGGCCGTTAAGATCAGAAAGGTAAAGTAAATTCACAATAGTGTCCTTTAACAAAAATAATGCTCAGTTAATAATAATTATGACCAAAATGTTCAAAATTTGTATCTAATTATAAGTTGCAATAATTAATGCTGTCATAAACAAATTCATCGGCCACACATTTTTGTTGAAATCCCGTTACGTCAACGGGAAAACATACGCAAATACTGTTTAAGTCACTGAAATTGGGGACTACTCGTCCATGCAAATCTTCTCAATAGATTTGTTCGTGCGTGTCGACAAGAATTTCAATTTGCATTACTTTTCAAATTTGATGAAAAGTACTGCTGATGCGACTCACAACTTTGTTAGAAGCGATTATGGAATGAGAGCAAGCAACGGCCATTGTTGGCCAAAGATTTGCGTGGAATTTGTTAAGGAATGTTTAGTGTTACCGAAAACATTTCTGCTATTGGCAATATGCATTAAGTTACGCTTTTATGTAGACATTTTTTTTTGTAAGTTCAATAAAAAAATTAAATCACGCAATAAAATTTATTTTTATTGTAAACGTTTCAGATTTCAATGAAAACGCGATTTTATCAACGTTTTAAACGTATAAATCTATTTAATAAAATATTTTGTTTGTTTTCTATGGTTTATGGTTTACTTTCATTTGTTTCGTGTTTTAAAAGTACGTATGCGTAATATTTTTTTTATTGTGCGCGCTTAAACTCTCACAGAAAATAAAACATGAGTCCTTACAACCGGAAACGCAAAACAAAAGAGGAAATGAATCAATTTCCGTGCAAAAAATCCATTTTGCTAAAACAGGCACAACAGCAACACAAAACAAACAAAGCGTGCAAATCAACAGAAACAACAACGACTACAAGCACAACAAAGTATCACAGAAAAACATAAAAGACCAGACTAAGAGACATGGATGCCAAGTTTCTTGAACTGTACTGAGAGCGCGACTCTTAAGGCGTCATAATGCGTGCTTTGTTCGCCTCTGTGCCGTTTTGTTTTCCTTAATCTTGGTTTCCTATTTGGCTTTTCCTTTTTCAAGTACGTGCTCTGAGCTTAGAGTTTATTCAAACATTTATTTAATATTTTAAATATTCGTTATCATTCATACAAATTTAGAATTCCCGTTGGGCGAACGCGATGGCATTGTGCTGGCCTGGCGATGCCTGCCCTGGGGCGTAACAAACTCAAATTGAGTCAATACGCGCAAAAGTTAATTTTCTTTCTATTTGATTATGATTTACTTAATACAAACAGTCGAAAGGTGGAAGAAATACTTGAATTGAGTCTTCAAATTTACTTAATTTAAAATGGTTATGAACTTTCCGCAGTGAGATCACTTAAAACTCAATTTCTTTTTTTATTATACGCACTGGGTACTGTGGCAAAACATGAAACTCAATGCGAATTATAATGATTTCCGGTGCTCTAGCAATTTCATTTAAGTTTCATAGAAAAGAGACTAACGAAATACCCGAAAAGGTGCAATTAAAACATAGATTGTTTTTGTGGGAAAATGTAAATCAATGAAGCTCATAATAGAAAATATAAATATTAAGATTGAACTCATCTCTTTTTCACTTGTTTTTTGGTTGTAGAGAGTCGTAATTATCTCCTCTTTGGCTTCTTTTTTTTCTTTGGTTCGGGAGGACATTTAGGTTTCTTCTCTTTTTGTGCTCTTTTCGGTGTCTTTGGTTTTTTTTTTGATTTCGGTTTTTTCTTCAAATTGTCTTTCCTTGTCTTTGATTTCTTTTTTGAGCTGCTGCTTCTCATGCACGAACAACAGCGCTTTCTCGGTATGCAATCGTTCTTTAGGGCCTTATAGAATTTATAAACAATATAAACAAAAATCGACTCAACAACTGAAAAGTGTAATGTTTTGATATTATGGTTTTTTTCTTGCTAATACTAACACTTACTCAACCCTACGAAAAGTAATATGACACCTTTCATGCTTTCGGTGTCCACAACGGCTTTTTCAAAAAGGCCATAAACAATTAAAAACATCTCCACGATGATGCCAACGCATGAGAACATTATCCAAGAGCGAACAAATCGCGGCCGGTGCTACACGTTCAGACAAATTTTTATTCAAAAGCTATCGTTTTATTTACAGATGATCATACCTTCCAGATGCCAACAAAGAGCAAAATGATCACAGATGTCCAAAATATAGCAAATACCATCAATAAGACCGATAGCCAATTTAACTGAAAATAAAGATAGCTTTGGATAGTTTAAAAGATCCCTGTATGCCACACTTGCTATTTACGCTTATTATCAACATCTTGACCGCGACAACAGAGATAAGAAGCGACGAGACGAGATCAAAAACCGCTATCGCATACGTGCTGTACCTCAGGGTTCTATCGTCAAATGACATCATTTTTTGACCGCTTTAGTTATATTATTTTGGAGTATATTATCGTTCTGAATGTTTAAGTGGAATTCGATGTTAAATTTTAAAAATATTGTCAATTACGATCTTTCTTTATGTAAATTAAAGAATTAAGAAAAAGTGCCTATTATGTTATGAAAACGATCTTCTTAACAAAAGGCAAAAGGAGTTTGTTTCTACAGTGTCTGTCATTATAAATTAGTTTCCAGCTATTTTTGAAAAACCTATCACGGCACTTGAGAGATAAATTTAAAGGACTGTATGATGAGCATCTACTACAATATATTTTATTGAAGATTAGTTTTTGGAAAATATATGTAAAAAATTGAAAAAAAGAATTAAATTTCGCCTAACGTCGGTTATTTCTTCTTGACTTGTTTCTTTTGTCACGCTTTTTCTTGTCCTTCTTCTTAGCCGGCTGAGAGCTCCTTGAACGACAACACCAGCACCCCGTTTTTGGTTTTTCATTGGTCATGTCTCCGTAGAACATGTAAATAATGTACACAAATGTCATCTCCACAGTCAATCCTAGAAATGGTAATGCAATATTCCTGAACCCATCAAAGTCTAAGCTTATGGCCACACAGAAACCGTAGATAAGCAGGATCGCATCGATTGCCACGCCCACACATGTGAATATAAGCCATGTGCGCACATAGCTGACGCGGCGCTAACGTGAAGTAAAAGACGTTTCATATAAGTTTCAGTTGGGCATGTTCCATTGCTATTATAAAAACGCTTACCTTTTTGATCCCTATGAAAAGCACCACGATGGCTGCAAGCCAGAATATGGAGAACACAATCGCAGCTATTGCCGACCAGTGTGACTTTTGTAGATAAAAATTAATGTTAAGTCAATTAGTCAATTGCCATGATTTGACTTTACTTACGCTGCTTAGGAGCAATTGTGTTGAAACGTAGCCATAGAGCAAGACTGAAATTAGATCGAGTACGGCTATCGCATAACTACAGTAGATCAGATAGTTGCTCGGCGCTGCCATTTCACGTTGCTCAAAGTATATTTAAACTTATCGGAGATTGTTAAAGCAAAGCCTTGTTGATGTCTACAGCGGGCTGTATAAAAATTCAATCAATACCGAAGTAATTGTGCCGACACAAATACATACACAGTGGCAGCGGCACAGGGACACACACACACACACATACGGTCATTGTCAACTGTCACAACGTTTTCGACACCTTTGAGATTAGAGTTTGGGTTTGAAATGAATCGAAAAGATACGAATGCCAATATCTATCAAACTCAATTATTATTACGAGTTTTTTGTGCTCTTCATTTTCATTCAGTTCGTTTCATTGAATGCCTAACGACCTCGTTGGTCCTTGTAGCTGTTGGCATCGTTCATATAAGGGTAGTGTAGTGTAAGTGTGTTTGTTTATGATTTGATTCGTTTTTTGTCCTTGTTTATTTTCTTTCATCTCATTTACACGTTCCTTGTTATCTTTTCAGAATGGTGAACAACGAAGTAATCACTTAAGTTGATATAAGTTGATTTTTCCATTTCTTTCAGTAATACTCGTATGTGTGAAAATTAAGGAGCTTTTGAAATTGTCAATTGTTGTATGGCATATTATACTCTCATTATGCCATGATACATAAGTCATAAATTTTAAGTATGAGTATAAAGAAGCGAAAAGCAAGAGGATATTTCAAAAAGAGCATTTTTATTATAATTTTTAAAAATTCATTTCAAAAAGGCTATACTGAAAGACTTTTCTCAAGAGCAAGGAGCAATGACTTTTCGTTATTTAATGCATATTTGCATTCTCATTGCTTCTTTTGAAATATTGCATGCATTTTATTTTATATTACAGTCCATAATATGGATCACCGAGGAAGTGAGTGTGTTCTGATTAATATTTGCATATTATTATAATTTAATTGGCTTTGTGAAATCATAGGCGGATTTTTATGATGTGCTCTCTCTTATTTCTTCAATCATTTGGCTTTCTATTTCCATTGCACTGCTCATTGGCATACTACGTGTAAGCAAAATGTAATTTAAGAGTTTCTTCTGAATGTAGTTTTGATCTTTTTGTTAGGATTATTTCCATTTGCTGGAGCTTTGGCTGATATTTGCAACCATTGGGTTCATACTGGATGTGCTATTTGTGATGTACGTATACTTCTCTGGTCTCATGGACTGGAACACCAACCGTGGTCCTTTTCTACTGTTCCTTGCCATTGGTAAATTTATTATTAGTTGTGGTAACTATTATGCTGATGACTGAATTGTGTTTTTTATATAGCTCTTGAGGGTGGTTGCATATACATTATACATTTTTATTACGTAAACATTATCGTTGAAGAAAGTAAAGATGTCATTAATATGTTAGGTGATTACGAGTTTGAATACAAGCAGCAACAAGCTGCCCAAGAGGAACAAGAAACAGTGCTTCGGTTCAATTTAAAAGACACCAAAAGAAAGAATCCGTTCGACTTGCTGAAAGTGAACGAGTCAAATGCGCCGCGTATCGTCAACAAAAAGGATAACAAGGAACGAAAAGAAAAGAAGGAAAACAAAGATAAACAAAAGGAAAAGTCAAGGCGTTAAATTTTTGAAAATTTTCATAAATTTTTTTTTATTTATAATACATTTTTGAACATTATAATGCAGTTTTTGTTTTTAATTTCAATTTTAAAAAAATTGTTACTTAAAAGCTATAATGATCCGTTTAAGTCCTTAAAAGACTGTTTGTAAATTGAATAAATTACCGATATAAACATAACTTCAATTGCTGCAGAAATAAAATACATAGAAATATTAGAACAAAAAATAAATTTTTAGTGCATTAGTTCATATGAAGTTTACCCATGGTCAAAATCGATATTAGAATATTTGTAACTGCCTCGATTACGTCACCAGTGATTACTTTAGCAAACCACGACATCATAAAGAACACGTCAAGAATCAAGCCTGAGCAACACCAAATCAACCAGGGTAGCATGAAAACCCCTTTGTGCTGCGATATCATAAGAAAAGATGGAATCTGAATAAAGCATTTTTGGACTTACTGACTCTATGCCATACATCATGAGTATGGTGACAATAATCCAAGCGTTCAATAACACCAAATAGAAAATGAACATTGTCTTTTTGCTGTATTTGGCAATTGCTTCAAATAAAGGAGAATGTATAGAAAATATGATAATACGGATGGTGAAATAACATATTTTGCATTTACCCGGATCATAGTATGCCGCATTTTCTGGCTTCATTCGTAAAAGCATGAATACCACCAAGAATTGAAAGCAAATTGAGCCGAAAATATCCATCCATCCTATAGCGAGACCAAAGGATATCAAAGAGTTAACCATCTTAAGTTAGAGTGAGACCACTTTATCTGTTCCGTATGAACATATAGAGAAAAATGACAGGAAATGAAACGTGTGCTTTGAGGGCTTACTTGAAAGAGTTGGAGGAGTCTGTGACTGCCGTTGAAATCGTTTGCGTGGTTTGAGTTTTACATTCCACGATAACTTTCAACGCCAACTGGCATTTTCAATTTGATGAATGAAAATGAGCGCGAGAAAAGTAAATTATATTTGTCACCGGGGAGTCACACGTGCTTTACTCAACAGAAATATGCATTACAAATACACACACACAACTATACATGGCGTACATACATTCATATGTATGTATATATCCTTTTGCGTCTATTTAAAGCGTGCTTCATCAGTGGCACAGCACGTATTCCATCACAAATGCATTACGCGAAGGTATAAAAACACTAAATGCAAAAAACATTGTATTTTACATAAATAATATTCAACATGCTTCTGTAAGCAGAAGTGAAGTATATTTTTTTGAATTAAAGCAAAGGACTTAAAAAACTAGAACGGAAATTGTTTTCAGCTTCACCAAAACTCATATATTCTTGCAAGTATTTTTCTAATTATTTTATATTGTAACACGTTTTTATAGTTATTCTTATAAGAAATATATTTTTTATTTACATTCAAGAACAACAATTTTATTTTTCTGACCGTTTGTAAACTTTTCTTTCATGAAGTTGTAATAATATACATATGTTTTTGTATGACTTTTGAATTTGCATTGCATAATTTGGCTTGTACCTCAAGTGGAGTTGTGCAGCCCTCGTAAAAGCTCAACAGAGCTTAAAAAAAGAACAAACTTGAGGAAGATGCAGATAACAAATGGTCAACCGGTTTGCAGTTTAGTGTAAAAGTAAAGTTAGCAAACATTTGGCATTGGCAGAAATATAACACAATGAAAATTTCAAAATGTAAATAATTTCTCTCATTACAAATAATAATATTGTTATTAAACAAATTATACATTGATTCTGCTAACTAAATTGAAAAAAAAAACAGGTTATATTGATAACCGATTTCGTATTTTCAATAAATATTCTCGGAACAGAGCGCGCCGTCTATAAATAGTACGCACAGCTTTGAGCAAATTCAGTCAGCCAGTGAGCTGCAACAAGTTTTAATCATAAAGATGCATCTTGTTTTCGTATTGTTTACTTTTGTAGTTATGCATTATGCTCGATGTGAGTAAATAACGAATTTTTCACGATCAAATTAAATAATAAATTCAATTATAATCAAACAAATTTTGTACTTTTGATTAGCTGCAAATGTTTGGCCTAGTCCGGATGAGTGCGGCAAGCTGAATGTGGAAGACTTTTACAAGCCAAGAAATGTTACAGAACTCAACGAATATCCATGGATAGCTCGAGTAGCATATGAAGGTACGTGCAGTTGAGTATTTCCAATATAAAATGACTAATAAGGTTGTTTGTATGACGCAGACCCTGCAGGTGCAACTAACTATCGATGCTTGGCTGTGCTAATCAGTCGACGATATTTGCTGTCGCCGGCGCATTGCTACGGAAATAATGATTTGGTAGTTACTCATGTCCTATTAGGTGATTGGAATACTGAAAATGCGGTGGATGAGCGCGATTGCGATGAACGCGGCAAGTGTGCGCCCCCGCCGAAAAAATACCAAGTAGAGGAAATAGTCATTCATCCCGACTACAATCGGCTCGTTAATGACATAACACTTTTGAAAGTCACCACCGATGTTACTTTTAACCAGTATATTAGACCAGTTTGCATGCCTGCCCCGGAAAGCGATGCCAAAGTCTTCACCGGTCAGCTTTTGCCATATGTTGGGTTCTCATTGCGTTCGAACAATGAGAAAGACCTCAGGACAAAAGTGTTTCTGCACGTTACTAGCAAGAAGAGCTGTACCCAATCTCTGAAGAGCTATAGAGTCAATTTAGGTGATAATTATATTTGTGGCATCTCGAACGGCGATAATTCTCTGATGAGTGGTGCTCCATTGATGGCCGTTAAGCTGGTGGATGACGAGCCGCACAGTTTTTATTTGCTTGGTATGGTCACAGCAGGTGCTTTAATCCCAGGAACCTCCGTGCCGGATGTATTTGTACGAATTTCAGCCTATCGCGAATGGCTTGAATTCAATGTGCTTGAGTAAAACTAAGATCCGCTTTTAGGAGCTTCTTTTATAATATTAACATTATTTTTTTAATACATTACATTAATTTATTTATTTAAACATTTATAACTCAATTTGGTAATATAATCTACATTAATAATTTAGTCAATAAGTTCACTAGTGAATTAAAGGGCACATATTCAAATTGTTGACTTTTTGTTTCATACAATGAACGTCTTGAAATAAGATAACGCCCTTTGTTGTTTCCTAGAAGTTTGATAAGCAAAATCTAAGGTCAAATTTTTCACACATGTATTTTCGTAAACATTGTGGGTTTTTCTATCCATCGAGTGGTGATAAGATGCCTTTCAAGAGCCGCTGAACGTCTATCAGCGCTTCCTTAAAACCATTAGTGGTAAAGAATCGATCTTTGGGCACTTATTGCCAGTATTCTATTAAGAAATGTTAATGAAAAATAATTCTATTAATTCAAATAATCAATAGAATTCTAAACAAAAAATATACATTGATTTACTAACTAAATTGAAAACCAGTGAGGACGTTATCTTCGGCCTTGCCGAAGATGTATACTTTTCACGACACCTTTTGTGGTACGCCCATTTTATTTTTGGAATCTTATTTATTTTTGTCCACATAGCCTACAGATCAGCTTTCGTTGTTATACCTCATTGAGTGCCAGATATATGGAAACTATTGGTTTTGGTCATATGTGGGGGTGCCACGCCCATTTTGATATCAAAATATTTTTAAAGCCACATTATCAACATAAGTATGAAGTTTCAAGTCGATTAGTTAAGAAACAACCAGTAAGGGAGCTATTTTCGGCTATGCCGAAACTTATATACTCTTGCAAACGTTTTCACAATTATTCTTATTAGAAAATCCTTTTTTAATTTTCCAATAAGAATCATATACGTAGCCACGCCCATTTTCTAATTTGTCTTTAAGAAGGCAATGTAGTCAAACTTCACTACATTTTTCAATCTTGTGTCTCGTCTGTTTACAAAGAAGTCTCATTTTTATACTCTTGCAAAAAGAGTATATTAACTTTGTCATGAAGTTTGCAACGCAGTGAAGGAGACATCTCCGACTATATAAAGTATATATATTCTTAATCAGCACGACGAGACGAGTTCAAATAACGATGTCCGTCTGTCCGTCTGTCTGTTTCAATGCGATTTCCAGCCAGACTTTTAAAGTTAGCAAAAAAATATAAACGCAGAAAATTTTCTTCTCCTTGCAGGTATTTGGTATGTAAAATTCAGTTTGATTGGATGACTGTAGCATATAGCTCCCATAGGAACGATCGTTCAAAAATGATGTTTTTGCTTAAAAAACCGCGTATTTTAGGAGTTATCGACTCAATATTTTGCACAAAAACTTTTTTGACATCAACAAAGATACAATGCAAAAATGGTCAAGATCGGGCTACTATAGCATATAGCTGCCATAGGAAGGATCGGTCAAAAATTATGTTTTTGCTTAAAAAACAGCGTGTTTTTGGAGTTATCAACTCAATATTTTGCACAAAAACTTTTTTGACATCAACAAAGATACAATGCAAAAATGGTCAAGATCAGGCTACTATAGCATATAGCTCCCATAGGAGCGATCGGTTAAAAATACTGTTTTTGTTAGAAAAACTTTTTTGGTCTTGAATATAAGCAAACAAAACTTTGCTATTACGTGTTTTTACTAATGCCTGACTAAAATCCAGAATTTTATAAAAATCAGACATAAGGGCGTGGTACCGCCCATACAACTAAAAACTTAAAAATGAGACTTCTTTCAGACTTAATTACTACTTTTGAAATTTCAGCACCCTATCTTAAGAAATAAAAAAGTTTCCCATACAACGATTTAAACTTTGCTTCTCTTCCTCTTCCAGTAATCCGATCTCAATGAAACTTTCAGGGATTTAGCCTGGCTACGGTTTACTACTACTTGTATAATTTCAGCGCAACGATTGAAATTTTTGTTTCTTCTTCTTTTCGTGTGTTGGCTACTAGTTTCAGTGGTCCGATCTCGCTGGTTCCGACCAATGTAACCTTCGTAATTAAATACAAAGGTCTGTGCAAAATTTCAGGTCGATAGCTTCAAAACTGAGGGAGGAGTTTGCATACATACAGACAGACGGACAGACGGACATGGCTATATCAACTCGTCTTGTCATCCTGATCAAGAATATATATACTTTGTATAGTTGGCCACGCCTCCTTCTGGGTGTTACAACCTTCGTGACAAAACTATAATACTTTTCACTTCGTGAAGAGTATAAAAAAACAGGTTATATTGATAATCGATTGCGTTTTTTCAACAAATATTCTCGGAACAGAGCTCGTCGTCTATAAATAGTACCCACAGCTGTGAGCAAAGTCAGTCACTCAGTGAGCTGCAACAAGATTTAATCATAAAGATGCGTCTTGTTTTCGTATTGTTTACTTTTGCAGTTTTGCATTCTGCACGAAGTGAGTAAATAACGAATTTGATCGTGAATAAAATAATAAAGTCAATTATAATCAAACAAATTTTGTACTTTTGATTAGCTGCAAATGTTTGGCCTAGTCCGGATGAGTGCGGCAAGCTGAATGTGGAAGACTTTTACAAGCCAAGAAATGTTACAGAACTCAACGAATATCCATGGATAGCTCGAGTAGCATACGAAGGTACGTGCAATTGAGTATTTCGAATATAAAATGACTAATAAGGTTGTTTGTATGACGCAGACCCTGCAGGTGCAACTAACTATCGATGCTTGGCTGTGCTAATCAGTCGACGATATTTGCTGTCGCCGGCGCATTGCTCCGGAAAGAAGAATTTGGTAGTTACTCATGTCCTATTAGGTGATTGGAATACTGAAAATGGGGATGGATGAGCGCGATTGCGATGAACGCGGCAAGTGTGCGCCCCCGCCGAAAAAATACCAAGTAGCAGAAATAGTTATTCATCCCAACTACAATCGGCACGTTAATGATATAACACTTTTGAGACTTACCACCGATGTTACTTTTAACGAGTATATTAGTCCCATTTGCATGCCTTCCCCCGAAAGCGATGCCAAAGTCTTCACTGGTCAGTTTTTGCCATATGTTGGGTTCTCATTGCGTTCGAACAATGAGAAAGACCTCAGGACAAAAGTGCTTCTGCACGTTACTAGCAAGAAGAGCTGTACCCAATCTCTGAAGAACTATGAAGTCAATTTAGGCGATAATTATATTTGTGGCATTTCGAACGGCGATAGTTCTATGATGAGTGGTGCTCCATTGATGGCCGTTAAGCTGGTGGATGACGAGCCCCACAGTTTTTATTTGCTTGGTATGGTCAAAGCAGGTGCTTTTTTCCCAGGAACCTCCGTGCCGGATGTATTTGTGCGAATTTCAGCGTACCGCCAATGGCTTGAAGTCAATGTCGTTGAGTAGAGCTAAGTCTGGTTTTGGGAGCTTTTTTTATAATATTAAAATACATTTAATTAGTTTTTTTAATTAAACATTTATAACCAAATTTGGTATTTTAATCTGCATTAATAATTGATCTTGAGGCAATTTCTCACGGTAAAATCTATGTTAATAAGCTCACTACTGAGTTAAAGATCGCATCTTTCAAGTTGTAGACATTTGGTGTTGCCTGGAATTTTGATAAGCTAAATCTAAGGTCAAATATTTGAATAACGTATTTACGTAAACATTGTGGATTTTTCTATCTATCGAGTGGTGATAAGAAGCCTTTCAAGAGCCGGTGAACATCTATCAGCGCTTCCTTAAGACCATTTGTGGTAAAGAATCGATCTTTGGGCACTTATTGCCAGTATTCTATTAAGAAATGTTAATGAAAAATAAGTGTATTAATTCAGACAACCAATAAAATTCTAAACTAAAAATATGCATTTATCTGCTAACTAAATTGAAAAAAAAAACAGGTTATATTGATAACCGATTGCGTTTTTTCAATAAATATTCTCGAAACAGAGCGCGTCGTGTATAAATAGTACGCACAGCTTTGAGCAAATTTAGTCTGTCTGTGAGCTCCAACAAGTTTTAATCATAAAGATGCGTCTTGTTTTCGTATTGTTTACTTTTGCAGTTTTGCATTCTGCTCGATGTGAGTAAATAACGAATTTTTCACGATCAAATTAAATAATAAATTCAATTATAATCAAACAAATTTTGTACTTTTGATTAGCTGCAAATGTTTGGCCTAATCCGGATGAGTGCGGCAAGCTGAATGTGGAAGACTTTTACAAGCCAAGAAATGTTACAGAACTCAACGAATATCCATGGATAGCTCGAGTAGCATACGAAGGTACGTGCAGTTGAGTATTTCGAATATAAAATGACTAATAAGGTTGTTTGTATGACGCAGACCCTGCAGGTGCAACTAACTATCGATGCTTGGCTGTGCTAATCAGTCGACGATATTTGCTGTCACCGGCGCATTGCTACGGAAAGAAGAATTTGGTAGTTACTCATGTCCTATTAGGTGATTGGAATACTGAAAATGCGGTGGATGAGCGCGATTGCGATGAACGCGGCAAGTGTGCGCCCCCGCCGAAAAAATACCAAGTAGCAGAAATAGTTATTCATCCCAACTACAATCGACACGTTAATGATATAACACTTTTGAGACTTACCACCGATGTTACTTTTAACGAGTATATTAGTCCCATTTGCATGCCTTCCCCCGAAAGCGATGCCAAAGTCTTCACTGGTCAGTTTTTGCCATATGTTGGGTTTTCATTGCGTTCGAACAATGAGAAAGACCTAAGGACAAAAGTGCTTCTGCACGTTACTAGCAAGAAGAGCTGTACCCAATCTCTGAAGAACTATAAAGTCAATTTAGGCGATAATTATATTTGTGGCATTTCGAACGGCGATAGTTATATGATGAGTGGTGCTCCATTGATGGCCGTTAAGCTGGTGGATGACGAGCCGCACAGCTTTTATTTGCTTGGTATGGTCAAAGCAGGTGCTTTAATCCCTGGAACTTCCGTGCCGGATGTATTTGTGCGAATTTCAGCGTACCGCCAATGGCTTGAATTCAATGTCATTGAGTAGAGCTAAGTCCGGGTTTGGGAGCTTTTTTTATAATATTAAAATACATTTCATTAATTTCTTTAATTAAACATTTATAACCAAATTTGGTATTTTAATCTGCATTAATAATTGATTTTGAGGCAATTTCTTACCGTATCTTTCAACTTGTAGACTGTAGAATTTTGATAAGCTAAATCTAAGGTCAAATCTTTTACAAATGTATTTACGTATACATTCTGGGGGTTTCTATCTACCGAGTGGTGATAAGAAGCGATTCAAGTGCCGGTGAACTTCTACCAGCGCTTCCTTAAGATCATTTGTAATAAGGAATCGATCTTTGGAGCCCTTATTATAAGTATTCATTCAGATAACCAATACAGATTCTGTCTTATCTGCAGATGCATTTACTTGCATATAAATATGTTTGTTTTTCCTAGAAAGAGACCTAAGCTTTTAAGGTCACTGTTCTTTGTTATTAATTTACTTAATAATATTTCAGTGAATAATGCTTTGCTTTGCTTATCAGTCGGCGCAAGTTGCTCTTGTTTTTAATAAAAAAATATCAGTAATGTAGTTCAATAAATATACATTTTGTTTAAATTCAAATTCACAATGACTCCATGACTCAATGTATTTGTTATTTCAATTATCTTTGTCAAGGCAGAACACGAATAATATAAACGAGACGTTTTGCTTTTGGCAAAATCTTTGTTGAGTCAATTTATGACTGATCATACCTATGGCAGCTATATGCTGTAGAGTTCTAATCGAGATAGTTCTGAGTTATGCAAAGCATTTCAGCCCATGAAATTTGTTTGATATTTCCTGCGTGGAAAATAAAAAATAACTTATGTTTATTTCAGTTGAATCGCACGATGAAATTATTTAATGAATGACATTTGTTGCTAATCCACAGAATGTGCACGTTTTATATGAGCAGTTCAACTAATTTCACAAAGTAAACACCTAACCGAATGTTTAATTGTGCATGTTGTGTGTGTGTGTGTGCAAATATTCGAACATGTCGCGCTTGTTTTTGGCAAAATGATGCCAAATGCAGCTTTACTGCTTCGTTGATTCTGTGTGTGTATATGTGATGATGAAGGTATGAGGAAATGCATTTAACGTTACACGCTCAATTAAACTGAAGTTGAGGTCGCATTGCAAGCTTAAGTCAAGAACAATTTTCACGCAAATTGTGTATATAAATTTTGTACAAAAACATAAACAACTTTGTCAAAATACACTTAAAACTCGCTCGCTACATTTCACATTTGCATACATACATGATATTTGATTTTAGGTGACTTTTGCCATAAAATATTGTTGGCTACTATTTTATTTCATTTTAGTTATTTAATATTATAATTAAAGTAAATGTTTGTGCACTCATTAAGACAAGCTTTTATGGTTTTTTATTTACTTACACACTCACACACACACACACGAGACTATTTTAATTGTTCGCTATACTTCATGCAACAATGCTCTTCTAAACGGTTTCTATTTACATTTTTATTTGATTTTATGTGCAATTAAGCGTTGAGTGTGTGTGTGTGTGTTTGTGTGTTGTGCAATTATGAAACTACAAAGTAGTAAAGAATTCAATTATATACGCATAAAGGTCATCATAGCTTGTGTGTGAAACTTGACGCAACATGTAAATGGCGTATGGCGTTTCTGTTACCACACTGTCCTTTTTTTAATGGTCATACATGCGTTCATTACATAATAAGTAAACAGAATACGTAGGAAGTTTGGCCTTTAGGTGAAGTCACCTAAACATACTTATTTGAAATTGCAAATCACTAGACTAATGTGAACGTAATCAGTCATGTCCTTACATGAGAACTCCATTAGTCTTGCTACTAAATGCGAACGAATGTTAACAAACATTAATCAGCTCTCGTCCTTTGTCCGTTCGCTTCTTTTTTTGGGGTTTTTGTAGTGAGTTTGTTTTTGTTTATTTGCTTATTTACTTGTTTGCTTGTGCAAATGCTTTGCCATTACGAATTTTGCATGATGTGAGGGTCGCCTACATTAAAGTATCTCACATTATGTTGGTTGTTCGTTGAATCTGTGTGAGCTTGTTGTGTGTCTGTTTGTGCTTTTTGTATTGGCTTTGACTGAGTGAGTTATTTAACATTATTTTCACATGATTTTGCAAAAGTGTTTCGCCAAATAGTTTGCTTTAATGGCATACTCTTTTTAATTCGCGTTGTAAAGAAAAAAAAAACTTTCAAAAAGCTTTCAAATAATCCAAATAACATTTTTTTTCGCAACTGTGTGCATGTTTGGCTTAAAGCGCCCTGATAAGTTTTTTGCAAATACATTCGTCACTCATTTTTCACAGCACGCTTGATTTCTGGTCATTTTTTTCTTATTCAACGGTAGCATTAAAAAATTATATCGCTGTATGATTTATCTTGTATTATTGCGGCTCACGGCTGCCATGCATTCGAACGACGCCGCTGTTGTTGCTTTCTGGCTTACTTGCCTGACTGCCATTTCATTAAAATGTCATCCATTTTGCATACATTCTACATTAAAAGCGACTTCCTTTTTGCATCGACAAGACCTCGCTGCCGACATTTGCAATCGCAGGAAACCTGAAAGAATTATATGCCTGCCATTCGTTTTGCCTTATTACTTGGTCTTGGTCTTGGTCTTTTTTTCGATTCGACTCGACTCGCTTCGCTTCACTTCGTCTCTTTCTCACGTGTCCTTGTCCATTAACTTATGCATATACTACGTTTGCAAATGTGCTGCTCTGCTTTATATATATGCCGCTGATCTGCTTGTAGTTATTTCTCCTGCATTATCGATTGAGGTTGCGCATTTTTATTGCGTACTTCCAAGCTGCTTTTGTACGTCTTCTTTGTATGCTCTTAATAAGTATTGCATTGGTTTTCGCAATTCAACGCAAAAGAGATGTTTTCGTTGTAAAAAATATCATGTGAAGAAGACATTTAAATGCCAACAGTATAAGAACTTATCTCATAGAGAAGTGTCTTCTCGATTGTCGTATTGAGATAAATATTTAAAATTATTGCAAATAGTGATGAGTAGTCGGGCACTTAATGGTGAATTAATGTAGTTAGCTTTATTTGTACTTACTTATGATATTGCATATTTGAGTTGTAATGGATTACCTAAGATGAATCTTCAATGAACATTGTCTGATGTCTGAATACACATTCTATTATGTTAAAGTTGACAATGAATAAGACATTTTTAGTTTATTTTCCCAAAAATAAGTGTTAGAGATTACATAAGATATGCCTTCTTGTTTCTAGAATGTTTATTTTACAGTTAAGCGTCGTATAATGAAAGTCAGGATATTTAGGCATCTTAAAACTAAATCAAGGAACAATTGCTGGCAAATAAGACTCCGAGTTTTTATAGAATTTTAAAGACTAATTAGTGCCGAGTCAAGCTTACCGACAACGAATTCGCATGGAACCTCCAGATTATTTCGTTATAAAGAAATTTAATTTTACAGTTATTATGAACACACGCATTTCAAGTAGAGCTTAGAGATCTATAAGCACTTGTCTTGTCTCTCACAAAAATCACTTTGATTGCAATTCATTAAATTTAAATATACGATTTTATTTTTATACGTCCTTAAGAGCCCTAAAAGTATATTAATTTACATTCTGCTAATTAGTGGCCAAATGAAACGCATGTTTTGTCTGTGTTGCTTTGCTCGACAATGCCCAATTTGACTTCCGTAAAATCTTAAATTACACTAATAGGATTACCAGCAGCGTTACAAACACAAAAACCAACACAAACACAAACACAAAAATGAAAAGCATTTCATTATTTCTATTTTAGTTGTCGTGCTCTTATTTCTCATTACGTACACAAAACAAATCCAATGAATACGCAATCTTGGCTGCTGTTATGCTGGCGATGCCAAGCGTAATTAGTGACAGTACTGCAAGACGACATTTTCGTGGACCATTTTTATCATTTTATTTTAATAACTCTTTGTTGCCACTGACGCCTCTGTCGGCTCTGTCGACGCACAATAGCCGGGACCCGTACCCGTATCCGTACCGGTAGCGAGCTTATCCGTTATCCGTTTTGCATGCACGCTCGTCTAATCTAAAAGCGCTGAGTTACTAATTAAACATTGCTCGCTAACGAGTTAAACGCGACCACGCCTCTCACCAACCGACCAACCAACCGACCGACCGACCAAATGAGCCAACGCATAATGTTATATTCCTCGGCGAAACTAAACACAACTTGCTTCGCAGATTTCGATGAGAACAACTACAACAACAACAACAACAACAGGTGTTACTTTCAGATAAGGTTGTCCATAAAGCTTTCTGACAATTGAGTTGCAAGAATGTAAAGTAAAATTGTTACTAATTGTAATTTCCTTCTTTGAATGTTTTTCTTTTGCAACTTTTACTTAAATTTCTTTTTCATTGTTTTTATTCACTGATTTTTTACTACACTTCACTTTTTCATTAAGTTCACAATTAGCCTAAGATACACGCCCCACGCCCACACCATAGCGCGCAAGCTCCCGGTTTGCTTCTCTCTCTTTCTAACTTACTTCTTAGGACGCCATTCTACTAATGTTTTAATTAATTTTCACAATTTCTTTTCTTCGCCATCATCATCGCCATCGCCAACGTCTTCAACTTCAACTTCGTCTACTTGGGCATTCATTGTTGTACTCATTGTCTGCTAATTTCAAAAACTATTTGCCAACAATTTGTGCGACTCTCGTTCATTATTATAGCAGCTTCTCATTTAGCTTACATAGTGACAAACGCCGTCTTCGTCTTTGTCTTCGTCAGCGCCGTGTTCGTTCACGTCTTTGTGCATTTTATTTTTATACTTCCGGATTAGTTTCTTCTTTCTATGCCAATTGCCGCACTCACGTCCCCCAAATAAAATCTGTTGAGGAATTGTAGTGTGGCAAAAGTGATACAAGTACATGCTCAAAAACAAAATAAAAACTTACAATTGAAAAAGATAAATCGCCAACAGACCAAGTTGAGGCCAGCTGCTTTGGTCTATTTTATTTCATTTATTTGCTACGCTGAAGTAACTTTCTGCTTTTTGTACAAACATGTTTCGGCCTCAGCTTGTCTGCAACTTTTCCCTACCTCGAAGAAATCAAATGAAAGCAAAAAAGTGAAGAATGAAAAATATACGAAAACAAAATATAAAACTTTCAATGTCTTCAATTGTGCACAACTTTTGCTGACTAACTTGCAAATTTCCTTGAATATCACAAGCCGCACATTTCTCAACTCACATCAAAATTTAAATTCCTACCGAGTTTTACACTCATCGTTCCGTCAAGTTTCACAGTTTTTTCTTACTGTTTTTGGTGTTGGTAACTTTTATTTTGGCACTTGGCTAATACATGCCATTTGCTTATGGTGGTTTCTTCGTCTTCGTCTTCGTCTTCGTCTTTGTCCTTGCTGTTGTTTTGTCTGTCTTTCTCTGACTATGGTCTTCTTCTTAGGAAATTGTATACGTGACTATTCTGTTGACGCAGAAATTTCTGCTGACGTGTCGCTGTCAACTCAGCGTTGCGCTTCACCTGCAGCTGTGTCGGTTCAGGCCATCAGACAGTCAGACAGTCTGACAGCTTGCCAGCCAACGAGTCATTCAGCCATACAGCTGAGAAAGTGCAGAAACTTCTTCTTGGTATACGAGCAGTTTTCACAAATTTAATAATATAAGCTGCTCATGAAAATGTTGAGTGCAGGCAGTTGTTCTTCCTGCTGCTGCTGCTGCTGCCATTGCTGGCGATGATCATGTTGTTAGCATTGGCGTTGGCGTTCGTGTTGCCTTGCATTAGTGGCAAATAGCTGAAATAATTTGTATAACGCATACGCCATGTTGTGCCCACGCATTCAACTTAATCTAGAATGATGTGCGCTAAAAAAGGTTTTGAATGTTGATTGCTGGCAATAAACATGAATTGAAAAAGTTTATAATTCACACTTTTTAGTAAACTTTTAAATATGTTTTCCTGTCGCTAAGCTTTAATAAGTTCGGAGAGTGTAATTGTTATTGTCTTCAAATGACTTGGACGAACTTCACTTCTACGTTGAGCTTAAAAAACTTTAATTATATTAATTAAAGACGAAATAAGTTAATTTGAAAACATTAAATGCAAATTCATTTGTTTGTTTCTCAATATTAAACAATTTAAAGGAGCTTGTTCTGCTTTGGGCTTCAGTCTTGCCACTTATAAGAACAATGTAATTGCTATGAAACGAAATGTTGTATTAAATGCAATTTGAAGTTTTTTTAAATCCTTTGGAATATTCTGTGCGGCATTGCTACTCATGATACCAACACACACACACACAGACACAAGACATCTCGTAGTCGTAAGAATGCACGCACAGATTGATTGGCAAGCGGCAACAATGTTGTTGCACACTTACTTGCTGCCACTCGCTTGGCACATGAGCGAACGCTGCAAGGAGCATCAAACAACAATTGCAACTAAGTTGTCCCCCCATTTACAGAAATTTCCGCATATTAGCAACATTCAAAGCTCCTCTCGCTTTCATTTTGCTTAAGTTGCCATTTCACAAGCGTGCAATTAAAAAGCAACAAATGCGCTGCAATTGAAGGACTTGTTGAAGTTAAGTCGATTAATTTTGTGTAATGACAGGCAAGCAAAACTTTTTTTTATAGCCGTCTTACTCACACACAAAATGTATAATACTTCGCTTGCATAATTTTGTTGCGCAAGTTGATTACATTTTGTTTTAATTGTCGAAGCTTCAATTACATAAACTCGCTTCACTAACGACGCCAAATTTGATAATGATAGTTTTGATATGATTGTCCAATGAAAACTTATTATGAGAACTGATTAAACAAAAAGTTTGTTCATTTATATTTTGGCATTTTGAAGACAACAACATGTTTCGTACATTGACCAAAACTGCCAACTTTGAATTCAATTAGAATTGCTTGGGGCCAAACAAAAGGTATGGCATGACTTTATACTCGTCTTGGATGTGTGCGATTTATCATCGTACGAATGATTAGCCCTTGGCCAGCTTACAACTCAGTTTCAGGTTGGTGAATTACCGCTTTGCTGCGCCTCACTTTGTCACCCTTGTGCCACGTATGTTTGTCGATGTAAGTGGCTCAGCGTACACCGTTGGGTGCCATGTCCGTTCATTCGTTTTCATACTTTTGTGCCATTATTCCTTCCTTCCTTCGTTCATGCGTTCGCTCATTCGTTCATTCGTTCATTCGTTCGGTCTGTTGGTCAACCATACATTTGTGCACGCTCGCTCCCCGTCTCTCTGCCCCTTGCACACAACGTGTTCGTGTTCATTTTCGTGTCTGTGTCCAATTTGAACGCTTACACAACTGACAACTTCATTTGCCTGCAAATTGTGCAATCAACAACGACCAACTACACGACGGTGCAGAGAATCTGTTGTGCCGCTGGCAGATTCATGCATTCACATTCAGCTCAAAGGATAACCACTCACTGACTGAGTGCACTGATGTAGTCTCACACACACACACACACACATATATATATATATAAATCTATTGCAACACTTTTAGTTGGCTTAGCACGGTGACAATCGGTTTAAGAACTTGCCATACTTTTGTCGTTGCCGGAAACCATTTTATTTAAGTTGCGTAACTTTATTTTGTTGCATTTCAAATAAATCTAATTTAAATTTTGTAACGTTGATAGTTCTTGTTGACTCATTTGTTTTTGTTATTGTTTTTTCGTTTTCTGTATAAACAAATATACACATTATTTACAAATTATGTTCGTTTTTTTGTGGTTTGTGTGAAAAAATGAAATTAAATGTTGGCAAAAATGTGAAAAAACACGTTTATTTAATTTGTTATTATCTGTGCATTATAATTTGCAGCCATGCAGGTATTTAATCAGCGCTGTAATTACGCTTAGATGTGCAATTAATTTGATTATTATTTCATTTTATGCAAATTATGTAAAACGCTTCATTGTATTGCATATCACATTCGGACATATCACATGTGCGCTCATTGTCATTTGCAAATTGTGCGCATTCATGATATCATTTTGAATTCATCTAAGCCAAAATTTGCCGTTATTTTTTATACTCTTCCAAAAGAAGTATATAAACTTTGTCATTGAGTTTGCAACGCAGACATCTCCGACTATATAAAGTACATATATTCTTGATCAGCACAACAAGGTGAGTTCATACAGCCAGTGCAAACTCCTTCTAGAGTTTTAAACATATTGAAAGCATTTAAACGCAGAAAGATATGTCCAGGGATTGTATATCTCATATCTATCGGACGACTATAGCATATAGCTCCCATAGGAACGATCGGTCAAAAATAAAGTTTTTGCTAGAAAAACTTTTTTGTTCTTGAATATAAACAGACCAAACTTTGCATAATCCAAAGTTTTATAATAAGCTGACATAAGGGCGTGGCACCATCCATATAGCGAAAAACTTCAAAATGGTATTTCTCTGTAAGCAGGCGAGATACAATATTGCACAATGTAGTGAAGTATGACTGCATTGCTTTCTTTAAGACAAATTAGAAAATGGATGTGGATACGTCCTCAAAACTTAAAAAATGTATATGATTCCTAAAAAAGAAACGTTTGCAAGAGTATACAAGTTTCCGCAAAGCCGAAAATAGCTCCCATTCTGTTTGTTTATTATTTCTAATTTTTTTTTCTTCATTCCAAACCTAATTTCATTACAAAACTATAATTTATTTGGCATAACTCAAAACTTGAAATGATTTTTATAATACTTTTTTTTAGCATAGAAACAAATTTGTGTGCTCTTTTAACATATTCAAGTCAGTTTTAATAGTAATGCGTTAAGCTCTTGAGTCGCACGTATGTATGCGCATTCAAGTATCTTTTACGTTAATTAATTTCATAACACACTTAAAGTATCGGCAGTGCAACGAAGCCGACTAATGCCATCTAAGTAGTCTAATATGAAACTTAATTAGCTGCTTGGGTGTTGGCACGTCACCTGGCGACAACAACAACAACAACAACAACAACGATGCTGCCATGCCTGACTGAACTTTTATGAAACTCGACTCAGTTCATCAGATACGCGCGGAGATGTCTTCGCTCGATTAGGAACTTGTCAGAGCTTATTGTAGAATATTAATGCGTATATAAAGAGTTTAATTAGTGTATGCGAGTGTGCTGGTATTAGTGTGATGAGCACAAGAAGATAAATGAATCAGAAATTGCAAAACTAAATTATTCTAAATACCAATGATGATAAAGAAGAAGCAGAAGCTGAAGAAGAGGCAGCAACATCAGCAATCAGTGCAAAAATTAATTTGATTACGAAATTATTGCTTGAAAATCATAGCTGAAGTAATTTTCTTGTTGTTGTTGTTAGTGTTGGCATGGTTATTGTAGTTGTTGTTGTTGTTGTAATTATTGATAGTGGCAAAGTGTTTCGAGTGTTAGAAGTAATCGGATTAATAAAGTGATTAACTTTGATATTTCTGTAATTACAATTAGAAAGCATAAATATTACGTATACGCCATGTTGCGCACATATTGAATGCTCGAAGCGTACATTTTGCTTAAGTTGAATTGGAATTGTAATTAAATTTAACTAAAAACTAGATTAATTACTGCGTTTGTTTGACTTTAAAGTTTGCATAAATTTTAATATATTTGGAGCAATTAACTCTTGTTGTTCTCGTTGTTGTTTTTGTATACGCATTACGTATACGGCTCGTTGCCTCGGTGCCTGATTATCTGCTGCATAAATTTGTGCGCTCTCGGCGCGACAAAAAAAAGCAGTGAGCGAAGACAAGTTGGCACACGAAATTTGCTTAAGCAGAAGGCTAAGCGAAAAAGTTGCGCTAATTAATTATATTTGCTTGCTTTGACTTAATTGGTTTTTCGTAAAGGATTTCAAACAAAAAAGCAAAAAAAACGAAAAAAAAAGAATGAAAACTTTTTTCCAATTTTTGTTTTTGCTTTCTTGTTCTTTTGCTCTTCATTTTATATTTTACATTTTTATCGCTTTGGCATATTGCATTAATTTGTTTTAAGCAAGTTTGCTTAAGCATGATACGCGTTTATTTTATTTACTCGAATTTAGTTTCAATTTCGTCGTTTTCGTTATTTTTTCACTATTTGTAAGTTCAACTTTGTCGCAAGTTCGTCGCGCGGCTTTCAAAGCGTTTTTAAATGCGTTGAAAAGCAAAGTTTTTATTTAAACTTTTCAAGGCATAAAGACTTTCAAGTTTAAGTTTTTCTTTGCGTTTAATTAAATACACAGACAAACACACACACTGACAGTAAGAGGGCGGTTGAGTGGGCGTATAAAGTTTCTGAGTAGCAAACGGAGTTTTATTGCGCAAAGATTTAAAAATGATACACTTTAATGACAAAAAAAGGAAAAACAAATCAACGTAAGTAAGGCTTAATTACATTGAACCCAAGTGAGTTGTAAAATGACAAAATAATGTAATTTGAGAACTATGCAAGGGTAACTTACTAATTTATAACTTCTTTTCTGTCTTCTTATGCAAAATTTGTGCAATCGTTGAAGCGCAAAGTAAAAGTATATTTCATTAAACAACAATCAATCTTTTATGCGCTAAGCTTGCTTTAATTATACTTACACGTTCGATCGACGAGCGCGCGAAATTTTGCAATGCAATGAAAAGTGCTTAACTACTGTGAAAAAATGCACTCAGCACGTTCATCAATGAATGCAATTAATATTTCACTCATTTCCTACGCCAACAACAAAGTGTGTTGCAACAACAATAAGTTGCACTAAAGCAAAAGAAGAAAGCAACAAAAAGGAAGCTGAGAAAAGTATATAAACAAAACCTTTTGAGTATCGAATGAATTTAAGTGAAACGATAGTTTGCGAGTAAAGTTTAATTGAACAGGAAATTGTTGCAGCAAACTCGGAGCTAATTACTTTTTATAGCGCGTGCAGCAAAAGATATAAGCTAATAAATTGTACATGATGCTTGTGAAACTTTAGCGTGGCAAGAAACAAAAAAGGATAATTTAATGAAAAAGTGTAAAAGCAAAAATAGAATTTGGTTAATTTTGTTGATTAGTTTTAAAGTTGCCTTAAAAAGAATAATTCATTTAAAATGCACAAAGTCAACTTGTTTTAACACGAACATGAAACATGGGGCAAATGCCATTTGACACCTTGGTGCGCATTCCGCATGCTTAAACATTCAAATTAGAATTTGCAAAAGAAGACATGCAAAGTCAAGTTGGATGTGCGAGTGGCAAATGCTCAAATGTTTCGTCATTTTGCCGCAGCACGTCTTTTATACACGGACACGGACAGAGTGAGAGAACGCGAGGATGAGCGGGTGCTGGAGAGAGCGAGACACACAACTAAACACTTACACACACTTAGACGCATGCATGCTGACATCAGTCACTGCCGCATTAGTGTACTCGTCATCGTTTCAGCATGTGTGTGTGTGTGAAAAAAGAAATGACAAAACAAAAAAAATAAACAAAAATTTGCTGCAAAACTTTTATACAACAAAAACAACAATAAGAGAAAAAAAAGGAAAAGTACATTTTCCAAATGACAAATTGCGAAACGTCTGCAACACAAAGTCAACGGAAGTCGGCTTCAATGCGCCTCAAATGCTGCTAAATTATTTTAAAACGTTTCGTTTTGGCAACGCACGCACACACACACACACAGACACACACACGCATGCAACTTGTCTAAGCTGAAAAGCAATGAATGCGAATGCGAATGCGAATGAAGGCGTGTGCAATTATCAATGACTTCAAAGCAGACTTCTTACATTCTGACGACGACGAAGTGCTGCAATTATTTTGAAGACACACTCAAGACGAGTTAAGCTCAGAAGTGCCAACGAAAGTCAAAAGTTCCGTTTGCACTTAAGGCGTTCGCGCGCCACTCCACTCCACGCAACTCAGCTCAACTCAACTCGAATAATTTCGCTTACTTGGCGCCAAAAACTCAAAACCAATTTTCGTTAAAATACCTAAAACAATTTCTCAACTGTCATTTGCATTTGCCTTTTGCCAAAAAAGAATTTACACAATGCAAACATTTTATTATTACCGCATAGTCTGTCTGTGCTCTTCACCCCGCCACACGCATCGCTCGCCACAACGCACTTATAGAAGTGCGCTGGCAAACCATTTTTCGATTACTGTCATAAATAATAACGAACAGTTTTCATGTGGTTTGATGTGCATTTTACAGCAAATTCTTTTGGCAACCGACGCACGCACGCACTCACGCACGCACGCATGCATGCATGCTTTGTGCATGGCTGACTGCTTGCATATCATTACATAACAGCATGAGTTTGTGGCCACGCTGTCATCGCTCATCTACGCTTGCCTTTGGTCTCAACACAACATACAACAAAACTCTGCTCAGCTCAGCTTAAGCCAACTTCCCTTTGGCTTTCCTTGGCCTTCCCTTCCCTGCCGCTGCGCTGCGCTGCTCAACTACAAATCTGCTCAACTCAAAGCATAAAATGTTTATTTTGTTGCTTTCGTTTTTAACAAAAAACAAAACCAAAAATGCGAAATAACTTTTCTCAGTTGTGTTTGAATTATACAAATCGATAAAACTGTTTTTGGCTTATCTTCTATTTGAATATGCTTGATGCATTTTCAAACAAAAATTAATTAGTTTTCGTTGTGTTTGAACTGCAAAATAATGAATGCGCTTACGTCAGCCTTGTTGAGCTTTCCCGCTGCTTTCATTTGAATGTCCAACGTGTAATTATGCAAATTAAAAAAATATAGAAAAAGCAAAAGTATAAAACCACAGACAATTGGCAAAATATGTGTTGCTACTTAACTCACATAGCATAAACAGAAGATCTTCAATACAAAGCGTACAAGAACACAAAAGCCAAAAATTCCTGCAGCCATGCGGCACCTTTTGTTCTCACAGAAAAGCACACACTAACAAATACTAGCACAGAGAATACATTTTCACACTTACACAAATACACACAAATACAAATATGAAAGAACATGAAAATGAAAATGAAAACTATTTTGAACAAGCTTAATGAATACATGCCAAAGCGAGATAAGAAAATGTTGCGAACATGGGATTTCGTAGGTGCCATACATGTGTATTCCATGCTACACATGCTAACAATTATAACCGACAGAGATAAGAGCCTCAAGCAATTTAAGGTAGCACCCAAAATGTACAAAATGGCTTAAATACAACAAAAAGCAAACGAAACGAGTGTAATGGAAGCGTATTTAAACTGATTTTGCTGAGCTTCAGTTTTGAAAACTGAAGTCGTTAAATGCTTTTCAAAACACAAGCATACAATGACACTGCGGAGCGAAGAAGACATAAGCGCATAAGAACGTAAAGGACATGCCAATGAAGCGAAACACCCTTTAAGCCTTGGCAAAGTGGCGAAGGGGCAGAAACTCAGAGTTGATAGTCAATGCATGTGTATTTGAAATTGTTGGCTCATTGTATTGTGAGCAATAAATTCGATTGAAATCTTGAAACAATTAAAGCTTTTTCAAATCCGTATACGTTCAACTATTTTAGTTAGTAAATTCATTTTGGTTTTTGTACCTTTTGGTAGCATAAAAACTGTCTGCTTCATAGATAAGATACACGCTTGGCTGGCAGGGTGTGCAAAATGTACTTGCCTGGCTTCAAAACGGCGTTCAAGTTAAGTGGCAACTCAGCTCAGCTCAACTCGAGTCGACTCAGCTCAACTCAAGTCAATTGAATGTGCCATGGCAACCTTTTTTTGCGCCTTTGTGTGCGGCATTTTGTAACGAGTTGTAGATTCATTCATTTGCTGCAACATTGTTGTCGCACACAATGAAGTCGTCTAATGAATATAGCCAACAATTTGCCAAATGTTCGGTATAGCAACAAAACTCACAACAACAACAACAAAGGTGACATGTCGGCTGGGGGAACTCGTCAGACGCTGAGGGCGATTGAGCTGTGAAAATAAAATGTTTGCCTCTCATTAGGCAGTTGAGTCATGTTGTTATTAAAGGCTCAGTCTATTTCAGACGTGATTCATGCCGAATGAACTTCTGCAAAACTATGCATTTGGTCAAAAGTTAAAATAAACTTGGCTGAGGATTTATCGAAGCGTATTTAATGACAACTTGTAACGGCTCATCAACGGTGGCTTAAGCATGGGTTTTGGGGCACGCAAACAATACGACATTTTGGGCATGTGTTTTTGTTGGCCTAAGCAAATATTTGCCGAGTGCGATAAGACACAAATGCGAAAGTTTTGTAATTTATGGCAGCAAATTTACAGATAATATTTCAATGTTAACAAAACTGTAATTTGCATACAATGGTTTTGTTTTTTGGGGCATTTAAAGATGTGTGCATGAAGTGAAGTTTTATTGACGAGAGATGCTTTGATAATGTTGACAATCCCATAGTGTAAAATAAAGAAGATGTGCTGAAATAGAAGGACATCTGAAATGTGTGTGTTGGCACAAATGAGGCGAGAAGCATGTGAAATTGTGCTTGTAAAATTATTAATGCCCGAAAATTCATCATGTTAAGGCGAAACAAAGCGGCGGAAATGAGCGTTTAACGTAAGCGTCACTTCCGGCGGGCATCAATCAACGCCTTGTGTGCGGTAGTAAGGGGTGGGGGCGACAAAAAAGAAACAGCAAAAGCAACAGAAGGCTTAAGACTCGAAACGGACATCAACACGCACACGCACACGCACGAACATATACGAGGGGCGTTGAGTGGGGGTTGGCCACTAGGGAGCGATGCATAAATCAGTTTTTGAGACATTTATGCATGACATGCCACAAACATGGCTATAAAACTTAACAACAACAACGTCAACAGCGGGTAATAAACAATGCCAAAGCGCACAACAAATACAAAATATTGTCCACACACTCACACACACACACACGCATTCACACACACACACACATGCGCGTACTCATGCAGTCACTTAAGCCTTGCCTTGGCTTCGTTTGCGCCAACAAGACCATCACTCTCTTTCTCTCTCCTTCTCTTTCGCTCACACTGCATGTAGACCATTTAACTTGATTCTAACGGCCATTGCGGTCGCGTTGTGAGTGAGCTGCGAACATGAGGTGTGGCATTTGCGGTTGCCGCTAGGCGCTCAAGCCAGTGGCCGAGGCTTGCAGGCACCGACCCGCCTTCCCACCACTTACCAGCGTTCATCATAGCTGCCGACCGGAAGTGAACGTCGCTGCGTGCCTTCGTGCAAGTGGGCGATGGGCGATGGCTCAAATAAGCGCTTTTCATTATACGCTAAGCGTATAATTTCAAGCGGATGTGAGCAGATTCTATTAGAAACAACCAACGCTGCTGAAGTGCTTCTTAGTTTGGCTTAAATGCTTACATTTTCATTTTCGTTGTCAGACTCTTTTTTCTTTTGCATTCATATAAACTTAATAATGATTATAAACTGTGCTACGCCAAACGGGCGCCCAAAAGTATGCAACGCCTTGGCATGCATCCCAAATTTCATGCATGTTCAGCCATTTGGCAAAGTTTTCAATTGCAATTATGAATTTGCAAAAATCGTGAAGCGCAACAAGTCTTTGCGCGACGCTGGCGCCAAATTAACAAAAGATACAAATTAATTATATTATCTTTTTTAACGAATTTAAATAAATTTTGTGTTAATGTGAAAAAATGAAGTTTTATTTGGCACCTTTTACTATTTTGCAAAAACAAAAAAAAGGAAAAAATTATTTTAAAATTATTTGTGCTTCAAATTTGAAAGCAAGAAATTTAAATGTTTTCGAAAATTTTCTCAGCATTTTTTTGATTTGCAAAAAAAAAAAAAATAGTAATAATAAAATGGAAGAGTTTATGAAAACGATTAAAAGGCAATCAAGTTGTTTAATGATTTTCTACGGCAGACATAAAAAAGGAGCAGTAAAGCGTCGAAGTGCGTAAATGCGCTTTGCATGTACTAAGCGAATGAAAGCGGAAACAGAAGCGCGGCCATAATAAGCTTATATCGCCATTCTGTGCGCGCTCGGCAAATGCGATTTACGAGTTAGCCGGCCGAATTGTGCGGCATTTCGTTCGCAATTGTGTGCGTGTGCATGTGTGTGTGTGTTGAAAACGTGTTTCGTTGAATAATTTATTATTTGCACTATGCAAGGACATAATGCGTTGGCCGCTTGGTTTGTCTGTTCATCCGCCCCCCCCAGCCAGCTTGTTGCTCTCGTCTGCCCGCTTGTCCAACAGTTTCGCATTTGCCGCTTGTTTGTCGGCTTACCAATTATACCATTTGCAGTTTCGCCATTAAATTTCAACTCTACTTTGCATTTTGTCTGTGAGCGCTTTCGTGTTCAATTGTGCGTCTCCTTTTGGTGTTTGCCCGAATTTGTAAGTTTTGCTCTTTTGTGTTGTGTGAATTGACGGCGTATAATTAACTTAGGCAGTGGTGTGTGTGCGTGTGTGTGTTTGAATGCATTTGTGTCTGTTTGATTTTAAAACACAGTGATTTGCATATGAATTTTATTGACTTTCGAATTGTGTTGCCGTTTGTTGCATTACTGTTAATAAGTTGTTTTTGTATGTTGCACTAACATGCCAATTATGTAAGCCTTCTTTGTGGTTAATCTTCTCCTTTTGGTTGAGTTTTTTCAAGTTGCGAAACGTGGGTTTTGTAGTGCTTTTCTTAAGCTTTGCCACAAAGTCAAGTTGGCCATTCATAAACGACTTTAAAAGCGACCCGGCTCTGCTTATTTATTTACTTTTTCTTTTGGTGTCTGCATGTGTGTGTGTGTGAGTGCGGTGCGCTATAATTTTATGCAAATTCACATTGAAAATTAGCAATGTGGAATAAGCTCAGCATATAACCGTACCAAAGTAAGCCGGAAGAACACATATTTTCACGCTTTTTACAAGACTTGTTAGACATTTTATAAAGCAATAAGCAAATTTGTATGTACACACACACACACACACACACGCACACACACACACACTCAGTCAGTTAGTCGACCCTAATGTTCACTAAGCACGCAAACCCAAGCCAAGCCGAAGAAAACAAGCCCAAGACGGCCACAACGAGGACAACAACGTGGCTGACACAAGAGCCAGTCGCTCAAGTGCGCCGGCAAAGACAATCGCCGCAGGATGAGAACGTGCACGACAAGAGGCGCGGGTGGCGCGGGTGGCGGCCGAAATGTTGTAATCGAGCCAAAGGCCATGAAAGCTAATCAGTGGCATATTATTTTCTCGTCTCTTTTTCGTTTGGCATTTTATTTTCGGAGCGCGCGCAACCTGACAGGCGCAACGCAAGGACCTTTAAGAAGGTTGAAGATTAAAACCCAAAGTCAAAAAATCTACATTTTAAAAGCACGTTTTAAAGCGTACATAAACTCCTTTTTAAGGCCGAAGTAAAGTAATTTGTAATTGCATGAATTCGGTTTGTTGAAGTTTGATAAGTCGCCGAAGTGAAGTATGTCTTACAACAGCACAAATGTGTGTGTGTCTGTGTGTGTGACTGTGTGTGTGTTCGGCTCACATTTTGGCACAACGCACAGCACAAGTGTGAAAAGTGTTAAAAACCAAAAAAGTTGCGGTCATGGTTGAAACATGCCTGACTTCATGCTCGACATGCTTTTGTATCCGTGAAGGAAAAATAAAAAAGAGATGATAAAAAGGCATAATAATAAAAAATTGAATCGAAAAATCAACAACAATAAATTTTGCATACATAATATTAAAAAGGCGCAACAACAACAACAACTACAACAACAACAACAGCAGCAACAGCAACGACAACAATGGCGTATGGAAATTTCTCTATATTTGTTTCATGCACAATTGCAATTGGAATTTTTATTACGTGCTCAACACGGCGTATACTTTATTGCCTTTTTTATGCCGTGTTTTAAAAATAACGCTGCGTTGGCTACTCTTCGCTTTGACTTGCTATTTCTGTGCGCGCGTGTGTGCGTGTGTGTGTGTGTGTGTGCTTTATGCACTCGACTGCTTTGCATCAAACCTTTCGTTTTATCGATTACGCTTTGTAGTTAATGGAATGTCTATCAAAATGTCATTCATATGAAAATTTTATGTGCCAAATAAATGAAATATATATTTTTGTGCACGCTCAAAGGACATTTTTTAAGGTATATTGATAAGAAGCAGCATAAAAATAATTTACATTAATTTATTGCCACTTTTTGCTCTTTGCTACGTGCAACATTGCGAGACGCCGCCGCGTTTCTGTTGCCGCCTGACGCACGTAGCACCTTTCAACTCTTAATCATTAGGCAAATGAAGAATTCTTCGTTCGTTCGTTCGTTCGCCCGGTAATTTGTTCTACTTCGTTGCTTGTTTCACGCACATTGGGCGTCTGTCACGCCCTCTTAACGGCCGCCCCCTTGCTTCGGTTCGTTGCTTGAGGCAACAAATTTCCCGCTGATGAGTGTTTTACGACGCAACGTCTTTTGCTCACCTAAACAAGTCGAAGTGTAATTTTTTATTTTTTTTTCTCACTGTGCTTCTTCTTATTTTCGTTGTCTTGCTCTGGCAATGCCATGTTTCATTCAACTCGGCATCGCCGCTGTGTTATTTCTGTTGCTCGAGGCGTTACTTGTATCTTAAAGTTTTTATAGTGAAAGGATTCTCATTGTTAGAAATATCTTTTTATTACTTTTTTTTCGCCATTTCGCGCTTCTTCTTCTTCTTTTGCTAATGCTGTTTTTTCCATTTTATCGCACTCAGCAAAGTCATTAATCTTTTGTCTGCAATGACAAATGTACGCAAATGTTTTGGAACGCTTTGCTCTGTTTGCACAACTTTCAGTTTTGCGAAGATTTATGAATTTACAGCTGCAATATTGGCTTAGACAGTTGGCCTTTTTTGATTGCACATGTGCTTTGTGCGATGTAAGCAAAAGACGAATGTTTACCTTTGAAAAGTTATGTAAATAGAAAACTAAAATCAAAGTCTAGATGACTTCTTTTTATGATGAAATGATTTCAGCAATTAACCAAATTATTGTTGATTGTTTATTCTATTAGTGCAATGAAAACATTTCAAAGCAAGTTTGGCAAAACGTATTTTTGAACTATGGAAATTTATGTTTGTAACTCGCAGTAGCATCGTAAACACAACTTGTATGTTATAAAATTCATGCGTAAAAGCAGAAGTAGCAGAAGATGCCAACACAGAATGCCTCAAGCGCAAAACAAACAAGCGAGCAAAGTAAACAGATACACATATATATATGTATAGAAATTGGGCAAGAGCAAAAGGCCAACCGAAAATCAACCGAGCAGGCGGCAAACTGATGAAGTCGAAATCCCTTTGGAAGTGTGTCAGTAAACTCAAGTTTACAATTTCCCTCAACATTTTATGGCCGCAAACAATTTTCGGACATAAACTTTAAATGAAAATGGCATTAAGTTTTCGGGCTTAATGTCTTGTTGTTGCTGTTGCTGCTGTTGCTGCTGTTGTTGTTGTTGCTTGTGTACACACTTATTGCTCTTGCAGGAATAAAAGACGAATGAAAGTTGACGCCTTGAGTAACTTGGCTCTGCTGGCAGATAATCACGAACATTTTAAAAAGCGAAAGTGTATGAAAATATTATAAAAGCGATGAAGAAGGATAAGCGAAAAGTGTTTCATGCCCAAATTGTAAAGCGAAAGTTCATATTTTTTGAACTTAAGAAAAAAAGGGAGTACGAAAAAAATATGATCAAAAACGCAAACACGCAAATGGCTTGATTTGAATTGAGGCAAATAAATCATGTCGCATGAGCTGTTGGCAATCAAAGCGTGAATTATGCCAACGAAACGAAATGGCAAATATGTTGCTTGAGATCAAAGCGCAAAATGAGCAAAAAGTCACTCAACGTTGCGGCACATTTGCCGGCGATGAGTCAATTGCTTGGCTGCTGAAGACTTCACACAAATTGCCACAAATGTTTCAACACTTTGCAACTGTCGGCGGGCAGCTCGCAAGAGGGGCAAGCAACCAAGACAGACAGACAGGCGCAAAATGTGTTGTTGCTACTTTACTGCTAACGAGCAAATTGCAATTTCAGACTTCTCACATTTTGTTTTTGTTTTTGATTTTCATTTTGATTTTGATTGCTGTTTTTGGTTTACACATGAAGTTTGTTTAATCAGAAATTTGCGAGCCAACACTGAGCAAAGTCAATTGCGAATAACAACTGATAAGTTGTGCAATCAAAATAATATATACATATATTGTATAGAATTTTATTGCTTGCATGGCAAAGAATGCAAAAACATGCTTTAAGCATCTTAGCAAATGTCCAATGTGCAATCATGTGTGCATGAGAACAAATGCCAACCACGCATTGTAGTATAAGTAGAAAGGACGTTTTCAACAATAACAACAACAATAACAAATTCCTTTTAGTTGGCGAAATCCTTTTGTGGTCATAATTTATAGACTATCTGCCAAAATTCTGCAGCTGAACCATAAAGATTCAATTTCACAAGCAATTTATATAACAAAAACCCTTTTCGTATACAATTTATTTTTCTACATACATGCACCAAAACACAACACACAACACACACAAACACACACACACACACACACACAGACGACATACACAAAATGGCGAGTTACAGTAGCACATGAGTTCGGCTTAGACCACACATGAGATACAAGATACCAGTTACAAATAGCAGCAGCGAAAGGGGTAAGCAAGCAAAGCAGTTGGTCGTTTTGCAAAATGTTATTTATGTTGGCGAGTTTTCTATAGCAAAATAGCAAAAGCGCATGGAAAAAAAAAAACAAGGAAAATATTGAAAATGAGATAGTAAATTAGTTTTAAATTGAATATACTTCAGCGCACATGCATGCTATTGCAGGCAGATACATTGAATGATATGCACGGGATGAGCTCTGATTTGCGCTCCGCAAAGTATCTGCTTTGGTTAAATAGCTGCTCGCTGGCTCTGTTCAGCGCCGTGCCGTGCCGTTTCGGTTACATGACACATCAGACGAGCGCTGAGCAAAGTTTAATTAAATAGAATTTTCACTGCACTTTGTATGCAATGTGGTTTGCTCTCAACTTATGTTTAATGCAAAAAAGGGATAAAAAGAAGCAACATTAAAACAGCTTATGTAGAATTTTTTACACAATGTGCGTTTGTATATGTTTTATGTTTTATGTTCTACTTTTATTTCTATAATTCCAGCAAAGTTTTAATTTGTTGACTTAACCGCAGTTATGCAAGTTTTGCTTTGCATTGCTTTGCTTCTCATCGCTCCTCATGCATTTGCGTGCACATCACTCCGTCAAGTTGCCGTTTTGCTCCCAGAGCTCTGCTCCGTGCTCTATTTCCGCTGCTTATCGCCAAGCGGCGCGCAGCCAGCGTAAGTGAAGTACGTGCAGGACATGCTCAACGCAATCCTGCAATCCTGCAAATTGCAATATTATTTCATTTTCTTTTGGTTTCGCTCTTTGTTTTTGGCCTGCGTACGTTTTGTTTCGGCTTTCTACAACTCGGCGTGACTTGGCTTGACTTCAAATGTTGCCGACATGTATGAAGTTCATTGTTTGTATTTCCTTTTACTTAAAGTCGGTTTTGGCGCATAAATTGAGAGATTAAAAAGTGAATTGCTTCTGGTGGCAGCTGCGCCCAAAATGGCCTAGTCGCATAATACCGAGCGGCACAACGCGTCGTATGATTGATGCGCATCGACAGCGCTCAACTCATTATTGTGTGTGTGCGTTGATCCATTAGTGGAATTATTATTTTTATTATTATACATCATCATTTTTATCTTGTCTCTTCAATTTTAAGCCCAACATGCATGGATTTGTGTACATGTGTGTGTGAGTGTGTGTGTGCAAGTTCGCGGTTCGCATTCATTCATTGTAAATGATTTTGTTAAATTATGAGTGGTTAACGGTTTGTATGATGCGGTTTTGCTGCTGCTGCTGCTTCTTCTTCTTCGCGTCGCTTCGACTTGGCGTTGATTACACATACGCCGTGTTGCCAACAACTCATTATGGGCGAATGTTTGCATACAATTTCAACGCTGACGTTGCACATTTCAATGCGCGTTGGCATGTTCTGCCATGGCTTCGGCACTCATTACTATTTAATGCGCTACATTTGCATTATAAAATATGCAAAATACATGAATTGACACTCTGAGAGTAATTTATTCAAACATACTTCGTATTTTTAGAGCAGAATTTTTGAAGAGACAATTTGCATTTGTATATTTGTCGTTTTATGTTTTATGAGTGCAGCAGTGGAAATTTTAAATATTTTCTAACAAATAAATTCGACTTGACTGAAACTTGTTTCGGTCACATAATTATGCTTAATTATGAATAATTCATAATTTTTTAATGTATCGCCAATGAAAGCCTCTTTTAATGGCCAAGTTTTAATAAAATAAATTTATATTAATCAAAAATAAATTAATTATGCTTGCTTCACTGACAGCGCTGAAACATTAATGTGCGCTTAAGCCGCACATTTATTGCGCTGACGAGCACGGAAACTCAGCACATGAAGTTAGGCACGAGAAAACAAAAGGATTACGAAGCCATTAAAATGTTGACGCCGTCACAGTTGATTTGACGTCGTGTGGAATGTTGTTAATTTGTCATATTTATTTGCATAAACTCTTTTTAAAGCGCCGTATTATTTGTAGTAATATTCACAAAGTTGTTGTATGTATTAAATGAAAAACATAAACCATTTGCTGTTGCCACCGTTGGCAGGAAATGAAGCTTTCCCGCATGCTGCACATTCGTATCAATCTAACTTTCAAATAATTCCCAAAGCGCTTTTAAAAAGTCACTCATTCGTCACTTATGCAAAATTAACAAAAAAAAAAAAAAAGAGAATAGAAAACCAAGCCAAATAATGGTGAAAAAAAAACATGCACAAAGACAAATTCGCATATAAATTGCATGGTTGGCATGGTTGGTGAAGGGAAGCGTGGCAATTGTGGAAATTGCGAAAATACCAGCATGAATGCAATTGAAATCGTAGATAAACGTAAAATCAACAAAAGCTGCATTGAGCAGCTCGCACACACACACACACACACGCACACACACACGAGCGCAAAAAGTTTCAGTTCATAACTTTTGTTTAAACCTTTTATACATTTGTTTTATTTAATTCTTTTTTTTTTGGTGTTGGTTTCATTTTTGTATACAATATTTTTTTGTTGTAGCTTAGTTTTTGTGTCTTTGGCGTATCCCACATGATTTATGGATTGTTGTAGCTGCACAAACATTTCAATGACTTCTACGCTTAATGACGAAATGCAAAATAAACATGGCTTTCGTTTGCTCGCAATTTGTGTGACATGTTTTAGATTTTTAGCAAGTCTTCGTCTCAGCTTAAAGTCTAATTGACTTGGTTCCGATATTCCTTTTGTTTGTGCTTAGCACAACATTGCGTAGTCGCAATTACTTGGGTCTATGTTTGGGGCCCAACTAACCCTTGACTTAACTATGACAAAAGCAAATTACATGCACGGTTGCTGCACTTTGGCTCATACAAATTCGTATTGATCGTCAAGGCTTAAGCTCAGTTACGCAGCATGGTTGCTGCAGCAGCACGAACATGAGCATGAGCAGGAGCAGTCAAACCCATTGAAGCCATAAATATTGGATTACCTTTTCATGTTTGAGTTTCAATCAAAAGTTGCAAAAGTGCGCAATTTTGTCACATCGAAGCATTTTTTATTCGCTTTTGTTTTCTGTCTCGTACATTTCTTTCTTCGGCGAGTTTCAATCATTTTTTGTCGTTCTATTGCAATCGAAGTGCTGGCGAGCAGCATAATGATGATGATGATGAGCATGAGAATGATGTTGATGACGATGTTGATGACTGCAAGTGCGATTGGAGTCGAGTACGTATCAGAAATTGAATTCAATACAATTGGATTTTGAAAAATTGTTTCTGCATCGTTGCGCTGCGCTGAAATGTCATAAATGCAGACAGTATGACAGACAGACAGACAGGGAGATAGACAGACAGGCAGCAAGTGAAAACCAAAGGGGTGACAGGAAGACAAGTCATCGTTTCTATGCACGCTTAGATATGCCCGACAGCGCTCCAAAGGTTGACAGTTGAATTGCTCTGCTCGGCTTGGAGCCGCACAACGTTGGCCAATGCATTACTGACGAGGTGCCAGACAAGCAAAGTGCTCATTGCCAACGTCTTGGTTTGCCCAGGCATTTTGCACGATTGTATTTCTTTCTTCTTATTCTTTCTATTTCACTTCAGTGTTGAACTTCATGATTCCTGATTCCTCAATCAATTTGATAGCTTAAATGGTCAATATTCACTTAATCCTCAATTCATTTCATTGGAATTTATGTCAATCACTTCACTTCAGTTCAGTTCACTACAGTTTCATTCTATTCAAAATAAACAGAAATCCTTATAGTACTTGATTGTGGCCAACACACACTGTTTATTTACACAAATTGCAATTTGTGGCCAATGTGCTGTGTGACTGTAAGGCAAAACCAAGAATTTTACACAATTTGTGTGCTTTTCTAAATCCTGAAACATGCACAAATTTCGTGCAAAAAAGATGCACAACAATCAATTGAACTCAACTCAACGGCTTACATGAATTCAAATCAATATTTAAGCTATTTTAATTCGATTTGCGTCGAAATTGTTTCTCTGCTCTTTCGAAATAATTCTGTGGCAACAATTTTGGCAAATATTTATGCAAGGCAGGAAAAATGTAATGAAAGGAAAGAAGCTTGTGTGGCTTTTGGTCTGCAAAGGTGAATATTTTCTTGCGGTTGTTGTATTGCAAATTGTTCGGAGTCGCCTTGAAATATCACCAACAGTTTGTGTGTTGCATGGCAGTTAACAAGTGCGGTCAGCACATGCGTTTATGTTAAATGTACGATTTGTGCGGTTTGTTGGCTTTGTCATTGTAAATAACTTTGTTGCAAATCAGTTATGCTGGCATGCTTTCAATCACGCTGTTCAAATGAGCGCAAATAATGTAGCATACTTTTATGCGCTTATTGTAGCTGCCTTTACTTTGTTTTTGTCGTTGTTGCAGGGCAAATAATAGAAAACTAATTACGCGTTTTCAAGTGATGACAATAAAAACAACTATTTGCATTGGCTGACAACGTTGTCAATCACGCTGAGTTCAATTACAAACGTGTGTTAAAACTATAAACAACAAACAACAAAAAATGCATTACAAAATATCTGAAAAAAGCACACAGTATTGTTGTTGTTGTTGTTGTTGCTGTGCTTAAGCTGCACGCACTCAAATCATGACAACAGCATTTTGTGGCCAATACTGCCCAACAGATTTTCTGATAGCGTAGGCGTATGCATGGCCGAACGGACGGACGTGCGCTTGGTCATCAGCTCGGTCCTCTGTTGCTGTTGGCTTCAGCAATTCTGTGCTGGTTTGCTGTTGCAACGTATAAATTTACGCCAAGCCTAACGAGTTTATGCCTACCGCACAAGGCACAAGCACTAGCACAAGCACATGTACGTGCAGCCTGCGGCGTGGGATTAATATGCCAGCCAGTGTGGAGTGCTTTCGATGCGCCCGAACGCCTGCTCGTATGCTACCACAAAGTGTCACACTGGGCTTTGTAGTTGCCACCCGAAGCGGTGTCGTTACGACAATGGTGACGATGTTGACTCGGACTTTGTTGTTGTTGCTGTTGCTGTTGTTGTTGCTGGGGGTGGAATCGTTCGATGGCAAGTTGGCCCAAAGCCGCCAATAATTCAATGGCAACAGTTGAACACAAAATCGTAAAATGGTAAAATCGCAGCATATGCACATGCTCATGAATCTTCTGGCGCGGCACACCCACCAACCAAGGGGAAAGGGTTGTTGGCCAGGCTGTAAGCCTCATTGCGTGCTGTCGTATGGCATATAATGTTTGTCTGTTAATTGCTTGCGGCCCAATAAACAAAATGAAAATAAATCAAAGCCACACAACTTACATGGGCCGCGACGAAGCGCCGATACACTCACGCTGTAAGTCATATCAATAAAAGTGCACGCATTACACATTAACTTAAGCAAGAACTTCACTAAAGAAATGTCATTAACCGAATTTGTTTATCATTTGTGACTTATTTATGAGTTGTCTCAGTTGTCATTGCTTGCGGCAACCAAAACGCATAAGCAAACCGTAATGCTGCGCACTGGCTGAGCAAAAGAGCACCGCATAAAAATGCATAGTGTAATAAAATGTGTTGCCGAGCATGATAATTAACCGGATGCGAGCGAAATGCGTGCGCGCATAATTTCAATTAAAACTTTTGTAAATTGCCTGCGGCCAACTGCCAATTAACATAAGCGCGCCGCCGCACGAAATTAAAGCGCGATTTATACATTTTCATTTGTTTATTTATTTGCGAGTTAAATCATTTAAATAACTTTAAATGTGACACGGCAAAGCGAAAAGAGAAACGTTGAAAGTGAAGTTCAAAAGACTACAAAATGCAATCAAATCTTGCAATTCGTTTAAATTGTTTTTCTTGTTTTTTGCGTTTTTGCGTTCTTGCTTTCTCTTTTTTTGCTGATTTGCTTTACAGGCTTTGAAGCCTTTCTACGCTTTTTAATTAAAATCGTTACTTTCCTTTGTGTTTTTGTCTGCTGTTCGGTTTGCTGCTGCCATTCCAATTCTTCTCTATGTACTTCGCTCTTTTCTCTGTGTTAGGCAGCCTTTTCATCTTATACCCATGTGTGTATGTGTGTGTGTATGTGTGTGTGCGTGTGATGACTTTACTGCTAACGTTATTGAATATGTGCAATCCACATGCTTGTGCGTGTCTCCCTCCTTGCATGTGTGTGCTGCAGTAAGGCCGTTACTTCTAAGTTCTAGAACGCTTCTCTTGCAGTTTAATTGCATATTTCTTTTGCTTTTGCCTTTGTGTACGCCTTTGAATTATTCTTGTCAGAGGCCTTGGGCGAGTTCACACTGACATAATTTGTTGTTTAATATACGTTGCCTTGATCCTGTTAAAGCTTGCTGTGTGCTTTAAAGTCCTTGCAAACTCAGCATTTTAATAAAATGCATTTAATTTCATAGTTTTCATAAATATTTGCATAGTTTTCATTATGGCTGAAATGCTTTTGGGCGCAATGACAATTAAACAATTGAATAAACAATTTAAAGTATCTTATATGTAATGAAATATATTATTTACAACTAATTCGCTGCGGAAACGACAACAACAACAACAACAATGAATCAGCGCAAAAATGCTCACGTTGATTACCACGCATTGTTTCGTAATTTAGTGCGACATGATTTCTTGCTCAAAGCAATTCAAAGTTCAACTTTAACAAATAAATCGTTTTTGGCCAATTTCGCTACGCAGTCGTTGTGAAGCGGCGGGGCGGTGGTCGGGCAGTGAGCGCGCACAATGGTGCTTGAATTAACGCTATCGAAGTTGACTGTGAAATAATTAATTAGAAAATAATTGCGTCTAATAATTCATTGGGCGATTTGTTGGCGGCAACGCCAAAGGTGGTGAAGGGGGCGGCCAGAGCAAGTCATGAGCGAGCGCGCATACGCAAAAAATGGTGGGAAACATGCCGGAAACATTATTTGACATGTATTTTTTTTGGGTTTTTTTGTTGTTGGGGTTATTTGAGACGCCAAGACGGCTTTGTTCGCCTATTGAAGTGAACATGTACGGCAGTCATTGCGTGCGTGCGTGCGTGAGTGCTCGGGCATGTAAATACTGTTTTGTTATCGCTTTTGTTATTATCGTATGTGTGTGTGTGTATATGAGTGTCCTGCTGTTTAACCGCCACTTTGTCTGTCATGGTATTCATGTAAAATTAATCAACGTTCACAGGCAATATTATTTATTGTGTCCTAAACACACACACACAGACACAAACAAACGTAGCAAATAAGTAAACTTGACTTCTGAAAGCGGAAGTACTATGTGCCTCAACCTGCTAGCGCACCAAGTTGCCTATCTCTGCTTAACCTTACACAGTTTGCAGCGAAGTTTGTGCCCACCGCCATTGCCAAGCTCACCGTCTGTTTGCCGCTAACGAAATTATATATGTCAACTTGCTGTCATTCCAATGGTTCACCGGATGTCAGGTCTTCAATCAAATGCGAAATTATAATTTCACAACCCGAGCTACGCTCACTCACTTAGTCAGTCAGTCAGTCAGTCAGACGGTGAGTCGTTCATTTCAATGGTGTGCTGTAGACAATGGGGTGTACAAGAGGCCTTTCGAATTAATCAGGTTAATAGAGTTGCGCGTTCATGTTAAATTCAACGCAGATTCAAATATTTCTGACGTTGAGGTGATAATTGCTGAGTTTAGTCAGACGCTTGTCAAAATTAATGATTTGTGATTTGCGATTTGCGCTAAGAGAAAATGACATAATTAAAGTGAAAATTTTGTGGTTGTCCTTTTTTCTCGATTCGCCTGTGGTGAAATCAGCGTATTGTCATCTAAAACATGCCATTGACACAAACGGCAGTCATGTAAAACAACTGCGGGCATGCTTTTTTGCATGTACGCAAAAACATATTTGCAAATGGATCGATTGTGGGCGTGGCATTTGATGTACGCTGGTTGCTCTGTCATGCACAAATGAGAATGAAAATTAAATGAAAACATGTGATGAATATGTGCAGATGAGTGCAAATGTGTGTGGTGGCATAGAAGCACAAGCAGAAGCAGAAGCGAAATGACAGAGAAGCGTCGAGTCGGGTCAGTGAACAGAGGCGACAAGTGGCGTACATTGGCTTGTTTGAATTAATGTATGGCTTGAAATGCAAAATGTAATGAAACCGTAGTCGCATCCGTCCGCGTCCGTACACGTTTGTCTGTGTTTGACGCTGCGCTAATGGAAGTGATTTTTAATTACGTTTACTTGTAATGAGTGACCAAAGGTAAATATACGAGTAAAGGACTGCGACCTGCTGACAATCGAGGCTAACTTGAATTCGATTGGTTTGACTTTGGCTTGTGTGTGAGCATGGCCAAGCAGAACTCAACACAAACTGTCGTTCCGTGTTGTTGTCCAGTACACACAAATGTGCTTATTGACAAATGTTTCGCCTTCACAATGTCGCTCAAACTGTATGTCACACAGCAGTGCTCTTACAACTGTGCCATTAGATGATTATGTTAAAATGTACGAAATTTAAATAAAAACGCACTAATCTAAACCTTCAACACATATTCAATTCATCAGTATCAACTTTGTGCCACTTTTGCAACACTAATTCTCTAACCCACGTTTCAAAAACCTAAGAACAAAATATGTCCGTTCTTCAAATCCTCTTTCACAACCGATGTTCCAAAACATTACTTTAATTGCAAAGTTTTTAATTTATTTCAACTTTTATAATATAATTAATAAGAAAATAAAAAGATAATAACATAAATTAATTTCAAACGGGCTAACCTTTCTATAATATAAGCCTTGAGCTTAATGCTTCTTCCCTTTGCTTCTCTTTGTATTGTATTATAGTAGAGAAGTTTGTAAATAAATAAATAAAAACGCATTTAATTTTTTATATTTTTTCAAAGATATTTTATTGCATTTTTTTTTGTGTATGAATTTCAAATATTTTCTTTTTATTTATTACATTGTTACATCATTTTAAATTTATTTCTTTTATGTGTTTTCATTTTGTTTTTCTTAAATTTTTTTTTTACAATTTGTCACAACCTTACAAATTGAAAATTGATATAAACCAATATTTAAAAACTGTTTTTTTTTTTTTATAATGATTTGCTTTTGTGTAAAATGGAGGAAAAAAACACGCATCGAAAGTTTCCATCAAACTTTTTTTCTTGGTAATTGAAGTAACGCAAACTTTGTATGAGTAAGAAAAGAAAAAAAAACAAGTGCAATTTTCTTTTTGTATCTTTTAACTTTTGTCAGCGTTTAAATTGAACTGAAAGTAAAACAAGCGTAAAACTCATTTGGGCTGTGATTATACAATAAAAGATGCGCTTGAACGACTTGTGTGTGTGTGAGTGATATATTTGCTTTTCAATAATACTTTTTTTTTTGCTTGCTTCGCTTGTTGTTGAAAAGTACTGTGTTTGTGTCTGTTTGTGTGTGTGTTTTTCTTTTTTATATTATTACAATTTGCATCAATTTTCATCAATTTAGTTTTAATTTTCATTGTAAGGAAGAGAAAACAACTGCTACTGGTTTAATTTAAAGTTTTCTTTTTATATATATAACTTTTTGTTGTTTTTTTTTTTTTTTGTTGCATAGCAGTATATATAATTATTTTTTATACACAATGCTAATTTAAAAATATGTATTTAATGTGTTTTTGTTTTATGCTAATTTAAAAATTAAAATATTTTATTTTGGGTGTTTCTCATCATTTATTTTTTATTAAATTTTTTTTGTTTTTATTTAATTTTTAATATTTTATATTCTTATGGATAAGTCCATTTAAATAAAAATGGAGCAACGTACAATTTGGCACATTTTCATTATTATTATTTGTTTTTTTTAATTTATTTTTAATTTTATTCAATATTTTTGTTATGCTTTATATAAATTAGGACTGGTTTACACTACGTTTTGTAACTAAATGAGTTTGTTTTCAGCTTTTTTCTTAGCATAAGAGTTCAAAGAGAAGAAAAAAAAATAATATTAAAAAATAAGAAAAAAAAAATTAGCTGCTGTGTTTGCTTCTTTGTTTTCATTGTTTTTAAATTTAAATTTATTTTTTGCGTAGACGAAAGTTGTGTTAATAAGTTTAATAAACGGCGGTGGATGTTGATTTTTTTTTTAATTGAATTTAATTATTAATATTAAATTTTTTTTTCACTGTTCATAAACAATTTTAATTATAATTTTTTGTTTGTGTATATCAAACCCAAAATATTGCAAACTTATTTATATATGTATATATATGTGTATATTTATCTGTGTATGTGTTTATTTGTGTGTGTGTGTTTGTTTGTGCGCCCGTAAAAGAAATTCTCAAAAATGACTAAACTATTTTGACTTTTTTTTTGTTGATTTTTTTATTTATTTTTTTTTGTATATTTAATTGTTTATTTAATTATTAATTTATTTATTTTACTTTGAAAGCTACATTTAATTTGGCAATTGTTGGGTTTGATTTTAATATTTTTGTTTGTTCATTTCTTTTCAGTTTATAATTATTATTTTTATTATTTTTGTTCATTTTCGCTTTTCCTTAAACTAAAAAAACTTTAAGAAGAAGAAGACTTGAACACTAAACTACAAATAAGTTGAATAAAAGTGTTTGAAGCACACGTATGCCTCAACTTAAATACTAAAATCGTGTTGTTGTTGTTGTTCTTTATGTTGTAGATAATAATAATAATATAATAAATGACATTAAAAATTAAACTTTGGCATTAAAAATGTCAACATCGAAAATGTTTTAAACTACACTGTGAAAAAGTGAACTATTGAATTATATATTTGTTTTTTTTTCGTATTTTGTTTTTTTTTTACGTTTTAACAAGAATAAAAGTAAAGTAATAAAAAAAGAAAAAAAGGACATTGAAGATTGCCATTTTGTTTTTGTATTTAAGTGTAACAACATTACGTCTTATTTTTATTTTTTTTTTGCGTGTATGATTTTCTATTGCTTAATGAGCGAAGTCAGCGTTGGCGTGTATTTACAATTAATCATTTAATTTATTTATTTATAAAAAAAACACATAATAATTTCAAGCTCATTTGTAGAATAAGATTTTGCACAACTTTGCCCTAAAGACGACTTTGCATTGTAATTTCCGTACGACATTTAAGCCAAGTTAAGTTATACGAACGCAACTTTAGTTTTATAGCGTAAAACGTTTAAAGCAAAAACAATTGCACAAACGTGTGTATTAACAATTACAAAAGCATTACTTGCTTACAACTTCAGTTTGAGCATTTCTCAGTTTTTTTTATCGTTTCTATGCACTTCTTTATTTATTTTTTGTTTAAAACTCTCGTATGTCAGCCATAAAAAAAGTTTTCGATTGAAACATTTCTAAGCAAAATTACGTTCTAAAAAGTTGTGGTTTACGTGTTTGTGTTCAAAAATAAATTCATCTTTGCCTGGCGGAAGTCCGTGAACATCATCATTATCGTCTATCAAACGTCATGATTAGGTTCAACATCATCATTAACAGCTTAGATACTCTTATACGACATTGAAACGCTTACACGAAAAAAATACTACGTTTGTAATTTGTTGCTTTTGTCACTGGAAGCTTTTCATTTTGTTTTTTTTTTCTCATTTACTTTAAAATCTAAAATTCAATAATTTCCTCGATTGCGTCTTCACTTCATCTCATAATGTCTCAACTTCTCTTAACTTCTGCTTTGCTTTCTGCCAGCAATATTCGCGACTCTCGTTCGTCTAAACCTCTTATTAAAGTAAATATCATTATTATTATTGTATATTCCAAGGATATGTCTACGTGTTGATTTACTCTTTGCATTTTGCGCTATTTTTTGAGCAATTTTTCTTACTTTCTTGTTTTTTTTTTTTCTTTTTTCTTGTGTTTAATTTATTATTTATTAATTTAATTTTTTGTTTAATTCATTTTTACATTTATTTTCTCAGCTGCCAAAAAAAGGTTTGTAAAAGTTTTGTACGAAATAAATACAAATAAATTTCAGGAACATTGAACGAAAAATTGAAATTGTGTCATTATAGCAAAAGTTGTCATTAAATTACGCAATTAACACATTAAAAAATATAAAATAAAATAAAAAAATTGATATTTTTGTAATCATTGTAAAATGAGTATTCTTTGGACATTTAAAATAAAAAGTTATTATCAAATAAAAAATTTTTGAAATTATTTTATATAATTTGGCAACAGTCAACATATTTTTTACTTATGTTTGTTTTTCTTTTTAATATCTTTTGTTGATTTTCTTTACTTATTTCTGTTGATTACAATTTTGCATATAAAAATAATATACAATATATGTTATTTTTTTTTTTGTTTTACGCTTAGAATTTTTTTTTTGCCTTAGTAGTTTTGCTCTTTGCGTTGGCTTTTGCTTGTTTTCTACATCTAAGATATAACTACAAGTACATTCAAATACAATTTCGAGAAAATATTGTAAAAAACTTTTGTTTAAATTTGAAACTCAAGAAGAGCAAGTATAAATAATAATAACAGGAGCAATGAGTAAGTCTAACTTAGATGAGACTGTAAAGTTGCGTTTGCGTTTGTGTCTGTGTGTGTGCGTGAATAAACTTTCATTATTGCTGATGAATTTATTAAATTCCAAGACTTTACACAGAATTTCTCTGTCTTACTTTAATGAATATTTTCTTTTTGTTATTATTTTTTTAAGTTGTTTTTAGCATAAAATTGTTATTAAATTTACTTTAAGTGTTGTTCTTGGTTTTGACAGCGAAGAAATTTGTAACAAAATTTGAAATTTCGTAAAAATTTACGCGCGAAGCACTTTTTTTTCTTATATCCTCAACTATTTGCGGATTTTGTGTGTATTTGTTCGATTTTGTTTTTGTTTTAGTTTTTTTGTTTATTCTTTTTGGACGACATTGATTTAAACAACTACTCTTGATTCTTATACTTCACTTCTTGTTTTAAACTAATTTTCACATTTACGTTAAACTTTCCATCGTAAAGTTGAATTTTAGGCGTAAAATAAACGCGTTTGCTTTGATTTTAATCTCAACATTTTTATGTTCTTGTTCTCTGTTTTCTGTTCTGAGTATTGGGTTGATTTGAGCATTATCAAGTGTGTTTGTGTGTGAGCGTGTGTGTGATTGTGTGAGTGTCCTTTGCTTTCTCTTGTTAAGCCTATGACTAAGCTTAGTATGGCGTAAAACGATTGAAGCCGCCACGGTACATGGTTGCCTAAGAGTGAAAAGAGTGGGAGAAAAAAACAAAAAATTCAAAGTAAAAAATTTTTTAAATTTTCAATTCCTGCAAAAAAAAGAGAGTTAAATAATTGTAGCTTAACTCACCCCATAGCCGGGAACTGGACCGATGCCGTGTCCGAGATATGGATCCGCGTATTCGCGTGCATAACTAAAATACATAGTGTTGGAAAATGTTTTCATTTTAGATTATTTGCGCTTATTTTAAGATTGTTTAACTTTTCGTTTATGTTGTGTTTTGTTATTAATGAATTTGGAATGTTGTTATTTGTGTTTACTTTTTGTACAGGAAAGTGTTTGTAAGTGTTTTAGTTAGATTTGAATAATGTTGATTGACAGTGTTGTTAAACGTGGATTAATTGATTTGGTGCATTTTGTCGACTTCTAACCGAAATTGTTTAGTTTTGAGAGTGATTTGCAAAAATCTTCAATGTTTAGTTGTAATTCAGATTTTTCTTCGGTTTTAATTATTAGTGTTTGGCTACAAAAAAGAACACAAAAAAGACAAATCAAAAAATCAAAAGTGTTAAAGTACAAAAAAGTGAAAAACAAATTATATAAAAAATGCTAATAAAGAAAATTATATTTGTAATAAACTAAAATAATAAAATTTATAAGTGTTGACATAAACTAAAACAAGAAATAATTTCAAAGATACAATAAAAAAATAAAAGTCTTAAAATGTGAAAAATTTTCTTTTAAAAACTTAAATAAAAAAGACTTTTACAAAATATTAAACAACAACAAGAGAATACTTAAAGTCAAACAATATTAGAAGTACAATAAGTATGAATTAAAAGCCTCGACTTCTGTGAAAAAGACAAGTCAAAACAAAACAATGTATCTATGAGAATGTATAAGAGAAAATAATGGTTTTGTTAATTTTTTTTTTCAGATTCTAATGTAATTTTAAGTTGATAACCAACACCAAAACGAATGATTCATTAGCGGGCACTGAATGAATGTAATGTGAGTAGTTAGGGTTGTGTGTGGGTAAATAATGTGATTTAGTTAAGTGCAAAAGCGGCAGGGCACACTTGAGCGTATTAAGGACGCTTCAGTGCGTGCACGAGTGATTGTTTGTTTTTGGGTTTGCACTTTGTTTGTGTTTGGCTTGAGGAACTTACCCCGCGACGGTGGCATAGCCGGCGAGCGCTGGCTGAGCTGCAGCGGCAGCCGCTGCGCCGTAAGCGGCCCTGGCGGCGACCGCCGTGTATGTGGTGGCAGCGGTAGCATATGCCTGCTGTGCCTGAGACAGTGGCGTCTTTAGTAATGGCGCAGTTGCCTGAAATGGTTGCAAGTAATCATGTTAACAATGGCCAAGCAAATGCAGTAACGTCAACCAAATTCGGGATATTGGGAACGAAAACATTTTATTTTACAAAATTCTTGAATTTTTTTTGTTTTTGTTTTCAATATTAATTATTTCCATACATTTTCCTAAGCAATGATTACTAAATGAAACGATCAAAGTGCATTCTTGTTATGTACAAAAATAACCAAAAAAATATATATATATCATATTAAATGAACAAATTACTTAATTGTTGCCGACACGCGCTGTTAAATTGTTCACGTGTTAGAAAATAAGCCACTAAATTTACAAAATCCACAAATAAAAACTTTCTACATTAGTTTGTATAATCAAAATGGATGAACATGTCCGTAAACGCATTTCTTTTTAAAGAAAAAGTCAAACAAATCACATGTACAAATTTGTTATTAAAAGAATAAGTTTTGTGCAGCAAAAAAAATATATTCAAGTAACTACAACACATTAATTGATTAAAGATATTCTGTGCAGGCAAGGCAAAATTAGAATCGAACATTTTCAGAATATACAAATTTCAAATTGAGTTTTTACCAAGACATTTTGTGGTACCGGAATGCGGTTGATCGTATGTGGGGTACTGTTTAGCGTAGTCACAGTGCGGCGCTGTAAGTTTTCAAGTAAATTTCGATAATGTTGTTGTTGATGTAGAAAATTTTAGTGTATTTTTTTAAATGTTTTTTTTAAGTTGCAGTTGGTGTTGTTTTTGTCGTGAAACAAATTAAGTTTTTTTTAGCAAAAATTTACGAAACAAAAAAAAATAAAATGTATAATTACATGATAAAGTTTACAACAAGTTAATGGTTAGATTCATTTTCATATATTCAATATTCAATATACAAATCAACAAATAAAAAAAAAAAACACAAAAAGACATATACAAACACTTCAAAACAAAAGGCAAGGTCGTTCTTGAAATTCTTCAAATGGAACACTCAGAAGTATGCTATACTAAATTTCATACACGATATGTAACTAAAACTTGATGATTTGCATCCTCAATTTTGACTTCTCATTGCCTTATATGTATGACCGTCTGAAACGACGATTAGCATTCTTCTAATAAGTTTGCTTTTATTTAAGAAAATTTAAAGTTGCATGTATTTGCCTTTAGAGACGCTTTAGAGACTCCAACAGCAGAGAAAGTTTTTATATATATTTTGTGTGTCTATTAAATCTTCACTAATGCAAATAAAATGCTTTCAATTTTACTAATTTGCAGTTGTGAAATAATGAAAAATCTACAAAATATGTCAACACTGAATGCTTAATTGACAAAAGTCAAAGCATGACACTTTTCTAAATATTTTAATTATGTCTAAAATATCACTTTTCTCGAAATTGAAATGAGGGACTAAGGGGCGACAAAAGAACAGCAATGAACAAAAGATACAAAACATAATAAAAGATAAAAAGACTATACAAAATGACATAAAATAGTCTTACGCAAAGTATTGAATTAATAAGACTAATAACTCTTTATGGATTTTCTAATGAATATTTTATGAATAAGTGGCAAATGAAGCATCTTGAATAATACATAAATAAATAAACAGTTGACTATTTCATTGATATTTTTAAATATAATTAAACTAAAAAATTTAACACCTCACCATGTGTAAACTGAGTGAGGGTGATTAGAGGCGTATACGTAATAAAATAGCATGACCAAAACCAAAACCAAAACACCGCAGAGGAATTTGAGAATAAAGTACATGAACTCAAATTTAAATATTTTCAGAGAAACAAATTCACATATTTTGTGTTAGAGCACAAATAAGTAAATAAAAAAAAATATATAAATTAATTAAGTACAAGAATGTAAATAAATGCATTAAAAAGGGTATAATAATGAAAAGCGGAAATAGTGAGAATTGTTACAACAATTTGTTGTTTTTGTTTGATTTTTTTACTTAAGCAAAGTTAAAGGCATAAAAAAACGATATTTTGGCGATTATTACATTTAGTATAGCGGCTGGCTGAGCGGCTGGAACTTCAGTGACCGGTTTGGCTGCCTGTAAAATTACGATGAATTTCAGTAATTTAATGTCGTACAGTACTTTTCGGCAATAAACTAATTAAATTCAACGCTACATGAACATACAAGTTGCTCATAATTATCAAAATAATTAAATGCACAATAATAATGCCTAAGAGACTTACAAATATATATTTTAGCATTTAAATTTGATAGAAAAATTTGCTGTAATTCATTATTTTAGTTTGAAGCTTTTTTCAATCATATTTTACAGCGCGTTTTCAAACTCCATGCAAGTTTGACACTTTACTCACCTGGAATCGCAAATTTGGATCAGCGCCGGCTGCAGCAGCTGCTAAGAAGGGATCATAGTAAACGCTGTGAAAAAGCACAAAGAATAATTATTAGTTATAAAAGAAATAACATGTGCTTTTCAAATTATATAATTTATTTTTGTAGACTTTCAAGCAAAATTCAAAATTGGAGTTTTCTTTATTTGTAGGTTTTGTTCTCTGCTTAAATTCGTATGGCAAGCCTAACTGGGTAATCAATCATACAAGGAATCTTAGACTCACGCACGCACGCACGCTCTTGCATACATTGGGCACATGTTGTGTTGTGTTTACGCGCTGTTTGTCTAATGTTCATCTCAAGACGCCTGAATTTCACTAACCAAAAATGAAGTAACCCTCAAATCGCCTATGGAAACGCGCCTCATTTATTTCAGCCTATAAGACCTCAACCATTAATATCCTATACAAAATGCTGCGATCATTGCAAAAATCAAAAGGAAAAATATTAATAATAAATAAAATAAAAGTACTAATGAACGATTTAATAGTTTACAAATTGCTTACTAGAACAAAAACCTTCAGCTACGTTTTAGACAAACATGCACCTGAACATTACGTGTCGGTCAGATAAACTTTATGTTGTTGAGGTAGTAGATATTACGTAACAGTTACTTTTGCATAACCAGCCACAAAACAAAACTTGGCACATGCACGCCAGTGAACAATAATCGAAGGATCTCATACGCCTAATGGGTCGCGCCCCCAAAAACATAAACCAAAACTGAGCCAGCAAACAATTTCAGCAAATTGGCAATTAGCGTGCTTATCATTGTCATCAATATCAATGTCATCACCATTATCAACATTACCATTTTCATTATATAACTAGTATGTATTATGATTTATAATAATTAATCTGCACCGCAAACAAATTTCAAATATTTAAGTACGTTAGAAGACAAATTCAAGTGACAAACATACACAATTAAAGAGTAGAGAACAAAACATGAGATTTAGTTAAAGAGCAGCTAAGATTTGATTTGGCAGATTTTCGGTTACAAGTGAGCAGGTCGTGCCCTCTATGTGTGACTATTTACGGGCGCTGCGATATAACTATACACGCATATATCATATATGTATATTTATAAGTATGTTTGTATGATGTATGTATGCACATAGGTACAAGTACGAATATGAATGATTGATTTTTTTTGTACATGAGCTGCTGTTTAGTGGATGTAGTATGTGTGTGTGTGTGTGTGTGTGTATGTATGGAAGTTGGGCATGCGTCTTATACATGAACAAAACTCATAGATAGATATTTTGGTTTTTATTTATGCAGAGAAGATTAAAGTTTCTTTTTAAGGCAAATAATATTGAGTAGCCAAGTGCAACAAGAGCTAAGATTACTACATTAAAACAAAATTCAACTAAATAAAAAAAATCTCATTAATTTAGACATTTACTTAGTTACAAAGCGGCCGAAGGGGCAGCACTGGCGTGAGCACACAAGTGTATAAACAAATCATACTTGTCTATGCCAACCAGTGCTGCGCTCTCGTTTCCACACACATTATTATCTCTCTCTCTTTTTCTCTATTTGTCTTTCACGCTAAACGTGTCTACTTACGGCGCGAATCCATGCAAAGCGGTGCCGGCGGCAGCGGCATTTGCCGACGCAGCCATGGAAGCAGCAGCAGCGGCGGCGGCAGCATTTTGTGGCTGAGCTGAACTGAGACGTGCAGCGTAGGCAGCAGCTGCGGCATTCTGATTACCAGCAGCAGCGGCGGCTGATGCTGCTGCGGCGGCGTTCTGTGCATTGTGCGCATTTGTCTGAGCGGCGGCAGCAGCAAGCGATTGCAGTTGCTGTTGGGCGGCAGCGGCGGCCGATGGTGCGCCTTGCTGTGCTTGTGAATGCATGCCAGCGGCGGCAGCTGCGGCGGCAGCGCTTGCGGCTGTATGCTGTACAGGTTGCAGTGCCTGTTGTAGGCTCAATTGGGGCAGCTGATGCGGATGTTGTTGTGCTGCGGCTGCTGCCACGGCTGCGGCGGCGGCTTGACGCTGTTGTTGTTGCTGTGCAGCGGCAACTGCGGCCAGTGCTGGATGGTGGAACGGCGTTGCTCCGACCACGCCCACGTGTCCACGTTGGATGGCGACTCCGCGCATAGCAGCGGCGGCAACGGCGGCTGTGCGTTCAACACGTATACGTAATGCGATCGATAATAATTCATTTTGTTTCGTCATACGGCAGTGGGAGCGTGATTCAGTTATATATATGCATTTTTTGTTTTTGTTTTTCGTAGCATCAATAATTAAACAGTAAATTACGTGTAGATGTCATTTGTTGGTGTACATGTACGTGTGTGTATGTGTGTTACGGCAGCGACAACAACAACACAAACATAACATTTGACATTAACGAATTATCAACGATTTGTGTCATCAATTTTTTTTTTATATTTGTTTTTGTTTATGTGTTTTTTTTTTTTTTTTTTGTCATTTGACAATTGTTTTTGTGTTTGAATGTGTAATTTTTTTTTTGTTTGTGTGCAAAAAGTAGAAAAAAAGGAAAAAAGAAAAGAACATAAAAACGCATGCGGTTAGTTTTCTCTTTTTTTTATATATATGTAATATATATGTATATATATAAATATATGTTTGTAAAAAATCTAAGTATATAATTCGGCTCTAATTTCATATATAAAATATTTATATACATATAACAAATACATTATGTAATAAATTAATATTTTAGATACTTAACACGAATCTCGAATAATTGCTACTTATGAAATTTTGTACTTCACATAACTGTAAAGGTTTGCACATTAATGAGTTTTGCATTGATTATTATTCATCATCAAAAAAAAAAAAACAAATCCAACAAATCCAAAAATGTAAAATGCCATTAAATTATTATAGACTTGAGGCTTATTTGTTCGGTGAGTTTCAAAGCGCTATTCGAATGAGTCATTGGCAAAATCAGTCTTGTTAACGAACATTTCGGCGCATTAAAACGAATTCGATTACGATTAGTTAAACTATCTTTTGGTTACACTTAAAAAAGCAAAAAATGAAAATAAATACATATATAAAATAAAAACATAAACAAATAATACATATGCATATATAATATGTACATGGGATTGCAAGTGAGGCGCATGAAAATTGGCCATAATGCTTGAGCAAGATTCGCACGCCTTTTACAAAGTGAAATTATGCAACAATAAATGAGTGAATGCGAATATTTTGCATATAAATAATGATTCTTTGCGTCGCTGCTGTGAAATTACCCATGACATTTATTTGTATGTGCAGCAACCTTTAATCCAACTGTGAGCTGCCGCGACGCAATCCTCCTATGACAACTGAAATAATTGCCAGGAAGCGCACTCAAAAAATATATATGTTAATAATAAGCGACAGCGGCATAGTCGACTCAAACGCCATTGTGATACCCTGCACACATGACAAGTTTCATTTAATCATTCATAAATTACTAACAATCATTCGAAGATTCATAGTAATAAAGAAAGTAACCTCCTTTATTAAATTTCAGGTAGTTTGTCTTTAGAATATAATTTTCAAGCATTATCAAGATCATCCAAGAGTTAGAAACAAACTGTTTTAAGTGTGTAGCTTTAAAAGGCACGATTTGAAGAGAGTCCGAGAACTATGACTAAGAATCGTTGGGGAGAACGAAATTCTCGATCGTATTATCATCTATTATGGATCGCCATCGAAAACTTTCAATGCATTTGTCACTCAGTGTGTACAGGGATGCCGACTGTTGTGCATTTCGAATAGAAAAACCGATATTAAAACGACGATGATGATAAAATATAACTCGTTTTCAGTTGGCAGCATGCATGCCACAATTAGAAAGAACAAGTGCAAACCATTCGAAACGAATCGAATTGAGTTGAAAATAAATTGAATTGAAACAAACTTAATTTTAGCCACAAAATTATGGAGCACGGCTTTAGGCGCGGCGGGCGTTGCACGGTTCAGTTGAATGAGATAAGCATTGGCGGCGCGATTATAATTTGACAATTATTGAACAAACGAATAACGAAAAACGTATAAATGCAAATGCAAAAATGCAATAAAGAAATGCTTAAAAATGATAATATTGCGCAGCACTCGACATGAATTAAATTGCATAAAATCGAGCATAACATTTTCGGCCGCAGAAATTTTGAAATTTGATTTCGGTCCAACGAACTTGAATGCAAATCAATTAAAAATTTTGGGTATTTGTTTGGAAAAATGATTGCGTTATTGGCTCTGAGGCAGCAAATTCAATTGAGTTGAGTTGCGACAAAAGCTGTGAAGTATTTACAAATGAAGAGCGCACGTTTCAAATAAATTAACTGAAAAAAAGCATGCAATTATTGTTAAAGAGCATTAAATCAATTAAATTTTGCATTTGTTGTTCGCGTAATAATTCGTAATTTGCCACGTGCTTAAGTAACAAGAAAAGGAACAAAGAGAAACGATAAAGAAAACTACGAATTTGCAAAAAAATGTTCTATGTTCTATGCTTAGCTTTGGCACTATTATTATTATTATTAAACAATTCTGTACGTGAGTTATTACAATGAGGCATTAATTACGCTATGTTTGACCACTAGACGTTTAACGATTAAACCCATTACCACCGCAGGCGACAATCTGCAAACCATTTCACATGACGCAATGAACAGGATGCGTTATAAGGTAAACAAGACGTACAATCTCGTATGCTAAATGCCTTCAGTAAGCAACTAAAAGTACCAAACCGAAAAGAAGAGCAAACGCAACGAATAAATTTTAAAAGAAATATGGTTTGGAATGCTCGTTGGGCAGAGTTGCGTGTTTTGTACGAATTTTGAATAATGCTTCAAGTCTCAATTTGTTACGATTTCGAATTCGTTTCGATATTGTTTGTGATTTTGAATTTGGACTCGCGCTTTATGTGTGTGTAATACCTCCGTCTGGGCGTTGCTGTGTGCGTCGCTGGTGGGCGTGGCGCGATCATAATCGGCGTGGCTGTCGGCGCCGCAATTGGCGCGGTCGCGGATACAGCTCCGGCTGGCATCGCAGTCATGGGCGTCATGGGCGTGACTGGCGCACCCATGTGTGCGCCCAAAAATGGCCAAGTTGCCACCGGCAGTCGATAACCTTTTGATATCATATCGAATTTATTTATGTCGTCATTATTCAATTCATTTTTGAAGTGCAATATGAGTTTTCGTGATTTTGTTTGTTTTCAATGCTTGGATGACTTATCATTATACTACTTAAATTTATGTTCGTTTCTATTTACAATTCATATCTTCAATAAATGCAATTAATAAATACTTATGCTTTAATACTTCGCAGTATATTTTGTGCAGAAAAGGAATTATTCATTAATACTTTATCGATCGTTGGGATATTAAAATTTTAATTTCTTTTCGGATCAGAAATAATGGTTTAAGGATTCGAAATATGAATTTATAGTTGATTCTGTCAGCATCTTTCAGCTTTGATACCAAACTTAATGTAAGACTTATCATTATTAATATTCTGTGCTGGAAACTCCGTTTGTTTTGCCAAATGAAACTAATACACATATTATCACGCCAGTCACAGTGAGTCACAAGCGTCATTTTGTGAGTCGTTGTTGCAATTAGGATTCTCATTACTAACAATGACCGGCGTGAGAATAGTTCGGTAAAAGAGATTAACAAATTTAAGACATACTTATTAATGTTCAATTGTAACTTATGTATTTAAGCGATGGTTTTGAGCTTAAGTCTAGAAACTATACTTGCACTTGTTCATTCACTGAAAATACTTACTATAAATACTAAAATCATACATAATACAAAAGACAAAAATAATAGAATGATTACAAAATGATAAAAAATGATTAAAATTACTTGAAATAAAACCATTTACCAAAAATATACCGAAAATGATGATTAAACAGAAAGCATTCCTCACTTTAAGAGTATTTATGTATATATATGTATATATATACGTTACAAATATGTAGATATATATATGTTAAAGCGGTGTTTACATGACTCACAGCAAAACGCGTCTCTTAGATTATATTGAAGATTATTATTAATTTACATGGACTAAAATCAAACTTGCATTAAATGCCACAACCAAAGAAGAATTATTACAAAATAATTAATAAGAAATCATTTCGAAACAGCTACGTGCAAATGTTAAAAGTATAAATTATGGCATCATAACCTCAATAAACGCATTTCATTTCATTAAACTATTTTTCGCTTTGATTATGGTCAACCATATTGTAATTCGTTTATTTATAAATAATTCCATTTCTGCATTCAATCAATAATGTTTTTTAATGTTTTAATATCTTTATAGTGTTTTACTCATTTGCTAAACAAATTTAAATGCAACAAAAATTCTCGTCAAATGACAAATACATGTCAAATGAATCGCTGCGCTTTTGCAACAAACATGTAACGTGAACTTTTAAGATCTTGAAAAATGAAAGAAAAAAAAAAAACATAAAAAAGAAAACAGCGCTAAAACAGAAGACAAACGAACCAACATACAGAAGATTTGAAAAAAGAAATTATGAAAATTATAACAATCATTAAAAAAAATGAGGACAACACAGACATTTTTTATTATTAATATTATTTTTATATGCAAAAATTAAAAATGAATAACTTCAAGTTCAAATCACTATTCAAAAAAAAAAACATTATATGTATATTCAGTCAAATTACTTAGTTTTCTTGTTTGCTGAATTTGTTCAAATTATTTGTTGTTGTTTTTGTTATTATTTGGTTAATAATTAATTCATATCTTTGTGTGTTTTCTTGTTGCAAGTATCTTTGATAAATTAAAACAGTTTGACAAAAACGTTCGCGCATATTTGGTTGCAATTATTATATATAAAAAATGTATTTTTGGCTTTTAATTTTATTACCAAAAAAACAAAAAATTAAAGAAGAACAAACTAAGCGTATTAATATTATTATTACTTGTTTTTTTTTTACTCATTGTGGTTTGTTGCCTCTTAACTAACCCGTAGAAAACTTCGTTTTTTTCTTGCGCAGCTCAACTCAGTCCCAATTTATCGGACCGAATTTCATAAAAATAGTTTAAAACCCACGTTTGCGTTGCCTAAATTATCAAATTATTTTGTTTGCCTAACATTTGTTGTCTTATTTCTGAGATGAGTTTTGTTTGTTTTATGCTATTTGACTTATAATGTAATTGTTTAAGGCTATGAAATTTAATTTACTTTACGAAAACAAAAATATATATATTTAAAATAAGAAAGAAGAGACAACGAAAATTGTTGGCATGCAAATTCGGCTAACTTACCTTCAGGCCATTGTACACAAACTGTTTCCGTTGTTTTTGTTGCAATTTACAATTTTTTTATATATTTTTTTTTGCGTAGGCGAAAGTCATAGAAGAGAAGAAAATAATAAACATGAGCATTTGATTTTTTAAAGTATGCAAATATTTTTTTTTTTTTAATATTAGTTTGGGAAATGTTTTTTTTTTAGTTTTTAGGATTTGTTCATTTGATAACTTAAATTTTACGATATTTTTTGGCATGCTGCAAACATTTATTGATTATTTTTTTAATTGATTAGTTTATTAATTCGATTATAAGCTTTTGTTCATGCTACGCTTCACTTTGTTCGAACTTTAAGTCACTTTGGACACAAACGACTCTAATGTAATATTGCTGTTTTAACAATGAACTGACTGGTTTACTAAACTAAGTTAATTGAAACACAGTCATGCAATTATACAACTTATTATACAGGTTTTGCTTCCTTAAAGAACAACAAGGATTTGTAGCCTTTATGCAAAATTCAACTCCATTAATCTAGTTACAATCGATTGGTTGGCACAAAAATAAGCAAGCTATGCACATATTGAAACCAAGGACCAAAACAATACAAAAACACAAAGGAAAGCGCATTAAATATCATGTCAAAGTATCAATGGGGGTGGGTTGAAAGGCGTGGAAAACGGTAGTTGGGGGATTTGTGTTTTGTTGCATATTTGACAGCAAAATATTTACATAAGAGATAAAATTTTCACATACAAGCACAAAGCCAAGCAAAGACATCAATGCGCCGTGTTGCAAGTAAACATTACAACGAAAAAATACAAATAAAAAACTATTTTAACATAAGAAAGTTTCGCCCTTATTTGAAATTTATGTACTTTTGAAACATGTTTGCAACTTTGTGGTTTATTTGTAATTATCCTGGTTCGAGAATGGTAACGAAAGGCATGTGCAAAGGACACGACGTACGAAAGGAGTTGCAACGGACGCAAGCTGCCGAGTCGAGCCAAGCAATTTACCACATGCAAAGTAGCAACTGCAGGCAACGACAAGGACAACGACAACGGCAAGGACAAGGACGACGACAATAACGACAACGAAGGTGACGGTGACAGCGACAGCGATGGAAATTTCATAAGAACACATTACATCTGTGTACAGGACATATTTGTGGTTAAGCAACAAAAGGGAGACAACCATAATAATACAACACTAAAAATAACAACTATAACAACAATACAAGCACATTTTCGCATCTAAAAACGTATTTAGTATTTGTCAATTCAGCAAAGCGTAACCTGTTCTGTTTGCTCAGCATTCTTGTGGAGTGAAAAGACATCACTAAAAATAATTTCAAACAGACAGTAAAAGTTCAAGACGAAAATGCATGCATTTTATGTTGCTTCTTTTTTTCTTTCTTGTAAAGTTTCTTGTGTGTGAGAACACGACAAATCTATGCAAGCGACAGCGACTTTATTTTTGTGCCAGAAATAGTAAATCAAGTTGGCGTTCTTCTCTACTTATACTTATTTTTCTTTATTGCACTTTTTGTTAGTCTTTTATGGTTTACTTCTTTTGGCTCTAAGCCGCTTAAGTTGCAGAAAAAAGATGTAGCAAACTTTTCACTGCATCCAAGCAAAGACAGCACAGCACAGCATAAAAAAAACAACAAGACAATAAAACTTCAAAAAAGAAAAAGAAATTTTATTTCATATGTTTTGTTTGTTTTGAATTGAAGTTGTTTTATAGTTGAAATCTTTGCGTGGCAGATGTCATGTCAAGAACTTGTTTGGCATATGGTTTAAGTTCAAATGAAACTTTCATTATTTGTGCTTTGCGTTGGCATATAAAAGTCGTAGAAATACGTTATTTCTTTGATTTACGTTTTGTCTGTTTTGAATGCACTTGAAGAACATAGCAAATGTTAATTAATAGTTGCCTACTTTTAGGGTTTCGATTTTTTACACAAGGCTTTGCTTGTGTTACATGCTTTTTTCATTCCTAAAAATTTACTGTAAGGAAAATTGATTAACTGTCAACATGCAACATGCCGTTTTAAATATTTTTTTTTTTTTGGATTCATTCATTTTTAATTCAACGTTTAATTTGCTGATTGCATACACCAAAACAATGCATTCCATTATTAGTTTTTACGCTTTTATATATGTAAAAAGCATACAATGCTGAAATAGCAGTTGGGTATTAAATACATTGCAAGTAAATTCAATTCAATTTATTTATATTATTTGGTTTTTGCATTGATGTTTGCTCACCTAGAGCTGGAGCCGGTATGGCACCGTCTTTGGTCAGTACAACTGTGTAATGGTAAAATGAAAATAAATAAACCATCATCAGAATCTTCATAATCATCTTCAATCAGTGTCAATAATGAACGTCAAATATACTTAACACAATTCACAGAAAAATCAACGAAAGTATTAAAATGAAAATGAGAAGAGGAGAAAAACTCAAGTAGAGTGTACAACTTTGCCAATGTTAGTATTATACATTTTTTTCTAACACAACCAAAATTTTGCAGACTTTTTTGTCATTTATTATTTATTGAAGTGTTTCACTACCAAGAAAAAAAAAATAATAATAATCATTTTAACATTTACAGGCAATTTTAGCAAATTGAAAATTGCATTGAAAAACATTTTGCCAAACAAAGTAAGTAAAACAAATGTTTGTTGTGTTTTTCACGCTCGTAAAATATTAGAAAACTCATTTTCCTAAAAATAAATATAAAAAATAAACCATTAAAATAAAAGCAAAATTAAATTTCGAACTTGAGAAGTTAATAGCAACAAGAGTAAGAGAAGCAAAAGTGTGGGAGAGTATATGAGAAGAGTAGGGAAACAAGAAAATAAGTAAGAGTGAAAAAAAAAACAGCGTAGTATCTCACAGTAGTCGGAACGGGGTCGGGGGTTGGAGTTGGGTATAATAAAAGTTGTTGTTGTTGTTGTTGTTTTGAAAAACTTCGGCAAAACTCGTAATTGCATTTCTTTGTTCAACATTTCAACATTTTTAAGTTTGAATTTTTTTCCTTTTTTGTTTTTTTTCTTTTGTTTGTTTGTAAGTAAGAGTGTAAACACAAAGAAACATCTTATAAGGTACAAGTATCTGTGAGAGTGTGCGCTTATTCTTTTTTTGTTGTATGGCTGTAAGCGTGTTTATATGTGTGTTAGTACTTATAAGTGTGGGCATGTATTAGTTGTTTATGTATGTGTGTGTTATTTGAGTTAGAGTCACTTACCGTTCGGTACTGTTGTCACTTTTTTGGTTTGCACACGTGCAGTTGCATTATTCACCTTCACATGGATAACAAACGAAATGAACGAGCGAACGAACCAAACCAATTCAACCAACCAACGAGCAGAGCAGATAATTTCATTTTCGTTTTGTTTTTTTTTTTGATTTTTTTTTCGTGATAGTTGCAAATTTCAAAAAAAAAGAATATACATGAAAATAATAATAATGTGTTAGCATACATTTTTTGTTTTATTGATCAGACAAGTGTGTCAAGGTGTAAATGTAAGTGTGTGTGTAAGTGTGTGTGTGTAAGTGTGTGAGTGTAAGTGTATGTGTGTGTGTGAGTGCAAGGTAAGCGCCAAAAAACTTTGCTTACTTTTGTCGCTTTCAACAAATTAAATTGGCCATACATTGTTTTTGTAGGCAGTTCTTTGTTTTTTATTTTTTCTTCAGGATATGTGTTTTTCTGTAGTTGCATTGTTCTTTTACTCTTTTTTTTTGCACGATTCTCACGATTTGCTAGTGCACAAGTGATGTTAATTAAAAGCTCAGGCCAAGTTCACTTTCGTTACTGTAAATAATTTCATCTTGGCAATTCAAGCTGAGCTTAGCTAGCATTTTTTCTTTCGTCAGGACTGTTTTTGCTGCTCGCCATTCATTGCAAAGATTTCTTTTAAATAATTAAAAAGAGTGCTGTACAATGTAATTCTTTCTCCTTCATTCATTTTGTTTTTTGTTTTGTTCGCATTTTTTATTGCCTTTTGTGTACAACACAAGGCCAATGAGTTTCTGAAGGTTGTTTACTTTGAATAATTGCATTTGGATTTTGTTTTTTTTTTATTCAATGGTAAAAGAGCTCAGTGTTTTTATATTAAACAACAAGTTTTCTTAAACGAACGCTTGAATTACGATTTATAGTCGCATTCTCGCAACAATCTCGTGTGAATGTTAAGAGCACTGTTACTACTTAAGCACTCTAAGTACCTCAAATTACGTACTCCTATGTTGCATTAAGCTCACACAATACATATGCCATTTAAGAAGTTATTGATTGTGCGCATTAAATTGTTTTATGTTGCGTGTGGCTTAACACAACTTAGGATTACATAGTGAATATAGCGTGCAGGTCAACAGTGCAATTACGACTCTGGTGCGCGAAAGGAGACCGTTCGGCTTAGGCAGAATTTTATTGATCTTTAATATTTTCTGCTGACAAAAAATTGCTCATAATCAATTATTCATTGCTGGTAAATTGTCTTGACACTGACGTGTGCTCAATGATCGTTTTTTCATTGTGTGCTAAGTCAATAATTTCTAGAGTAAACAATATTTTGTTCCGTTAGATTTTTTTTTATTACGACTTCAAAATTTTGTTAATGTCGTTCAAACACGCGATGAAAGACGATTGCATTGCGGCGCTTTGTCAGCTGACATTTAAAATAAGAAGAGGAGGGTGAAGAAAAGAAAATAGTTGCGCTACTTTTGCAATTAGCAATGAGATAAAAACTTCTGTTAAAAACAGCTGCAATTGATGTGTGTGAGTGTTTCGGTGTGTATGTGTGATGGTTTGTGTGGTATTCTAGTATGTGTGTGTGTGTGTGTGATCGATTTGTAAAGGACATGCACCCACCTCAATTTTGCGTCCCTCAACCACAGTGCCATGAAGACGTTCGCGTGCTCGTTCGGCATCGTTGCTGTTAGCGAATGTTACAAAACCGAATCCCTGTCATTCGCAATCAAACATGCAATTAAAAAAGGATAATCATAAAAAAGATGAGGGTAAAGTTCGTTCAGCTTAATTTTGTTTTTGTTTTTTCAAGTACAAATACAAATACATATACAGACATACATACATACATACATAATAGTTTACTTATCGGATTAATACAATACATAACATTATATTATTTGTTTTCAATTTGTTATAAATACAAATTTAGATACCCACAAATGGCAAACAATGGCGAATATTTATATCTGCTATAAAATTATAAGGCTTACTAAATAAATGTTGACTCTGTTTTTTTATTATTATTATTTTGGTATTTTTTAATATGACCGACATTCATAAACTTTGAAATGTTTGTGTGTTGGCGTGAGTTTAAAGCAAATTCAACATAACTATTTTTAAAGCAGTATTTTTACACTGCGCTGACATGCAAAGCTTTCTTACTTCTTTTGCTTTTTTACCTACTTTTTTCTCTTTTTTTAAGTTGTATGCATGCAATTATATTTAAGATTTAACAGTGCACAAAGTAATCCATTTATAGTTGCACATTTTTCTTAGAAAAATTGCAAATTGCCAAGTTTATGTAAAAAGTATCCCAGCAGTTCGGAGCTTGATTGCTTGACTGCATTGGTTGTTAGGCAACTCGATGTAGCTGAGAAAGGATAACTATGTACTTTGCACAATGCACGCTCCGTTTAAGCCTTGTTATGTCTAACGATGCGCCGTTGTCTTTGCGTTGTCTTGGCGATCAGCAACAAGTGCTGAAGTCCTCAAAGTGTGCGTAAAGTGTATTGAAATGTGGGATTATACTCGCATTGTGACATAAGCATAGATTAGGCACACCAAATTAAAGTGCTGTGCATGTGTGTGACATTTCACACGTCGCGCCTAAAGTCATGCAAAAAATTTCTTCTTTGCCTTTCATACAACGAAGTTCAGTTGGCATTTTTATTAAATAAAAGAAAATAATTTCAAATTTGCAATAAAATATCTTTTGTCCCTAACTTGAAACATCATTTTAATGAAAATTTGCGCTGCGAATTCATTTGGGACTTTATTTTTGCTGTGCGCTTGTGTAAGTTTGATTGCTTCAAGTCCACACGGGTTTTTTTTTCTTTTTTGGCTTATTAAAAATTCCGTGCACATTGTGCAATTTGGCTGTGGCGGGCGCAGCGGGCTTGCGACCCATTTCGTCCGACATAAATTAGGAGCATGCTTCAACATAATTAGATTATCCTTTCGGAGCCCTCGGGAGTGCATCATTTAAATTAATTGTGCGACTATTAAATCAAGAGTAATAACAAAATGGACACACAAGACTTAAGTTACAAAAGTTGAAATGTAAAAAGAAAAAACTTGAGGCAACAAATTGAATAAAACAGCCATGGTCATTGAAAATTGTGCACTCACCTTGCTGCCGCGCTCATTGAAAATGATTTCAACGTCCAGAATGGTGCCAAATTGCTGCTGGCGTTCGCACGAAAGGGACGAGACGCGCGACGTATGGCATACGACACGCGGACGAGCGGAAAGTAAAACGAAATGAAAAGAAAAGAAAAGGAAACAAAATAAAGCTTAAGTTGTATAAGACCGAACGAAACAAGTGAAGTGAAGTGTAGCGAAGTGAAGAAGGAAATGGCGCTAAAAGCGTTTTTGTCCTTTTCCAATGCTGTTATCCCTTTTTGGTTCGTTTCGAGTTTGTTGGCAACTCACCCCAAACATGGCGCGCAGATCCGGATCACGAAAGCGGAACGGTATGTTCGAGACGTGCAAACGTTTCGGCTGATTTTTGGCATCGACGACATTTGAGGCGGCAACAGCAGCCACGGTGGTAACCGACGTTGGCAGCTGCTGCTGTTGTTGCTGCTGCTGTTGCGGCTGCTGCTGTTGTGCTGGGACTAGAGCATTTGAGAGACTAGTGGCGACTGGCGTCGGCTGCACGGCAGATGTCATTATGCCGGCGGCTGCATTCAGGTGGGCAATTACCTGCGAGGTGCTCGAGGCGGCAACGACAACATTGGCGCCGCCCTGCAGACCAGCTATCGATGGCACCAGCGAACTGTTGTTGTTATCGCCGCCGCCGACCATAAGACCAGCGGTCGTTGCGGTACTTGTGGCAGCAAGCGCGCCGCCAGCAATCGAACTCGCTGTTACCGACGTAGCGGCGATGCTCTGTTGTTGACTCGTGCCGAGCACGGGCGGCTGCAGTAGACCACCACCGCCGCCGCCACCGCCACCGCCTTCGTTGGCATTGCCGGCTGCTGTGGAGCCGACGGGCGAGAGCGCTGATGCATCGAGTGTTGGATTGCCGCCAGCGGTCGTCGGTGCTGTGCCGTTGACTGTTTGATTCTGTTGCTGTTGTTGCTGCTGCTGTTGTTGTTGCTGCTGTTGTTGTTGTTGTTGTTGCTCGGCAATGCTGTTAGTGATTGCAGCGTTCAGCGACGCATTTGCAGCGCCGTTGGCGTTTGTGTTACTCTGTTCATTGCCGTCGGTGTCGCTTTTGATCAATACTGATGACTGTGAAGTGAAGCGAGAAGACAGAAAAAAAGTGAAATTCATTAATGCAACAATTGTTTGAAATGTAATATTTGTTGTTTTTTCCAAAAAAAAAAATAAAAATTAAATAAATAAAATTTGTTTTTGTTTTTTGTATTTCCCCCTTTTTGCACAAAAATTCAATGTAAAAATTTTTATGACAAATCAAATGCGAAAAAGTGAAGCAATAAATAAACAATTGAAATGAGAATGCAATATTCAAGTGGTAGTCAAGTGGCATCGATGTGTGCGTGTGCGTGTGTATGTGTGTCCATGTGTTTTCGCTGTGACCTCAATAAGAATAGCAGAGCGAATGTTGCCGTTGCTGCCGCAGATAAGCCAGGAATCGGAAACGATTGCACACTAACGATGCGAACCAACAATAAAATACAATGCGACATCAGCAGCAGCAGCAGCAGCAACAACAACAACTACAATAACAATAACAACAAGCGACCATGTGACTAAACGACAGAACTACCGACCAAACGACAGACCAACTATTATACATGACTACAGCACTGAAACAATAACGTGCCACAATCGAATGTGTGTGTGTGTGTGAGCGCATGTGCCTACGGTTGTCTGCGCGAAAGAGACAGCGTTAGCGACTCACAACTGTTTGCCGTTCGGCGCATTTCAGGCCGGAAGCATGGCATGGCTTCAACTCTGCGGAAATGTTTGCATTATTCAAAATGAAAATTCAACTCCCACGCGTTGGCCAAACAACAAATAATGCCTGACATCGTGACAAGTGACTTTGCTCTGTGCTAAGCGTGCGCCTCCTCAGCGGCAGGACGGATATTAATATGCAAATTGTCCGTGGCTAAGTGACATGAATGCCGCTCAAGAATATCGAATCAGCGCAATAATGAAATATTTGCTTTATTCTATCAAATCAATGTCACAGCAAACATTTTATTATCTAAATTTTTTTTATTATCATTGCAAACTCACTGTAAACAAATAAAATTAAATGTCCGTGACAGATTTAATTTGTGCGCTTTTAAAAATCAAAAATAAAACAAACCATAAATGTATCAACGGTTGGCAAATTCAGAAGTCTCTGAGAAACAATACTTCCGCCACGCCTGGCAGCGAAAGTGGCGTAAACACACAAACACAGACACACATCGACAGCAAAAAAAGCAGCAAGTTAAAGAATGTTTGCATGTTTAGACAACATTTCCAACGCGAAATGTGCAAAAAAGTGAAATGGCGTGAAAAAGTATGAAAAACAAAAGTATCAAAAAAGAAGCTTAGAAGCAAAAACAAAAGGAAACCCAAAAATGCTACAAAACAAAGCACGATTTGACTTTGTAATGTCAGCAAAGGTAACAACAACAACGCTGACGACTTCGCTGGCAGCGGATCGGCAGGGCGAACGACTTACAAAATGACATTTAGCGAGTTTAAATGGCATTTCCATTGTTGGTAATGAGGCGGCACGCGAATCATTCGTTTTGCATGAAATCTGCACAATGTATATGTTTGTATGTATTAATGTTCAGATGCATGTATGTGTGTGTGTGTGTTTGTGTATAAGGAAATAAAAAATATACACATTTTGATTGTGAAAAGGTCGCGTGTTATTAAAAGGGCAAATAATTTTACTTAAATGTAATATTATAAAAAAAAAAAAATACAAATAAAAGGAAAATTAAATGTTTCTTGTAAATTAATAATAAACCATAAACTTATGTTAATTAAGAATTTGCCATTTGTTGTTGTTTTTGTGGCTTTCATAATTGCGCAATCAACATGTCATTCATGTTCGCAGTTTTGGCAGTTTTGGCAGCTTTCGGCATCAATTCAACGCTTAATGACTAAAATTGGTTTTAATTAAGTTAACTTAGCTTAGCTTAGTTTTTTTTTGTAAGCATAAATATTTACATAAAGTTATACAAATTGCAATAAAGCAACAAAAACATGCGTCACATTTAATATTGTTTTTTTTTTACAATTTTTTTTGCTAAAAGTGACAAATAGCAAATAATTTTATAAATTGCATTTTGTGTCTTTATTTATTTATGGGTTATTAAAATGTACATAAACGAAACGATTGAACATGTTTTATTAACGTTGGAAGAAGCGACTAAAGGCGCTAAAGTTATGAGATACTTGCCGTAAAAATTCTAAAATATACTTTTATGAAAACAATTTGTGATGAAATGAAATTTGTTTAATTTTGAGCAGCATTTGCTGATTTCATGAATTTAAGAACGAATTCAAAACTCAATGGTTAAATATGCTTTTGGAAAGTTTAATTAAATTAATTTAATTAAATCAATAATAAACTCCGTTTGAAATACGTTCAAATTAGCAGTAAGTGATGAGAAAAAAGAAGAACAGTTAAAGGAACTTAATATCTTACAAACCCAAATACTCAAACGCAAAAGAGCCATGAAGAAATTGCAAAGGAATTTTCAAATTAACGAAATGACATGTCATTTTTGGGGATAAGAAGCGACAAACGTATGAGGAAACGCATAAGCATGATGAAAATACAAATACATATGCACTTCTGCTTGAAGCATGCTTAACGCGATTCAAAGGGCTCAACTGAGTGCAATGACAAGTAGGAATGTCGTACTGCAACTAAGTAGCAAAGTAGTAAAAATAGTACAAGTAGTAAAGGAAGTAAAAGCGTAGCAAGTATGCAAATATTCTTGTTGTAGTACGCAGAAGTAAGAGAAGTTCAAATAGTAGCATGGTTGGCACTAAGTAGTTGTATTAGTAAATAGTAGTAGTAATAGTAGTAGAAAGAGTAGTAGTACAAGTAGTAGTAGTAATGGTTGTGGTGGTAGTGGTAGACACAATCGCAGCGAAAACTAATTTTAATTTTATGCAATTTTCAATTTGCAAGCGAACTCACTATGCTGACGACATTCTGCTGCTGTTGTTGCTGTTGTTGTTGCTGATGGAGTTGTTGTTGATGATGCTCGATGGCGTTTGTCAGTCCATTTGTCAACGCCATGGCGGCTAAGCTGCCATTCTGTTGTTGGTGGGAATGTTGTTGTTGTTGTTGCTGCTGTTGCTGCTGCAGCTGTTGTTGACTCTGTACGATTGCAGCTGCGGGCATGCTTAATACTGAAGATGTCACAATTGCGCCACCAACATTATTCGCGACGCTTGTGCAGATGTTGTTGCTGTTGTTGCTATTGCTATTGTTGTTGTTATTGTTGTTGTTATTACTAAGGATTATTTGCGCGGGTGTTATTATCGCTGTTGTTGTTGTTAGCGTTGTTGCTGTCGTTGGATTACAACAACTGCTGTTGCTGCTTATGCTGTTGGAGTTACTAATGTTGTTGTTGTTGCTGCTGCTGCCGCTGCTGCTGATGGTTATGTTGCCATTGTACTGTGTCTGTGTTGACAGATTTGTCTGTGATAAATTTTTGGATAACAAGGATTTTCATTTTTAGTTCGTTTTCTATTTGTTTTACTCATTTTAGCATTCAAAGATGTTTTTTTTTCATATTTTTTTGTATTTTTCTTAATAAAAAAAAAGTTGTTGTTGCACTACAAACATACTTTGCATAAACCGACACCAATTGCTTAGTAAACATTATTATTATTATTATGGTTGTTGTTGTTGTAGTAAATATTTATTATTTTGATTTTCATAATGTGTAAATTGCAGACATGCTTTCATGGCAGTTATATATATATATGTATGTACGTTTATATATATAAGTTTATACCGAAAAAATTATAGGAAATAAATTCAGTTCCACAAGCTTAGGTTTTGTTTTTGTTTTTATCTTTTTTTTTTTGTTGGTTACAAAGTTAATAGTTTTACATAGAAATCATCAACTAAGTAGTAAGTAGTAAATCAATCAAATCTCACTCAAATACAAGTTCAAACATATTCGCTTCCTTTATTTTTTTGCTTTTAGTGTACAACTTAAACTAAATTCAATCGATAAGAGCGCATTTTTTATATATTTGGGTTGAAATACTTTAATGTTCATGCGACCAACACAGCGTATAAATATTTGTATATGATTATATAAATGTATAGTATATATATAAGTATAAGTATAAATATGTATAAATAAGTATATATCTTCAATGTCATTTACATTACAAAACCAGATATTGGACAAGTATTAAGCTCTTCTAGTTGACAATCATTCTTATTGGATTTCATTTCTTTTGAGGGTGGAAAAAGTAGTGACAAAATTCTTTATACAAAAAGCAAACCGACACAAAATGAAAGGGAGAATCAACCATAATATAAAAGAAAAAGGAAATCAAGAAAAAGATACTCATATGTATATGAAAGAAAGATGCATAAATAAGGACATTTGGCATTGCTGATTGAATTTGGTCTTGCCAAATCATTTTTGCAGTTGAATCACCAAAAGTGCTTTGCTGCGCTTGAAATAAAATTTTGAAATTGTCAATAAAATTAAATTTAATTGCTCATTTGAATGCTTTTGACCAACAAAGTACCTTTTTGTTTTTCAATCATTTGAAATTTGGCAATTCGAAAGCATCTTTGCTTTGTTAGGAGTTCTGCTAGAAAATCATAAATGTATGAAAAGTACATGTAAGAGTTGAGAAATATGTTGGCATGTTGTTGTTAGACATGCGACATTTTCATTTCAAGGATGTTAAATGTCGTCAATAAAACGATTCGTCAAATTTCAAAGGAACAAATAAAAATCAACTTGAAAGAAAAATTATATATTTAAAATAATTCATAAGATAAAACAGAGGTTGTAAATTTGTTTAAAAATGCCATTGAAATGCAGGAATTAAAATTACAACAACAACAAAAAATTGATTCAATTATTAAAACGACAGTTTATTTGTTTATTGTTGTATTAAACTATGAGGGGGAAAAAATGTATTACAGAAATTCGGGAAATTCGAGGTTTTATTTAATTATACAATTTTCGGTTATTTTGTTTTTTCTTTGCTTGAAATTGTTTTTTTATTTGGTTTCTCTTTTTTTGTTTTTTCGCTTGCATAAAAATTTCACAATAAATTCGAATGCAAAAATTAATCGTTTTAAAAAGTATTGAAACATGACCAAAAAAAATACACAAAAATGAATTAAATATTTTATACAATATAACGTTTATACATATGGAAAATACGATTCATTATATAATACAGAATTACGCCTCAAAGGCAAAGTTTGCTTAAAACTAATTGTAAATAAAATACGATGAATGAATGCATGAATTGAACAGTGTTTGTATGTGTTTGTGTGTGTGTGTCAATATTGTACAAACACCAATTGAAAGCTTAAATTGTTTTAAATATTAATACATGAAAAAAAATAACATTAAATACTTCTTTTTTATATTTAATTTTATTATTTAATTTTGTTTTTATGTTGTTTTGAGCGTAACTAACTGTAAATAAGTATTGGTGCGTATGAATGAATGTGTTTGTGTGTGTGTGTGTGTCGGATTGTGTTGGTGTCAATGTGTAAATACATGCAAACAATTAAACATTTATTAGTTTATACAAATTGTGCATAAAACTCTTTGCCACTTGCGCTCATTAAAAATGCGAACAATGATGCCAAATTGAATGCGCTTGATTTCAAAATTACTGCTATTAAATTGCAGCTAAAGTGAAACGAACGCACAAAAAGGACCTAAGCAACAATAGCAAATACTTTGTATATAACAGCAACAAACAACAACAACAACAGTTTCATGATGTGTGTGTCTCATGATGTATGTGACTCGGATGAGTGTGGCATGGGAGACCTTATAACAATAACAACAAATACAATAATACAAAAATGTAACAAACCGAACGAACAGAATGGAACAAAATAGTATAGAACAGAACAGATAAAATAAAAGCCCCCGAGCAATACAAGAAATTAAGTCAAAAAGCAAGAAAAATGAAAAATAAATACGGTTTTTTTCAGTGTACCATGAGTGTGTTTGTGAGTGAGCGTGAATGTGCGACACACTTGCGTTATTAGCGGCGGGTGCAACATTTTTGATACTTGTTGTTGTTTTTGTTTTCAGTTTAAGAATTCATGTTGATGTCTTTTGTTTTCGAAACGCATGCGATGTAAAATGTAACAAATATCAGAGCATACTTATAGGCGCACTGTTTGCTAGCAACACAAAAGTAAGAAAAAAACAACTCGTTCTCGTTCACCTACACCAACGTAACGCAAGATATAACGTAATTGTAAACGTAACGTAACATAACCAAACCAAACCAATCGACCGTAATAAAAAAATATGTTATTGTAAGAAAAAGTTACCGAAGAAAAGCATTACATGACTTACCTTCTTCTGTTGCATGTACAATTGTGTTGTGCCGCTCGCATTACTCGTGGCCGTGTTGACACCAACGCCGACACCGCCGCCCACAACCACAGCACTGACATCGGGCTTCAGCTGATTCACGCTATCGGCTTTGGCGGCCGCTGCGGCAGCCGCAATGGTGGCCATCGAGAGGCTGTCATTGCTGGCGCTCACTTGTGCCTGTGCCGCTGCAGCGGCTGCTGCCGCCGCTGACGGTGCGGCCGGATAGCCAGCCGGCGCACCTGCGAACGGCGTAACGCCTGCCTGCACCATGTGCTAAAGAGAGAAAGAGAGAGAAATAGAATTTTTTTAGTTAATATATTCTTTGATGCGCTTCGTATAAGGAAAGCACAATTGTTGCATTTTACTGCGCAATTCCTTTAGTGCTGTTAAAGTTTAAGTACAAAAAAAAAATAGCGTTTACAAAAATTTGCTTGACACAATTTAGCTTCACGTCGCATAAAAGTATGCTACAAACAAAACCCTATATTCGTTATAAAAATGAAAGATTTATCTAACAGACCAAAATTTGTTTGGCCAAAAAAAGGAAAATCTCAGGATTACAACATTTTTATTTAAAAGCATAGTGGAAAATTCCTTTTTTCGTACCTTTTTTTTATTATTATATTCTGTACAAACATGGATTTTCGTGCAGCTTTCAGTTGCATGCCACAAATAGAAGCGTGCACAGCCTTTGCCCGGTTTTCTGTCGTTGACAATGGAATATTTAAATTTTAGCTTATGTTATTTTTTTTTTATTATTCTATTTTATGAACTTATGTTTGCCTCTATAAAACCTTGATTTTGTTGCTGTTGTTGTTGTTATCGTTTTTTTTATTTACTTTCTACGTCAACATGTGGCAAGCAATTTTAGTAAATGGTCAGGATTAGGCACAAAGAAGGAGCTTTAAATTTTTGTGATATATTGACTCAGTGCCAGGATGAAATGGCTTTTAATGTAAGGATTATGCGCTTACACACACAGACACACACACACACACACGCACGCACAGCGAAGTATTTGTGTTTTGGTTTTTATTAAAAATTTGTATGGCCAACAAAAAAGCCGCTGAGATGAACTCAAATCTAATAAGCTGAATCAGTTTGCTTTGCTAAGTGGCATGCTTCTCGTGCATACAATTTTATGAAGTGCCTAAGCAACAACAACAACAACAACATCATGTGTTAAATCAGGAAACGATATTTCAACAAGTCAATAAAGTATAACAACATTTTTTATTAGTTTTTCGTGTTGATGATGTACGGCAAAAAAAAGCACAGACTCAGACACTTGACTCAAGTGGCACATCATTTGCCGTGTGGCTTTGAACTTTTGGCTATGCAAATGGTTTGCATTTGTGGCTTCTGCGTTTTTTCAACGCAAACAAACCGAAGATGATAGATTTTTTATGCACTGCGATGGCACAAATGTAAATATTATTGCGACGACGGTCAAGCGCTTCTTCACGGCGCGTCGGCGGTTTCTTTGGCTAGGAATTTCACGTGCTTGCGAAATGAAATTGTTTTAAAATGAAAATTTAAGTGTTTTGTTGAAAATGGTCCAAAAATAACAAACGCAAACCCGAAAGCAACGAAGCCAAAGAAGAAAGAAGCTTCGACAAAGTAAATAAAAACTTTGAAAATGCTGTGTAGGCGGCAGAATGGTTAAACAGCGGAAGGGCGTGGGTGGCGCACAGCGAAAGTTTGCAGTCAATAGCCAAAAGTCAATGCAGTTGGCGAACGAACGAACGAACAAGCGAAGGAACCCTTTTGAATGTTTGAGCATGACAGTTGGGCGCTTTTATACATTTTCAACGGCGACTCAACTAACGACTAACGACCAACGAAAGCGATAATGGCTTTTGGGCGGCCATTTTGTAAAGTAAATTTGTATAGAAATGCATAAATAACGAACGAACTGAACCAACTGGAAATGTGTACCTGCAAAACATACTCAAGTGCAGTCGAGTCGAGCCAAAGTGCTCAAAGTATCGCTTCCTTTTATTTTCAGTCTATCTGCACGATTTAGTTACTATTTCATGAACGAGTACAATAAAAAGCTGTGTTGTTTTTGTTGCGCTTCGTTGTATTGTTTATACATTTGCAATGCTAAAATTTCATAAAAATTGTATAAACAATTCAAGTGCAATTAAATGGAAAAAATATTCATGTGCAGCGGAGAGGAGAGAAAACGAGTGCGGCATTTTGTATTGCATACAAAGAGAGGTTAAATGGCTTGGCAAATTGTTCGGCTCCGATTTACAATTGTTGCAATTGATTTCTATACACTTGTGCTGACATTCAATAGCAATGAAAACAATTAACAAAACGACAAATGCAAATGCAACAAGGAACATGTGCGGAAGGGCGAAAAACGAATGGCATTCAATGTGCGCTAAGCCATCACTCATCTCATCCCATGAAATATACCTTCATTGTGTAATTGCAATTTGGCAAAGCTTTGCATTGATTGCATTGAAAATCAAAACAAATACAAATAAAAAACAAAACAAAAAACAAGAGCACCTTAAGATAAATACGATCATCATCACTTGTGCCACACCCCCACCCCTTCACACTTGGCATATTCAAGCAGAATCTGTTGCCATTAACAAAGTGCATAATTTTGAAAAACAAAAACGAACATTTGGCACATCACTCACAACAGAACCGAAAATTAACATGACAGTTCGCTCTAAGATACAAAATATGCACGACGAACGAGCTGTTGTTGTTGTTGCTTTTGGCACACTTACATCATCATATTCATAAAGATGACATACAACCAAACAACAGCAAAAAAGAAAAACATGTCTTTTGTCTGCATTTAATTAACAAGCTAATTTCTCACAGGCACAACAACACTTTTATAAATAACAAACGAGCGCCGAAAGAAAAAAAGAAGAACATATGGAAAATTTAATAAACGCAAAACGACAAATTGTGAAATAAAATTTAATATGCAATATATTTTTATAAAACACCATTTCGTTGTGAAATATTCAAACACATTTCCACCTTTTATTATTGCAAAATATTGTAGTTTTATTGGTATCTTTTTCTTATCCAAAGCTACAAAAGAGTATTCTTCATTGGCACCTTTCATGCTTTGTTGGACAAAATACAATAAGGAATTTGTTTTCACAACAGTTCATATTCAAGTCTTTCAGACCTTTATAAATTCATAAGATGAGAGAAAGAAAACATCATCTTCTTGCATTTTGTTTTATTTATTGAGAAATATCTGTTCAAAGTAAACATAAACAAGACTCTTTGAACTATTTCGAAATGAGTCAACTATCAAAGCGTATTAAAATCGTCGTAAATATCTTATTTATAAGAAATGACGCAAAAATGTGTGCCAAATTCAATGAATATAAATAAACGAGAATTCTTTACGCCAAACAGCAGAAAATATTTTGCCAAAAAATTATATTCATATATTTATTTAAAAAAAGGAAAAAACAAATGAAATATAAAAACAACAATTTTCCCTTGTTTTTTTTTGGGTTTGTACGTCAGACTGAGCGCGAGACTTGAGCGAAACGCGCCGGGGTGCTGAGTGCTCGGCGGTGAAAATCAATTGACCAACTTGCGTTGAGCACCTCGAAATCAGAAATGTACAAAACGCCGGGGCTATGAATAGTCGACCTCGAAATGCGCTATGGAAATATGTTTAAGGGTGTTACTATACCCATTTGCCGTTTGAAACTTATTTTCTTTAATGTTTAATGGAAAGCAAGCACAAGTGTTCTATGTAGCAGATCCAATAGTTCAAGAGCTATATTTCTTGTACTTATTGAGAGTCAGAAGAAACAGTGAATGAACTGACTTACTGCTCATGGCATGGGAGCATCCCGATAAGAAGAATTTATACCTGAGCCTCGATAGTTTTCAAGCTTAAGGCATTCATAGAGACGAATGGATGGAAATGGATTCCATTTCTATTTCAATGTCGAACACGACTCACCAAATAACAAAATAACACTTTGTGTAGCGTATTAAAAAAATGTGCGCCTCAATGACGCAATAACTGCCAATTTCTATGGTCAAACTAAATAAAACGACGGTCAAAGTATAAAAGTTTAACCGAGGCACGTCGTTAGGCGAGCGCAAGTGGCTTTGCATACCAATTAACAAAAAATGTGAGGGCGCAATCGAACAACGAAAAATACGCCACTCGGTCGAACTAATATTCGTCGACGTTGCCGATGATTGAGTAATTGTCGGCCAATCGAAACGAATCGAATCGAATCGCATCGAATCGACAGTCAACGACATCAAGTTGAATCTGTTGGAAGCCGTGATGTTACACACTAATGAGGAAGTTGCTGAAAATTGAGCTCATTCGTACGGATTGGCGTGCCAAATTGGCAATTGCATTTCGGAGGCGTTGCGACGACGGCATGTCTTAATTGGCCCGAAATTGCAACACATTTGGAACGCATATGGCTTGCATGCGAATTGCCGCCGAACGGACCATGCCGGCATCGAACGTAAAATCGGTCAACAGTAACTTTTGTAGGTTAGCGGCGTGGAGTGAATTAATGTTGTTATCGTTGACAGCGCGAAAGAAACAATAACAATAACAAACGCAATCACAAAAATTAATATGCCGAAAATTGTTGCAAAAATTGACGCGATATCTTTCACTCTGCGCTTGTGTATTTTATTTTTCATTCATCGATTGCCGCGTCTGGCAAGTCGTCATAGGAAAGCAATAACAGCAAATATTGCCAAATTATGTCAGTCAACACATGTGTGTGTGTGTGTGTGTGTGTGTGTGTGTGTGTGTGTGTGTGTCTGTGCGTTTTTAGAATGTTTGCCAGCAAAATAACTGAAAAATGCTGACAGCAAATAGAAGAAGAAGTGCGCGAAAAGTGACACAAGTCAAATTCGCCAATATTCGAAACGTCGAAGAAAATCTAAAATCATATTCCATGTTCAAAAAAGAGATGAAAAAAATTGAGCACACGTTGCCTTATAAATTGCGAGTCAGCCATAAAAGTCGCACAAGCGCGAGTTGATCACGCGCTTAAGGTTAGATCAGTACGATGTGTTGGAATTGTATTGGATTTCCATTGCTTGGATTTGTGTGCATTTGTGCGCTATTGAAGGTCAATAAACTGACAGTTAGACGGACAGACAGTCTGTCTGTCAGTTTAAGTAATTGACATGCCACAACACGCACAAAACACTCATGTGAATGCTGATTTTGCGGCGTGGCGGGTTTTCGACCAAAGATCGCCTCTGACTTCGGTCACAAACTTGATCCGGCTAAAAGCAACAACAACAACAACAACAACGACCACAAAATGCATGTTAACCGCAAAATTTTTACATGTGCTTAGCTCATGCAACAAGTTTGCCAAATGCGAAATGGTTGTCGCTGTGACCATATGAAAACACCTCACAGTTGCAAAGATTTACAAAAACAAAAACATGCCTAAATCTCTCAACAAGTTTTAGTAGGCAAGCCACTTGATCCTCAACAACAAAGTTGTCTACGAGTGCCATGTTGCCAACTTATGGCACATAATTCGTTTAGCGGATTTGCAGCCAAGAAATGTTGCCAATTTTGAGAATTTGCATTTCATTCAATTTCAACACATTCGAAACGAAAGCCAACAAAGTTATGCCAAGGATATTAAAATATGATGACCGAATTAGGATTTCGACTGTTTGCTTAGGCGGCTAAAAAAGCCCAAACACACACAGGCACATGTACACATGTTGTGTGCCGCAGAACCTGTAATTGAATTGAAGACAAGCCAATCCAATATCACCTAATCCAATCCAATCCAATCCAATACAGTGCAAGCGTACGAACGAAAGTTGTCAGTTTTTCGTACAGGAAATTATTGCGCAAGCGTGTTAAAGTGAAAATGGCACACATGGAAAGGCAGTCAGACAGACAGACAGACAAGCGGACAGACATGTAGTCGAACAGCTAAAGTGTTACATGAATTCATAGTCACATTTGTGTGTGTGACGTTGTCATATGATTTCAGAAATTGCGACTTGAAATTACATTTGGGATGTTGGTATGTGAAGCGTACGTCGACGTCAAGTGCGCACTCATGTAACTGTCTCGTTACATGTGTGTGCGTGTGTGTGTGTTTGCTGTTGAAATCAGTAAAACGGAAATTTACTTCAAAATACAAATATGAGTTGCATCCTTTTCGGTACAAAACTCGTTGAGTTGTTTGCAACATGTCACACCCACGACCGGCCGACCGACCGACGGACCGACCGTTGAACATAGCCAACTGAACTATTTAGTAAACAGGTGAGTCAGCTCGACTATGTGTGTGTGTGTGTGTGTTGACTATTGCGAAAATGACTTATTTATTAAGCGGATTACATAATTTTGCTTTGGTGTTATAGAAGTGTGTCGGATTTTCTCAATTTGAAATATGCATTATGAAGTTTCACTGGCAAACTGTTGAATTGTGTTAAGACAAGATTATTACAACTTTCGCAACACTTTCACAACACTTTTCCTTTTGTGTGACACTTGTAGACTTTAAGTACTTCGGTGCTGGCTTAGCTTCAAATTAGAATATATGTATTTGCTAATGAAGTCAGGAAGCAAATTTAAATATTTAAATTGTCCAGAAGAAGAATTTGTAATTTGCATGTTTTCAAAATCTGCTTGCAATTATTTAAGGCAAAGCAATTCTGAAAGGTATCAAATCTCTTTCAACTTATATGATTTAATAGGCAAATAATAGCACAATAAAATAAATTAATTTATAATAATAAAAGGCAAAGAATGTTATGATATAATATTATACAATATAAGGAAAATATATTTAAGAAACCTTTGTAAGTAAGCTCAAGGCTCTTAGCTTTAGTTTTAGCACACCTCTTCTCTTTTAATTATTTTACTATAATAGAGAAGTTTGTAAACAAATAAATAAGGCATAGCAAACTTACTTAGCGACCGACCTTCATAAACTTCATCACTTCGTATTTTCATACAAAAACACAAGACATTTTCTCTCAAAACTGACATTAAACACCTGCGTGCATCTTCATTTGGCCTACAACGCTTAAGCAGTGTGAAAAAGCAAGCAAAAAAAAAAGAAAATGAAACGTCAACGAGAAAAACCTTAGTGAAAAACAACATAAACCGGTTGGAGGTCGAAGCTGCCACAGCAGTCTAAGCTGAACACAATACTGCTGCGATCGTCGATGTCGCTTTTTGTGCAACTTCACTGCTGCAACTTCAATTAAGCTTTGTGTTTTTTTCGCTTTTCTTTCATTATTTTTTTTTTTTGATTTTTCTCTTATTGCTTGAACATTATCTCTATTTTTCCCCTTTACTTTATTTAATGTCTTGCCTTTTTTTTCAGTGATTTTTTGTGATATTTTTTCTGTGTCTTTGACCTCATATTGCAAGTTTGTTTTTTGTGTGTCACTGGTGTGGCAGCAACGCTTCTTTGATTACAGCTTCTCCTGCAACTTGTTCGAGTCACTTCGCTATTTTATTACATTGTGCAACGGCAACGGCAACATCAACGGCAAAAGCGACTTCAATCCCAAGGCGAGTCAAGCCTGCACCTAAAGTCGTCTTTGCCGCTTTGTCTGCCTTTGTGACTAACACTAGAGGCAACTTTGGTTAACGACTTCCTTAGCTGCCGTTGCCGTTGCCTCTACCCATGATGATGATGATGATGTCGATGACGATGGCGATGACTATGAGCATGATTATGTCGGTCACAATGGTTGCCATCGCTACTTATACGTTTGTTCATTTGTTAGTTAGTTGTGCTGAGTTGAGTTGAGTTGAGTGCGCATCTGCAAAAACGTTTTTGACATTTGAATGGAATTTTGTTACTTTTCATCTTCGCATATTTTTCCGCCAAAACGTATATTTTGTGCCTTTGTGCCTTTGTTAGCTCAAAAAGTAATGCTGTGCCATTTAATCAATTATTTCCTCATTGCAATTGTTGACATTCACGAATGCATTTTCCATTTTCCATTTTCGCTTTAAGCGCCTCAAGAGTGACACATAAAACAGATAAAGCTGTTATCGTTGGGTTGGTGGGTGCTGGTGGGGGAGTGCACAGATTATCCATTATTTGCAACTGCTTGAAAAACGTGAGAATCACGCTAAAAGTGCACTTTCGCTCATTCGCTCATTTGCTCATTGGCGCTCATACGTTTGTGCATGTTCGTTCGTTCGTTCGTTCATTGCGGAGTAAAGTTCAATGAAGATGCACTTTGGATTTTATCGCAGAAATTGTCGAATCACAGCGACGTTTTTCTTCATGAAAACTGCTTTGCAAACTAAGTGAAACGTGAGTTGGAAATTAAGTAATTGGGCCACATGCGTTGCACAGCGTTTGCGGGGTGAGCAGAGCGGTGGCGGTAAAACAAAAGGCAAGACAAAAATGGTAATGGAAAAATCGAAAATCTCAAAAACTGAAAATATTTTAATGCAAAATGTTGATTAATGGAAAATGTAACGTTTTGCAAATTTTTTCTTGATCTTCAAATTGGATGAATGCAATGACAAAATGATTGCAATTTAGTGTTGTGCTCGTTTAATGTTATGCAATTCAATGCGTTGTCGTAAAAGCAGAAAGGCATGGCTTATTTAATATGCGTTGCGAGTCTTATTTGCCAGCAAACAAATTGTTCAGCAAAAAAGAAATCATCAAATAAATTAAGACAAATAAACCTTCAGTTAACTAAAGAAGACCAAACGACGAATCGAAATACAAAATACAATAAGATTGTCTTATTGATTTGAATGCTACTCGTTTTGTCAATTTGCAAATAAACATTTATCTGAGAGATGTTTTTTTATTTTGCTTTTTGATTTTACTTGTCTTCTTGTATGGCACAATAATGTTTATTTATGCAAATAACGTGCGCAAATAGTCGCCACCGAAAATCGAAGGGGCACAAAGAGACAACGACAACAACAACAACGACGGAAGTCAAGCAAAGACGCAAGACAAACGTGTTGTCAACAAATTATTTAGGTATGTAAATAATTTTCTTAATGAAAAAGAAGCACAAAAAGAAAAATTTGTTCTTTCACTTTTTCGTAATTTATCTATTTTTTTTTTTATTTTTTAGTAATAATTTTTATTTATTTATTTATTTATTTTTTTAATTTTTTTATGTTTTTTTTATTTAATTTCCTTTTTTCTTAATTATTTTATATTTTTTTGTGTTATTTATTTATTTTTAAAATATTTTTTTGTGGTCTCTGCGCGGTCTGAAGGCACTGAGACACATGTCTGAGCAAACGCATTAAGCGTGACTGACTTTGACAAAAGGCCTAAAAAAATATCATTTTTAAATCCGCTGATGATTATATTAAAATAATACGGTGTGTTTGTGTGTGTGCGTTTGTGTGTGTGTGTGACATTTCACTTTGCTTCGTGAATCACAACATATTCTAATTTATGATGTTTTAAGTAATTCCAAGACATTTTGAAAGTATTTTGAGATTTGTTTTTCATAGCTCTTGAAAATATAGAAAAGAAAAAAAAGCCGAAAAGTGATTTTGTGCGTGTTGACATCTCCATTATTTATTTCAATAATTTGACAAGGCGGAAAATGTCAGTCGTTAAAAACAATTCTTATTGTTCAATGCGTTGAAACAACAAAGTAGCATTTGTGGCATATCACGAGTAGACAAAATTGAACAGCTCAAGAAATTAATGGCTAGAAAATCTCATAGCGCACACGTCTGCAATTATTGTTATGTGGCATTGATTTCCATGTATCTAAGAGAGACTTTTAAGATGTGTCGCCATCGACAGTAACAACGACAACGACAACGACGATGTTGCATGATTGACGCACGGACTGACTGACTGATTGATTGAAGGCTGTCGTCGCGAAGCGAAAATGGCTTTCAAACTGTTGCTTGTTGTGTTTCCCAACGACGACGACAACAACAGCAACAACAACAACAACTTTTGGCCACATTGGTACGTGAAGCGTATAGTTTACGCTACGCAATGCGAATGCAATGAAGCCAGAAATAAATAACATATATCAAATTACGCCGCTGCTGCAACATGACAATGCTGCATGCAACTCACATTACAACGCCAACGTCTCTCCGTCTGTCCGTCTGTCTCCCTTTGAAGTCGCCTTTCCTTTTGTTTTCGCAACAATTTACCTTTCACAAAAAAGCAAAAGCACAAAAAAAAACAAAAGATTGAATGATGAAAAGCAAGAAGAAGAAGCGAAGGGCGCAAAGCAATCAAGTGACTTAAATTGAACTGCGAATGTGAGATGAATAAATGTGCTGAGTGGCTGAAGATGATGATGGCGTTGATGATGAAGCGGTAAGGAGAAATTGTGAAGACGAAATCGCGCGAAAAAAATAATTGAAATCTGACATATGTAAGAAAAAACAACGCAAAAACGCTTACAATATGCCACAAAAGAGTGTAGGAGTGAGAGGGGGCGCGAAGGGGCGGGTGGCACGCAGACATTTTGATTCATTGGCAATAGCAAAAGTTGTTAAGTGAACGAATGAGCGTCATTGATGCGACGACATTTGGCAACAATGGCAGCACTGAAGCAGCCAAGAGTGAAGTAAGCGGCGGTGGGCGTGACTGGCGTGGTGGGCGGCAAAGTCAACGGGTAGCAAAGCAATGAAGTGTGCGAAATGGTGACACAAATCATGGCAAGTTGCTGTCGAAGTGGCAAACACATTTCAAACGAAGCATAGCAACTTATCGTGACGGCGGCAACAGCCAAGCAGAACGACCATTGACGAGCATGATGATGATGATGATGATGACGACGATGACTACAATAGCGTTGGCGACGTCGTTGTTGTTGTTGTTGTTAGCGATGCTGAATGTGATTGATTTGAAGGCATTAAATGCAATCAGTTTTTACTTGTGCAAATGTTGCTATTACAATAAGTTGCACATGATACTTTTCTTCATTTTCTCATGCACAACTTCAACCTCAACTTCAACTTCAACAACTGCCACGGATCAATGGTTCTAAGACACATGCTTAACTCAGTAAAACTAAAAGAAAATCGATGCACTGAGCTTAAGCAGTTCGTAAGCTGAAAAGCTCAAGCAGCGAGTTTAAGAAAAAGTCGTAGAAGAAGAAGAAATTTGCTTCTTGTTTTCGTTTTTGTTTTTGTTTTCATGCTTGAGTATAAACTAAGTGAAACACGCACGCAGCACGTTTTTTTCCACAGCCAATTTGTATGCACGTGGGCGTATGCGTGTGTGTGTGTGTGTGTGTGTGTGTGTGTGCACTAACATTAATCACTTACGGAAGGAAATAACAGCTAAAGGCAAAAGGTCATTTCCGTGCGAGTCAAGCAAGTTTGGCATGGTTGGCTGGGCGGACATTTGGGGCGGTCAACATTGCTTGAAGGAGAAGGATTAACACACAAGCAAAGTGCAAGTGGCATGCATAAACCAAATTACACACTCATGCACACACACACGCACATCGTTAAAGTATTACAAATAAGCGTGTAGTAAACAAATTGCATGGCATAAACAACAACAACAACAATAATAACAAGACAATAGACAAAAGCGAAAGCAAAACACACAAGTGAAGGTACAACAACAGCCACAACAACAACAACAACAATGTCATGAAATGCAATCAAAGTGTGTAAATCAGTGAGTGGTTGAGTGTGTGTCTGTGTGTGTGTGTGTGTGAGTGTGTGTAAATGAGCGTCTCAGCTTACATTTCCTTGAACGATGATTATGATTGCCATTGCGGCTTGCAACCCTAAACGGTAAACTGAGAATCAAAGCGACTCAAAGCGACAAAAGCTTCATTGCATAATAGTCCAACTAACACAGCAACAACAACAACAACAACAGCAAAAACAGCAACAACAGCAACAATAGCAACAAGAATGGCTTGCACGTTCGCCCATTTGCTTTGCCATTTGCAATGTAATGAAACTCTTTCTTTCTTTCTTTCCTCGCTTAAGTTTACTTGTGTGCAACTCAACTGTTTGCCACTCAATCGCGCACCTGCAGCGACAATTATCCCTAATCGGATTTTCACGCCCTTCCTCTCCGTCACTTTCACATTCCCATTCATTCACTCTTACTTACACTTGGTATTGTTTTTGTTGTTGTTCATGGCATTTCATTTAAGTTTAGTTGGCACGCGTTTTCACACTTGTAAATCAATTAAAGTTTCTATGCTTTTTCGCTTCTCACTTTCACTTCTTGCCGCCCTCGCTGACCATTCGCTAAGCTTGTCTAAGCGCCACGCTTGCAGAAGGGTTCGCACAAACCGTTGTTTTGGAAGCCATTGAAATGTGGGAATTTCCTTTTTTAAGTGCCGCTTTAGTTGAGGGGCATTAAGCAGACAAAAACTAAGAGGGCTTTTTTGCTTAGTGGGGCTTTATTAATCAGCCAGAAAAGCGCAGTTTTTATTTTGATATTTAATTGCATATTTTCATGCATTTGTGGAAGTTCTTAAATCACTCTTATATTCTTGTAGCTTATTTGTCCTTTTATCTTCAACAAAACTCTACTTTGAAATGCTGTTGAGCTCTTGCTTCATGCTGCAACCAAGTTGTTGCAAATAATTCCAAGTAATTTGCATTAAATTGAATGCCGCAAAACCCAAAAGCCATTAAACGCATGCGACTTGCCTCAGCCAACAGATCGCTGCCACCAACAACAACAACAACAACAACAACAAAGAACACCAACCTGAATTAGTTACCAACTGCAACTCCTTGTTGCTGAAGCGCACAACCACTGGCGTTACTTTCGATATGCAAATTCAAATGTGCAACAAGCGCACATTCACACACACACAGACGGAGCCACGCACAAACCACTTGCGCGCTTATGTCGCTGGCAGCAGCAACACTTGGCGTGGTTACGTAAATGCCGCAACTTTCCGGTTAACGCACATTTTCGGCGACAAAGTTTCTTATTGGTCAGATTAATGACTTCAACTGTCACTTGACATACATATATGACATTACACAGCATGGTTAGCAACGCTGCCTTTACCCTCTTCACATTTACAAAACAACCCCCGCAGAAACAAAGTTTAACGCTTAAACTAATGAACTTTTTTTTAACTGTTTTACAGATCATGTTACAACGCTTTACGATACGTTGCGTGGCATTACGTTACGTTACGTTGTGGCGCGTCAAACCGACGCTTTAGTGCGCAGTGGCAAATTGTCATTAACGCTTGTTAACATGTCCGCTCATTAATTGTGCGTCAATTCTGTGCACTTAAACTTTAAGCTCGAAAGAGACAAGTGACATGAATGGATGAGTGCAAGACAGAGAGAGGAAGCGTATAAAAGTTGAATGAAACCGAAAAACACTCATTAAACATTCACGTGAGTCGAGTGCTACCGACTTGAGTGTATATTGAGTCGAACACTTGACATAAAGTGTTTGTGTCTGTGTGCGAAAGCATCGGCAGTCTTCCTCTTTACTTCCTCTACCAATTTGCTTCATGTTTCTGCCATGTCACACACAGATACAGACTCACACACTCGCACACAACCAATAAGTGCCCACTTTAGGCAGCTTCAGCATGGCTTATGTGTCTTATCCATTACAAAAATGTTATCATCATCATTATCAACATCATCATCAGCAGCAGCTGAATCGTAGTTATTGTGTAGCAGGTAGCTTTGTACCAATTACTTTGTCACACTGCCAATTCATACATTGTCATACTCTCTCCCTCTCGCACACACTCCCACATTGTACGTTTAGAATTTTATCGCTTTATCTAAATTGTGCGCAATAATTACAAGCGTCGTCGTCGTCGCCGTCTGCTCATAGTCGTCGGTGGCAGGCGTTTGCCATTGCCTGAGCGCTTATGCAACGCAGCAATCCGATAAGCAACAATGGCGCGTCTGTCTGTCTACCTGTCTGTCTGCCTGCGTTTATGCGCTTTCGGTTCATAGTCGCAGTCTAAGCGTAGGTTCGCCGGCATGATTTGATATTGCGGTATTTTGCACTTAGTGTGGAAACTCAAGTGGCATGACAATTTTGCGGAGCAATTGCAAAGATAATGACGTCTTTACTTCAATTGCCCAAGTTAGTTATAATTGCAATTATTGCGTGCGCATGGACTTCACAAATATGCTATTGTAGCTCTTAAAGTGGGCTTAATAAGATGAGAGACTTGGTATAAAAATCATTATTTCTTTAGATAGCACATGTAAGAATGATGTGCTTTTTTGTATTCCAATTCTAATTTGATTTGAACATTGATTGAACATTTTACGAAGTTTATCTTTTGTTAATGTTTATGTGTCTCAAAAAAGTTATTCAGAATCAAAATGCAGAACTATATGATGTGTTCAATATTGGTTTAGCGTTTGGCAAAGATCGCTGGTGAAGAAGTCTCACGAATTCCGAAACAGCTGAGCAACTTCTTGCGATAGTCGTTTGTCAAAAATAAGACTACGGCTCACAAGCCAACCTTTTTAGTTTTTATCTGCAATAATATATACAAGCGCATTATAAAATATGTGTTTGCGTCATATTGTTACACAGTTTGAACTTGAATTTAAGAAGCTAAAACACAAACGATTACAAATTATACACTCGAACATATTTTCTTAAAAATGAAAATGGCAAATGTTTTGATTTCATAAAAGGCAAAACAAACAAAGAAACAAACAAAGCGAACAAAGATAAACTACAAGTTGTGTGTGTGTAGTAAGACACACAAGTCTGCGCAGTCAGCCAGCAAATTAGGTTCATTTCTCGGTGATGACCCAACTACTGGCCGAAAGAAGTAGCCGGCCAGCAACGCCCCGTGATGTGCCAAGAAGGCCAAGCGGTTGTTCTGCATGAGTTGTTTATTGCTGGACAGCAAAGGCGGTGGCGGCGACGGCGGACATTGGACGGCCATGCAATCGTTTGGCCGGTTTTAATGCTGTTGGTCAGCAGCCCTGAACGAAGCTGAATCACAGCCATGAAATATTGTCAGGCACGAAGATATTGTTAGGAAAGCCGCAAATAAACAAGTAAAAATTTGGTCGCTTTGTTAATTTTGTACTCTTCTTTGATAATTGTTGTAAACTTAATAGATTTCATTCAATAAGTACATCAATAGATTGAAGACTATTCAGGCGCTTTTTGTGCTTATGTTTACACACAAGTAGTAAAACTTAAGACACACAGAAGGCCAAGGGTTATAAGCCAAGCTGCAGCACTTTAAAACCGTCGCATAAAAAGCGCTACAAAATTGCGAAATATGCAGAATGCATAAAGTTTCATTCTGGACTTGAGCGCTTCTTATTACACATAACTATTTATGTGTGCATGTCTGTATGTGTGTGTGTGTGTCTGTGTGTGTGTGTCTGTGTTCTTGGGAAAATTTATGACAAAAGACAAAAATTGAACGAGCAAACAAACGTGACTATTTTATGTTGGTTTCGTCCCGAACGGAGGGTCCAACCCCACAAGGCATGCATAAAAGTTCAAAATGAAAATGAAAAGTTGCTCATGCGTTCACTTAACCGATAAAAGTTACCAACTGAACTAAAACTGAATGCATTCGAAATCGTGTCGGGATTCGCTGTTGAATCTTAAAATGAATCTAAACTGCAAACTTTGTTAACGAATTACGAAAATGACTTTGCACTTTGTTTGCATGCCGTATGACGTATAAGTAATGCTGGTAGCAGAGCGTGGGCGTGGGGCAGAGCGGGTTGCTTACCCTTTTGCACATTACTCAACTGATTTAGTTTGTGAAAAACTCCACTAAAATGGTGAAAATTTGTGCATGATTTACCTCAGCATAAATACTGTTTTGGGTAACTTGGAGAATTTTTCGTATCATTTATCAAACTCTGAAGGCGTGGCAACACCTGCAAGCTGCAAATGGTCTGTGCCGAGCATCATAATGACCATGGCATATTCAGTAATTGACATTTGAGATTTAGTACGGATTTTGATAATAATTTGTTAGTGTTAAATTTTCGGCATTTGCTGCAGAACCAACGCAGGTGCTGACTTGACTGCTTCGCTGCCTTGTAATCAAATCAATCGATATGTGTGTGTGTGTGTGTGTGTGTGTTTGTGGACTCATGCGCTTCGCTTGCGCCATTTAATGTTGATAAGAAGCTTTTTGTGCATCATTAATTAGAATTTCATTGAAATAATCGCGAAAAAGCAAAAGCACTCAGCTTTGCTAATGAATCTGCTGACGAAAGTTTAAATCGATTCTTTTGGTTGATGATATTTGGGGGAAAAAAATTTAATGATTAAAAAAGTTTCGAATTTGCGCACTCCTCAAAGCATTTGTGTGCGCAACTTTCATGCCAATTGAAATTGAAATGAGTTTCGAAAGTATTTTGCATATGTTTTCGGCTTTAATGCTGTCAAACATTTAACGCTTTTGTTCACAGACAATGCACTTGAAGCTCTGCTAAACATGATGAAATTAGCAAACAAACAAGAAGGCTTAACTATTCTATGCTATGCTATTGTTGGCACGTATTTGTTACGAGTCAATTGCATTAATTATGTTACGAAGACACGTCGTACTTGAACTCTGTCGGCTGCACAAAACTGCGGTTGCCTGAGTCGGCGTTGAGTTCAATTTAATGTGAATATCGAATAACTTACAACGCATTTAATTAAAGTCAATGATGCCGCAAATGTTGATGATACAAATACATGTGTAAGTACGCCATTGTTTGTGTGTGTGTGTGTGTGTGTGTGTGTGAACAATAGCATATCATAATATTACTAGCGCCTTCAACAACATCAACAAGGACATGGTTGTACATGGCAGGCATTCATGCGAGCACTTTCTTGTAATCCAATAAGTAAAGCTCACTGCCTTACATCTGCTCAGCATGTGCCTTGGCTTACAGCACATCATGTTGCACACACACACACACATGTATATTTCGTTGGCTGTTCTATGCAAATTAATCTCATGTTATGTATTAATACACACGAGTTTGCTTTCTTTCATTGCGGCAATTTTTGTTGTTGTTGATGTTGTTGCTGCTGCTGTGGCAAGTTGATATCGATGCATTTGCATATTTTGCATGCACACCGAAAACCGAAACCCAAAATTATTTCAGTTACATTATTCATTAATATTAATGCAGTCACATGTCTTTAGTCTTCATGCACTTTCATATTTTCAAGCATTTAATACGCAACGTGAAACGTACTTTTCCCATACATGTTTGACTTCGCTGCAATCTATTTTCGTGTGATTTAAGCTGTGCTAAAAATAGGCAACACTCCACTTCACTACACTTCACTTCACTCTCTGCACGCTCTTCACTTCAGCCAGTCAACGATCTTAGAGCAAATGACATGCAGCAGCGGAGGAAAAAGAAGCGTTGAGAAGCTGTCAGCATCGCTTTGCATCTTGGCTGGCCTCGCCTCGCCTTAAAGCAACGTAGAAAAAAACAGATTCGAGTTTGAGCAGAAAAAATGCGTATTTGAATGACTCGATTCCATTTCAACTTTTGCTTTTGCTTTTATTTCTGTTGCTGTTTTGTTTTTGTTCTGTGAGATGAGTTGAGTTGAGATTTTTCCTTTCTTCAGTCTGTGCAGTGTGCATTGTTGCCCGAACTCGTATCGCTCACACTTTGAAATGCAACACATGTGGCCTGGCATGGCTTTCTGTCTGCCATTACTTCTTGCTCGTGCCCCTCTTCGTTCGTTCTCATATCCTTTCACATTTTAATTGTCAGCAGACATGGCGTTTCTATTTTTGAAGCTGTTGCGCTGCTTTTGTATCTGCGTATCTTTTGTTTGCTGTCGTTCGTTTATTTTTCAGAGTTTGGCGAGTCAACTGTATTTGAATTTGTCAGAATTGCGCAGTCGGGGTGTTCTTTACTCCTAATAACTTTAGCCAAGCGTCTGCTTTGCAGCACTTTTCTTTGCCTTGCAGACCCACGGTGCGCATTTCTATATAAATTTAATATTGTATAACATAAATGAAATGCTTGTGAAATATGACATGTCACTTGTCTTAGCGCTTTGAAGTCATAATTTTTGTTAACGGCTTTTTTGAGTTAAACGTTTTGTTGAAAAATTTATCGAAAACATTTTGTTGCTGCTTTCAAACTCTTCTCTCACATTTATTATTATTTTTTTTTGCTTTTTTATTTATTTATTTAAACGAATTCCTTTGTTTTTAGTCGATTACGAATGCGTGTCATGTCCGCCAATGCCAAAACGAATCGCTGCGCATTTGTCAATCAAATATATATATATTTTTTTTATTTCAAATGTATAAAGCACATGATTTTTGGCTTTTGTGCGTTGCGTGACATAAATTTCAAATACGGTTTTACAATCAAATGCGAAATAAGAACTTTTTTGTACGATTTATTTTCAAATATTTTAACATTTTGCATACATTTTCACTCACACACACACACACACACAAGGCGACTGTTTAATCTATGCTCATGCTCATATCAGCGCCTATTAATTAAGGCGGCAAGAATATATGATAGCACATGTGCTATAAAAAGTATATATATTAAATTAATAACAGACAAAGAAATGCTCGCAAATTTTAATTACAAAGGCACACATTGACTCTTTTTTTATTAAGGGAGAGTGAGTGAGGAGGAGGGAGCGTGTGTGAACGAGCGAGCCACAGCGAGAGCGATCGAAGTATTTCCGTTCTTCCGCAAAGGCATGAAGCGCAATGCGGCGGCGGCTTCATCATTATAATCATCATCATCATCATCAGACTGTATGGTATCAGATGATGAGTATGCACAGTAGCGTGTGTAGCAGCATTGGAAACAATAAAGACACACTCATGTGCGCTATAAAGTCATGCAGTCTTTGTGCGCCGCCGTCTGTCTGCGCGCCCTCATAATTTCCACGGGCATGTTCAATTTGTCGATCTGTTCAGCATTTTTGCTTTGCAATCACCATAATGACGGCAACGGCAGCAAAGGCAGCAACGAAACAACAACACCGAACCAACGAACGAAACAGTTTAATCAGTTTAAATTGACACTGGGGGTCAAATTCATTAAGATTTTTGTATTTCGTATTTTTTTTCCAGTGATGCTCTCAGCAAAGCGCAAACTGAAACGTATGAATGCTGCGCAGTGTATTTGCATCTGTGTGTGCGTGTGCGAAGCAAAGGCTTTGTTGAGCAGCAGCAGAAGTCGCAGCAGAGGTCTCAGCGACACATTAGAATTATTTCCATAGAAATTTAAAACATTTTTGTATTTGTTTCGTTTTACGTTATTGAAAAAAACATAAATTATGAAAGCAGACATCGATACTTGACTGCTGGCGTCGTTTCTATTTGTATTATCGCTTTTGTAAATGCGTAAATAGAAAATTTCATACAAAAATTTTACATTAAGTCAAAAAATGTAATAACTTTTGTAGATATGAAAATGTGTGTGTGTGTGTCTGTGTGTGTGTGTTACGTTAATAACGCACAACTGCGCAATGTTTTGCTTGGAATTAAGTGCAGGAAGTACTTAAATTGGTTTGAGCATGAATGGCGGGACGGATGATATGACGGTAGGAAGATAGGAAGGAAGGAAGGAAGGTACGTGTGCTCAAAATAAGGTAGTTACATTATGCTTAGCAAGATACCAAACACATCGTTGATTTACATATATATATATATAGATATAGCTACATTTACATGAAAAGTATCTACAGCAGCGGCAGCAGCAGCGACTACGCGACGTGCGGGCATAAGCCACAAGCCTAAAGTTCAGCGCACTCAGTCTGCATACAAACACGACTAAGAATATACACAATCATAAGAAAGTGTGCCTGTGTGTGTGTTTGTACGTTTGCATACTGTAAAACGTATCTAAGCGTTAAAATACTGTAAATCGAAATATTATCGATGAAGCTAAAAGCGAATGCGTTGAATAGCGAAAATGAATAACACATAAATTAGTATTTTATGTTTGTCGCTAAGCAGCATGAAAATGAAAAAAAAATTTAGTTGTTGGCAAAATAAAATAATAAAAAATATATGAATAAGCGACAAATAATGCGTTGCTACATAAATAGCGACAGACACACAAACACACACACACACACACACATGCACACGCATGATTCACTCACACATATGACAGACACATTCACTCTACCACACACGTGCTCAAATATGCGTCGTATTCTCTTTTAGCTCGTCGTCTTCGCCTTAGTCTTAGTCTTCTTCTTATACTTATGCTTCGACTGCTGCTTCTTCTTCTCGTTTATCATTGACACACGCAGTTTTGTTATTTCATTGCCTTGCGTCGCTCCCCTTAACAACAGTGTTGCCACACTTTGCCAGGATATGCGTGACTAGCATCGAAATTAGACGAAATTTCTCAGTGTCAATCGACGCGTGAATAGCATGAAACAAAATGTGTGTGTGTGTGTGTGAGTGTGTGTAACTTTGTGTTGTGCTATACAACAAATAATAATAAATAAATATAATGGAATTTATAAACAAGCAATGATTTTTTTCACAATCTTTTTTTCTATCTTTTTTTTTGTTTTGCCTTCATTTGAGGCCTTCTTAATAGGCATGTGCGTTGATTATATCAATGCCTGTGATTGTGTCTGCATATTTAGTATGTAGTATGTATGTATGCAACTCCGTCTAAGTGAGTGTGTGTGTGCGAGCACTCAGCTGAGGTGTGAAAGATACATTATGCTGGCGTTTGCATTAGGTTGATGAAAAAATTCTTTCTATCTTGCTAAATAATTTTAGATCCCCTATCGTATGCCATAAGCCGAAACATAAATTCACATTTTATATGAAATTCTTGTTGATTTAACAATATCAATTGATTAGATTAGATTTTTAACGAAAATCGGTTGAGCAGTGGAGACTCTCAAGCATTGTTTTCCAATTTAGATGCATGACAGAAGATAAACTTGCGTTGCTAATGAAAAAAGGCCAACAAAATGTGAGCGCAAAAGGCAAATTTCTGCTATAATTTCCAACGAAAAAACAAAAACAATATTTTTTGTAAGAAAACTTTAAGCTTTGCTCATTATTTATATGATTTTTGTGAGAAACGCTTTAAATAAGAATTCTTGCCAAAGTCATCTCGATTGCCTTTAAGATATTCATTGTGTTGATGGTCTTTTCGTGTCTTGATGATGACTTCTGTGTAAGACTTGGGCAAAAACAACATATAACATTAAATTGCAACATCATAACTTCGCGCCGAATGCGTTTCAAGTTCAAATACACTTGCGGCACACAAAAAAAAGAAAACAAAAACACAAAGCGAAAATTGCACGTTGCCACAGAAATCTGTCTAAACAGGTTTTTGTTGTTTTATCTGCCAAATCGCCGCGAGTAAAGCCTAAATTGCCATATTATTAGTTTTTTCACACACACTAAAAAGCGTCATAAAGCAAAAAGAAGAAGTAGCAGCAGCAGCAGAAGTACTAAAGAAGTACACAGGGCTGAGCCAGAAAGAAAACCTCAATCGAGACTCGCGTGTTAGGCGCACATTAACAAAAGAGCAAAAAAGAAAGAAAAGAAAAAAAAAGCGGCACAAATAACAACAAAAACTATAAGGAAAACAACAACAAAGAAATAGTTTTTTTTTGGGTTTTCTTCATTTTTTTTTATAGATATTTTGGCAGCCTAAGAGGTTAAAAAACAATTCAAGTATAATATTCTATCGTGTTTGTTGCTACTACTTATTTCTCGCTCATTATTACAGACTACTTCTTCTGCTGCTTCTTCCTTGTGTTGTTACAGTGTTGTTGTTATTGTTAGTAAGTTTTATTTGGCTTTCTCATTGGCGTGTTCTGCATTATACGCTCAATTATATCGTTCACTCGTACAAACATATACATTTATATACTTATACATATGTATATATAAAGCAGCACTTATAAGGCGACTGGTAAGTGCTTATCTGCCGGTTTGTCCTTCCGCCTTGCCGCATGTCTTGTTGTTTTTGTTGCTTTTGTTGGCATTATCCTTGCGATTTGTGTTTATAGAAGGTATCATTATTGATTGTTACTTTTGTTTATATGCTTGTAGCATGAAAGGTAAACGGCAAAATTAAATGCACAAAACATCATTAAAACTTACGACCTAAGGCCGAAAATAGTGTTGAGACAACAACAGCAAAACACACACACAGTGAGTGAGTGAGTGAGTGAGTGAAAGAGAGAGAGATGTGTAGTTGGAGAGAAAGAAGGAGCAAAGTATAATTATGTGTATTGATTGCTCGACTACACGCAAGGAGATCTTCTTAAATTAAATGCAATTTATGGTCTGATTTATTTTTTCTTTGCCTCATATATGAGTAATGCACACGAATTGATAAGTTTGAGAATTTTTTTAAAGACTCAAGAACGAATATTTCAACTTGAAAATAAGTCTTCTTTTTCCTGCTTTAATTGATAATTTTTTTAGCGCACAAAACAAGGAATTTGCGAGTAAGGAAACGTAGGAAGGGAAGACATTATTTGCACACACGCATTTTCAACAAGCCATAGAAAATGATGAGGAGGGGGGGAATTGAAAAAGAACATGCGCATAATTAATTATGCGTGTCTAATGCACTTTGAGCACTTAAATCAAAAGTTTAATCATGTCGCATTTATTAAATTGACGACAAGAACAATGACGAGTGCAATCAAAGTGTAATCAAATGTGCAATAAGATGAGTGCACATGAAACATGAAAATGATATCAAAGGCGCACTTGAAATGCAAAACATGTCACAAACGGTTGCTTGTTGGTTGTGTGCGTTGCAAGTTGAGTAAACTGTTGGTTTTTTTGACAAAGGCCTGGAAAATATCACCTTTAAATACAAAAGGCAACATTGTTTTTATTATTAAATCGTGCAAAACATAAAAAAGTGAATTCGCGTGTAGAGTTACCGTTAGAAGCTAACTTGCAACAGCAACAAAGTGAGCGAAGAGGTGCGGTCGGGCGGTGGGTTTTTGTGAGTGAAGCCAATTTAACGCTTCAATACAATTTTCAATTTAAACTTTTCGCTTTTTCGCCATTTTTTCTTCTTATTTTCAGAACAGTATTCTTTTTTTTCAGATGAATTTTCTATTTTTATGTTGAAGGTTTTTATTTTCCACTATTTTTTCGAAACTGTTCGTTGCGCTGTTCGACGAATCGTGTCACATGAGAACAAAGTGTGAATAAGGATAAAAGTGCTGCTAAAGTGCATTGAATGAGTGCACACCGAACGAGCAACTGTAACAGTGAAAAATCTCACCCTCTTCCCTCTCCCTCTCACACTCTTCGCCGACAAGTGCGTTTTTTTTTTTGGTAGTTCATAAAAAAATTGTTGTAAAAGCGTGTTTAGAAAGGAGTCAATGAAAGACTAAAGTGGCAGCAGCGGCATGGAGAGGCCGTGGCAGTGACAGCGACGTCGGCTACGACTGCAACGTCGACTGCGATGACACATAAAAGTTTACTTTGATTAAACTTCGATACAAAGGATAAACACTTTAATGGAATTTTGTTACACTTTTACACGCGCACAATAATGAAATCGATGGCGGAATTCCATGTTTCGGTCTTACATATTATCGGAAATGTACTTTGTGGCACTTTCTTATTTTGTTGTAAGTTGTTTGTTCGTGGAAGCGCCAAAGTGACATAAGGAATGCGCCAGCACTATACGAAGTTGCTTGGAGCAGACACTTCGATAAACTTCGCTTCTCCATTTAAAGTCGCAAGACGGCTTTTAAGTGAAATTCACTGAATTCGCATAAACATAAACTTTGTGTGTTGGCTTGTGTTTTTTCGAATGGAAATACTTTATATAAAGTAATAGAATCCTAAACTGCAAGAAAGACTAGAACTTCATTGAAACAGAAGCAAAAGGTCGTGTGTTATCTGATTGAGATAAGTCTTTGGTTATCTCATATGTCTTCTCATAGCTCCAGATGAACTGATAAACTTTTAATTTTCGTCTTTGCTGAAGAAGACTTAATCGGAAGTCATTTTTAGTAAGTTTCAAGAACGTTTGGTTCGGAAATTTTCTCCAATTTTAATTTATGATTTTTGATTTTTTTTTCCGAATTTTATTCAAAGTGATTAAACTTTCCTCGAATTTTTGTTTCAATATTCATTTCTTTTTTCGCCATGTGTATTTTTATTTATTAAAAAAGGTGACTTATATAGTTTTTGAAATCATCGATTAAATTATACTTAAGTTCAAATTTGACAGAGGTGATAAAAGTCGCCCATTAGGTTCGAATGATTCAAGCCATTACATACCTGCAAAGAAAAAGAAGAAAAAATGTCATTAACAACGGTTTTAACATATGCAAAAATTTATTTTAATATTCAATAAAGTTAAATATTAACGACTCATTTAACAAATTATAATGTGAGATTTTTTCTATGTTGCTGTCACTAATGACAGCTTGAAAGATAGAACGCTCAATACTTGTTCAATAATGCAACATTTCAATAAACGTGATTGCGAAAACAGTTAAATTTAATGAAGTGTTTACAGCGAAAATATAATAAATCGTTATGTAATTTTCACATCAAACTAAGCCAAACATAAAGAACGCACAACGCACGCTTCGCTGCGACGATAATGGCGTTGATGACGATGCCGATGATGATGATTATGAGTTGCTAGATTTAACGAGCATTTTAGCATGGTCATAATGGACATAATGGCCAACGTTCATAATATTTTTATGGTCTTTGCTCGAGCACTTTAGTTACGCACTAATTAGTTGCGTTTGTCTGTGTGTGTGTGTTTGGCAGTATTGAAAATTCCAAACAGACCTTCTCAAATGTGTGTAATTAAGCCTTTTTTCTTCCATTTATTCGTACGCATCACAAAAAAGTCATGGTCATTTGAATACTTTGCTTGTGCTTCTCTGTCTTCTGTGATTTGAGACTTTTTGTTTTTTCTTTCACAATAAGAGAAAAAAAGCATTGTCGGAAAATGTGCAATTGACCTTTTTTCATGTCTGAATTTGGCCTTTTTACATTGAAATGCTCATTGAGCGGCAAAAGTTAAAAGTGTTTTTCAGCCATGTTGTTGAACAAGTTGCGCCTCATTGACCAAGTTTGTTGTACTACGAAAAACAACGCTTTAATGCACACACAATGGTGCTTCCTCCTCTTCATCGCTCAATGTCGAAGGTCAGTTTTGTGTGTGATTTTTTGGAAATATATTTCGAAATATTCATGTGTTTTTTATTAATTTCATTTCATAGTAAATTATATGAAAATGTTATAAGAAACAAGTTGCTTATTATGGCACGGCATTAACATGAATGCCAGCATCGCTTGAACAAAGGGCCGCCAGTGCTTATCAAACTGTAAGCAGACAACACCTGCGCTTTCTCACTCTGTGTGTTTAAGCTACAATATTTACCTGACGGCGGCGTGAAAGCGTAAAACTTTTATAATTAACTTTTGCGGCATCGTTGCATAAAGTTTTTGCCCAATTGTCTGGGCGCCCAGACCCCGACCCGCCCCTCCAGCCAACGTCTGCGTTCGCTTTTATCAACAAACTTTGACAGAAGGCATGCGCTCTGTCTTCAATAGTCTGTCAGTGAGTCTGTCTGCCAGTCAAGCAGCGAAGCCAACGCGAAAGCAATCAAGCAGCAGCAAAAACAACGACGCCGCCACCATTTTGAAGATCTTTCACTCCACACTTAACGCTTTCTTACTTCTCGTTGTTGTCGTTGTTGTTGTTGTTCTTGAATAACAATAACTTGTAAAGTGCCAAACTTAATGCAATTTCACTTCAATAAATAAACTTATAGTTTTTCTTGTTAGTTTTAAAGCATAAAGTAAAAAAAATAAAGAAGTCAACGCAGTTGAAAAGTTCCAACACACGCACACACACACGTGCAAGCAAATATTTTCATAGAAAACATAACAGTAAAAAAAGGGCTGTGCAAAAAATATGATGAAGGAAGGAGCAGAAATGCAACCGAGTGCGATTCGCATACGAAATGAAAAAGCCAAGCAAAGTAAACATGCGCCATCAAGTGCACAACGCTGCCGAAAATACACACACACACACGCACACACACATGTGAAACACATAACTAAAATTGACTTGCTTTGAAGTCGCTTTTGTTCTCACATCTGCAGAAGGCTCTGCTGACAGTTGGCATGCAAAGCAACGAGCTTCGGTTGGAAATGGAAATGAAATTTGCTTTCTCAACGTCATGTCTTGCAACGTTATGAAGGGTTAAGTGATTTGCTTCTCGATTGCCTTCGCATCAAAATGTTCAAATGATTTTTGTAAATGAAGTGATGCCAGAAAAAATTGTGTGAATTATTATTGACTTGATCAAACGAAGAAGTACGTTGGAAGCTTACAAAAAACAGCAAAATATGTTCACAGCATTGCACAAGACAAGTTTGAAGTCGAAATGCTTTGACAGTTGACATGCCCGACTGAGCGGCTGAAATAAGATCATGCTTTGCTACACAGATTGGTCTGAGCACAGCATAGATTGCTCTCGAATTGATTGAAATGTTCTTCAAATATAATGTAGGCTTATTTCAAGAACAAAATGGTCTCGGATCAATTTCCTCTTCTTGCAACTCTATTTGTTTAATTTTAAGAGTAAATGCGCTGGGATTATAGTATAGGATTATTAATAGAAGAATTATTCCTGGCCACTTTGTATACCAATTCAAAGATCAACATAACATAAAGCACTACAATTGCAAAAAATAACAGATATTCGAATGCAAAGCAGCAGTAGATTAACATGACCAAAAGAGCAGCTATTAAAAAGCTTTTAACTAATAGAAGCAGCAAACTTGATTCAGACCTCTTACACTCAAAAATACATGTTGGAATTGTAAATATTTCATTTACTTTGAGACTTTCGTGGTTATCAGACTTTCAATACATGATTGTGTCGATTTAAATACCATCTTCTTGTTTGTTTTTCTCTGTGTAGCAATGAGCAACAGAACATAACATAACATAACATAAAGCAAAAGATAATTGTAATTAAACGGTGTCAAATTAAATTGCAGAAGGCTGAAGCTTTAATAAAAAAAAAAAACAAGCAAATCTGTAGCAACATCACTTATACGCCGCGTGTGTCAACATATGCGTTTGCTGGCAAAGGATGCAAGGACTTGCAATGTGCGACACATGAAAAAGTTGACAAAATAATTTACAGAAATATCGTATATATTTTCATGCTTTGTTACATTTTTGCATGCAAGGATCGCATTTTTTATTACAGCGCTTTTTCGCAGGCTCTGTTTTTATTGTTGTTTATATGATACACACATGTGTGTGCGTGTGTGCGTGTGTGTGTGTGCCTGTTTGTTTGTGTGAACTCGGTTGTGCGACATTTTAATTTGAATTTTATGCCCAAGAGCCACACTAACACACACACACACACACACGAACACATGTAGCAATGGCTGCGGCGTCGCGCATAAATATAAAGTTGCACACATACAACGACATCAATGCAACATAACATTTGTAGGCTCACACACACACACTCACTCACTCACTCACTCATATATTCACAGCCAGACAGACACATTTGTGTGTGTGTGTGTGCGTCAGTTTGTTTTCATTTCCGTCAGCTACAATTGACGCCAACTTCTTCTTCTTCTACGTCGACTTCGTCGCCTTTCGCTCTTGTTCTTGTTGTCGCCCACCGTGCTTTTGTTCGTATGTGTGTGTGTGTGTGTGTGTGTGTGTGTTGCACATTCAACTTAACCTCATTCCTTTCAGTGAAGTTTTATATTTTCTTTCCAGCTTTGCAGTTTTTCTCTTTATCCCTTTCTCCCTCTCACTCACTCATGCACACTCCGTCTCTTTTGCTCTCTGCTGCCGTTTTTTCGCTTATTCATTTGCATTTTAGCTTACTTCATTTTTAGCGCTTCATGTTTTGCTTACGCGTTTCATGCCTTCCCAAGTTTCTGTTTTCTTTCGACTTCAACGGCAGCAAAAAAGAGAAATTAAATGCGGCAAATGATACATTGCACTCGAGCGCAAAGTAACCGAGTCTCTTCGTGCACACATGCCTCAGCACGCCCACACCGCCCACTAAACGTTTACTTATTGTTTTATGGCGCATGCTGAATGGCCTTACGTTGCCTCTTGTGTTATGTTACGTTTCGTTGTGTTGCGTTGCGTTACGTTACGTCAGGTTGCATTACAACTGAGCCACTCGAAGGTGGCACGAACACATTTCATTTCAAGTAAGATGTATGCCACACACACACACACACACACACACAAGCAACAACACTAACAATGCCACAACAAATTTATTGTTCAAGTTGCTGCTCTTGTTGTTGTTGTGTTAGTTGCCAACTTGGCTGTGCCCATTTTTCTTTTCATACTACACTTCCAGCTTGCACTAGCCTCTCTGTGTGTGTCTGTGTGTGTGTGCGTGTGTGCGTGGTAAAATATGCAACAATGTTGGCAAAACTTTACCACTTCTGCTTCTGCCACTGTGAGACATGTTAAAGTGCTGCAAAAGCGTAAAAAATACTCGTAGGAATCTTCACGCTTTGATTCAACCGCCTGCCACGCCTCTCAGTCGTTGTGCCTCGTCACTTGGCCATGTGACACGCATGAGGCACATGAGGCTCCTTACTCGGCAATTGTCATGTGGGATTTGTCTGCTTTGCGTTGCCTTTCATAGACACAACAGACATGCCTGTGCTTTGTTGCTGTTCTAGTTGCTGTTCTAGTTGCAGTTGTTGTTGTTGTTGTCAATGCCGCCTTATTAAATCGAATGCAGTGCGGCGATTCTTCATTTATTGGCACATTTGGCCAAATCATTTAAGCTTCTTTCGGTTTGTAATTGTTTGCAGAGCACAATTTGGCATTTGCAACTGCTCACCTACTGCTTCTGCTCTGCCTCTGCCACAGCGTGGCAACAACGAAATTCGTGTATGTGCATTGTTGTTGCGCGGCCGCGAGTTGATTCGTTGGTTGGTTTGGTAATTTTCAGCTGATGTGCAAAACAAAGCAACATTTCAATGCAATACATGTGCAGCTGCATTGCGGCGTGGTGTGAAGGGTGAGCGGTGTGCGGGTGCACAAACAAAAGACGCAGCAAGCCATGTCAGTCTCAGTTTGCAAATGAACGCGCAACGCAAATGTCTGTTTCGCTGCGCAATTCACACCTCTGCTAAAATGTGCGTTGTTAATGCCTTGGCTGCCACAATGCTGCGCTCCTCTGCATGTGTGCGTGTGTGAGTGTGTGTGTGTATTTTTTGTTTTACCGGAAAATTACTTTTATTTCGCGTTTCGCAGGTTTTTGTTGATGAGCGTTGTTGATGATGATGAGCGAGGATTATGCTGAGGTTGAATGTTGTTTTGCACGAAACTCGTCGTTGTTGTTGCTGTTGTTGTTGCCGCTGTCAGCAACACAATTAAAACTGTGCACATGACTCTAAGGACTCACGTCTATGACAACAACAGCAACAGCAACAACAACAACAATCGCTGCAACAGCAACACAACTTCAGTTGATGAGCATTTTGTATGTATGATGATGATGGCATATTCGCCAATGTTGCACAGCAAACGCATGACGTTGATGAGGCACACACACACATACGCCGCCGCCATCATACATGATTTCCGTTCTTTTATTCGTTTTCGTTTCTCGTTTTGCTTTTCGTAATTAAAAGTGCATTGAAATGAAGCAAGTACAAAAAAGGCGATGTCTGTGCCGCCAACAACAACAACAGAAGCAACAACAGCAGCAGCAACAACGACAACACCGATTCACTTCGAGCGCCCTTCCGGCAGCCGCCAACCCGTAATTAAAGTAAATTAAGAACTCTTGCCGTTAAAATGAGATTTACGCCTGAACGCCGTCGAACACATGAGATATAATATACAAGATACAAGTTACAAAAGAGACACGACTTTCAAAAGCTACAACTTTGCTTGGCTTTGAAACAAACGTGTTTTTTTTTTAGCTGCAACAATTTAAATGAAAATATGTTGCATACATTGCGGCGTTGCGAAACTGAAGCTTCTTTTGGCTTAACATTATTTGGTTAAATACTTCTTTCAATTCTTGCAGCGTTTTCTATGCAAATTTTCGTTGTACTTTCTTTTGTTTGTTTCATTGATAGTTTTTATTATTGCAACTTTTAATCATTAAAACCACAAAAAGCGGCAAACGACTGCCGACAGATGGCGTGATGAAGTAGAAGGCTTAAGCAAGAAGCATGTTTGAAACCAAAGCATTTGGCAAAGTCCATCAAACTTTTCTTAGTTTGTCGTTGACACTTAAAGCGGCAAGTAACTCAGCAAACTGAGAGAGGGAGGGAGGGAGAAAGAAAGAGAGAAGCGAAACTTGCTGCGTCGACAATTAAGTTTGAACCATGCAAGTTGTATTTTTGCATGCAAATTAAAAGACAGTAAAAGTTGCCACAGCAACATTGTCACAACGCAACCCTTTTCCTCTGCTTGCCACCCGCAATCAACTGAAGGCGCAGCAGCAGCAGAAGCAGCAGCAGAGCAGCACGTTGGCCAATGTTTGTGTGACAATTGGTATGAAGCTTGTTTTACTGCTGTTTCCACAAGTCGAACACAAAACAAGCAACAACAAATGCACAAATGCACGTAAATACAAAACAAAGCACAACAGCAACAACAACAACAAAAGAGGCAAAAAAAGACTGGCAACCAAATAAAAGTCATACACGATTTGCAATTTTCTTGCAAACCGAAAACAGCGCCTGCGGGTATGCAACCAAAATTTGCATAAAATCGCATATGCATGAACAGCGATCGTAGTCGAGCGAGACGAGACGAGTCCAGAGAAGTTTCAGACAACCATAACAACAACAACAACAAGCACAAACGTGTCAGCGCAAAGTGAAGCAGAAAAGGAGAGCAAAAAAAAGCGAGGAAAATATGTTTTAAATTTGGCAACAAAGTTGAACTGCAAAAATGAAACAAAGAAGGCGAAGAGTTCCGATTTGAAAAGAAGTTCTCAAGTTTAAGAAAAAATATGCACTTGCTAGACAATTTGACGGCGACCGACAGACAGAGAGGGAGACAGAGAGAGAGCGGGAGAGAGAGAGACGTGTAAGACGAAGGTAATGATATTAATTAAATGTGCAATTATGCAGACGCGTATAATTAGTGAAAGACAAACATTGAAAGGGCTTTTTATGCCTTAATTTATTCATTAAAATGAAGCAATGAAGAAAAATTACAAAGCACGTGAACGAGCGAACGAACGAAGCGAGAAAGGAAGCAAGGCAGAGAGGCAGAAAGGAAACCAACGAATGCCAAAGCCGAAGCTGAAGCGGAAAGAATATTTGCGAAATGTGGCAGCATTAAAGGCATGCAAGGTTGAGTTGGTGGCACAAACGGAAGCGCATTTATTCTCATTTAAGCGGAACCGCAAGCAACTCAAGCAAATCGCAAAAATATGCGAAGTAAGAAAAACAAAAAGCAAAAAAGCAAAAAAAAGAAAGCATAAGAAACAACAATAAAATTAAGAACGCAATGAAATAAAAATGGAATGGCAAAATAACGCAGCAAAGTATACAACGACAAACAACGGCGACAAACGGACAGACAGACGAACAGAGGGACAGACAGACAGACAGCATCACAGCAGTTCAACTGTCGCATTTATCCTGACATAACCCAACGGAAATGACGGCAACGGAAAGCGAAACGGAAGGCGGTGAAGAAACAAACAAACAAGCAAACGAACAGACACACAGACAGACAGACAGACGGACAGACGGAGCACAAGGCGACGCCGACGCAAATGTTTAGCGAATTGTAACAAACGATTGTCAAAAGACAAAACGAGCAACGAAAATCGCGAACATTTTTCGTTTGCTTCCTACAACGCTTCCCCCTTACGCCACGCCCCTGGCTTTAAACACCAACCATGCTACGCTGCAATATTCGTTTTTGTTTTTTGTGTGCTTGGCATGCCAAACATTTGCGGTGAGGATTTTCGGCGCAGAAAAGTGGATTACGGCGGCTTTGGCGCAAAGCAAATAAAAAACGAACCAAAACCACACAAAAACAAACACAAAAACAAAAGAGGAAATGCAAAAAATACATGTACTCATACATATAAAAAATGGAGTGTGAAGACGAGCAAGCAAGTGCGAACACAAAACCTTCTAGCAAATAACAAAAAGCACACACAGAACAAAAGTATCATGAAAAAAGTGAATGGAAAACCAAAATAATTGTTTGGCGCCTTAAGTTCATAAAAGGGGGTGTGGTGTGGCAATGCAATAAAGGCCAACATGAAGACAATGGCGGCGTCGGCACTAAACTCTAATCGAGTGCGCCGAAACAACAACAACAACAACTTGCAAAACAAAATAAAAACTTTGCTTCTTCATAGAATTTTGTTTATTTGCAAATATTATTGTTGTTTTTGTTGTTGTTTCCATTCGGACAACAAAATGCGTGCTTTGAGTTGAGCTTCAGAGACATTTCGTTGCTTTCGTTGTTGTTGTTGTTTTTGTTTCAACGGTGCGAAATTCATGTGGCAAAAAGGAGAATGCAAATTATGCCATGGCAAATATTATTTTTATATTTTAAATAAAAAAGGCAATCAGTGAAATCTTTTTTTCGCTTCTCTTTGCCGCAATAATGCCAACAATGAAATTTATGAATTCAATTATAATGCCAAAAAAAAAATAGAGTGAAACGACAAATAAACCAAGTTGGAAAAGTGCTCAAAGCAGTCTTTGTCTGCACATAAATAATGTCTGTGAGCCATTCAAGCGCATAGAAGAGGTAAACGGCTACGAAAGTTAATAACAAGTGCGCTGCCACAATTCGCTTGTGCATTGCACACAATGGCCAAGAGGAAGGGCGAGAGAGACGGTGAGGGAGGCAGGAAGTCAACTTTAACACTAAAATTTTCAATAAAATGAAATTCAATGCAGATTTAAATTGAAATATGGTCAGAAAAGGCGTGGCAAGAAGGACTTTGCTTTTTGATTAAGTGCCAAGCGTTATTTTCATATGGCAAATAGCATTGTTTTTGTTGTTGTTGTTTAATAAAATGAGACTCAACTCAGAAAATGCTGCTCTACAACAATTTTATATATAATGATTATTATTATTATTATTTCTGTTGGGGAAACGTCATGTAGTTTGAACACCTGCAATGGCGCTGTTAACCAACTTAGTTGGCCAACAGCAGCACCAACAACAACAGCAACGAACAACAAATAACAAAGCCACTCTTGTCGGTCAGGACTTTGCAACGAAATGAAAACACAAAACAAACTTTTTTCTATAAAAAAAAAAAGGAAAACAAAAAAATACACAGAAAGTAAACAGAAAACAAAAGCACAACGAAGGCAAAGTTCCAAAATGTTCTACGCTTTTTTACTATTTTTCCCTTCTTTTTTGAAAGTTACAACTGTTTTTTTTTATTTTTATTTTACATTTGATTTTGTTTTTTTTTTTTTCTTATTTTTGATTGTTTATTTTTTGTTGTTATTTCAGTTTAGTGTACGTTTTTGCTTACTTCATGTGCTTTTTGGTTTTCTAACATGATTAAATTGTTGAAAAGCTGTTAAAAAGACACAGTTTGTTTTTCTTTTTAATCCTTAAAAGGCGAAATTTGTCTGAGCGAATCAACTTTTTCATCAAGCTTATTATATTTTTTGCTAAATGAGTTTTTCTGCTATAAATGAAGTTCAGCAAAAGTTTATTCCAACCTTCAAAACATCCTTCACTCAATCACGCCTTCAATCAATCAATCATTTTGGGTAATACCCTACCTGTAGGGCATTTCAATTGCAGCAAAGCTGCGCTACTGCATGCACTACTTGTTTATTGTTTTAAATGTCATGTGCAAAGGAAAAACACAATCATTGCTCAAACGAATGGCGCCGAAAAATATGCTATAAAATTTATTTTCGCACATTAACAGCTGAAATACACAAACAACAAAAACGACGAATCGAAAAACAACTAACACGAAAGTGCAAAACTCACACGGCCGCACGTGCGCATGTGTGTTGGGTATGTGTGGGTGTATGTGTGCACAATGTTGAAACATATCCTTTTCCGTTTAAATTTTTGATATATTTTTCTGACTTTTTACTTTGTTTGTTTGTTGTTTTGTTGGATTTTTTTTTTCAAATGCCACGCAAAAGTTTCGTTTTGCTTATTCTGCGTTTCCCATGCAAAATACGCAACAACAAAAACAACAACAAAGTGAAAAAAGAAGAAAAAAGAATTTTGAAAGTTTGCAGTTTAACAAGAAAATAATCGAATAAATTATCATAACTGTTCTGAAGCGAAAAACGTTTTGTTTTGGCCGGAAGTCACGTATCGTGCGCCTCTGCGTGCATGTGTGTGTGTGCTGTGTCACTTGATTTAACAACTACAAAAGCTTACAAAAAATGTGCTGTTTTTGCCGTTGCGATTCGAAAAACAAAACCGACAAAAACAAAAAACTAAAAAGTTTCATCAACTTTATTATTATCGTTTGCATTTTTCTAAGCCTCCCATTTTGGTACATCAATTATTTGTGCTTTGCTTTCATAAAACTTGTTTTTGTTGCTGTCAACTTCACATTGAAAGAACCTTCATGAACTTATGCGTTAAATCAACATTTGCAATATGCATAAACATTTCATATGACAATCGTCGAACAAAGTTTGCTTCATAAACTATTTGCACAACTAAAAGGACTTCATTCACTCACACACACACACACACAGCAGTCATGTTTATGAGGGCAACAAGCAAGCACACCATGTGATTTCATACAATGTTGAAAATAAAGGGGCGCGGAGAAGAAAAACTTGCCTCGAATCCTTTAAAATCAAACAAAAGCAACAAGATATGCGGGCCAGAAGCATGGCATGAACTCGGACAAAAGACAACAACAACAAGTTGACACTTTTATGAGGCACTTAAATGACATCGCACATAAATTGGTAACTGCAAGCCGGCGTGGGGCATGTGGTGGGGCAATAGGGGCAGAGGAGCAAACAAACACCTAACATGAGATTGGCATGCAAACAAAGGACAGCAACAATTGCAATTGTTGGCTACAGGTTGACAGTCATATACAAAAAAATAGAGAAAGGGAAATACAAAAAAAAAAGAAATATAGAAATGAATAGGAAGAAGAGCTGTTGTTGCTGTAGAACAGTTGATAGCCTGTGTGTGTGTTGCTTTTGTTATCATTGCTGCCTTTGCTACTTAAAATCTATGCACAAATATAATCATTGTAAGAAAAGCAAAAGAGGACAAAGGAAAAGCGATAGATACGATTATATAAGAAAACACACACACACGTACGTATGTGAGCCCTAACAACAAAACTGTTGGCGTACAAGTATGAACAACATGCTCAAAAACCAAAGACAAATATTTGAAAAAGCAACAATAGAAAATTGTTGATATTCTTAAGAATTGTTCGTGTCCGTTGCTGTCCGTCTTATACACTCACCGCCCTGCACTCTTCTTCTGCTTTGTGCAATCTGAGCTAAGCGCACTTCTATGAGCTTGACAGCGGCACAAGTTGATTGTCTGTTTCACATTTGCCACAATTCACAATTGCCACACCGGGGAACAAGTGCAATTATGTGCATGTGTGTGTGTGTGTGTGTGGTACGAGCACTTGAAATATATATTTCATCTACACACAATGTAAGAAGAAGCAAGTATGTATGTATGTGCAAGTTTTCATTTTATTTTTAATAAAAATAACTCAAACACAACAAAAACAGCAATAACAAAGATAACAAAAGCAACAAGAACATCGTACATAACCGCACTTCCGCTTGCGTGGCCGCTACATGCGCATCATTCACACATACATATGTGTATACATACATATATATGCTTACCTACAGATTCGCCCAGCGCCATCAACGGCATCACTCAATGCCGTAAAAATCGGTTTTTGGCATTTGGCCAAAAATATAATTCAGCACTGAAAAAAAACAAACAAACAGCAGCGAGTGTGGCAACTGTGCAGCCCTGGGCTTGTCGAATATGGCGCAGTGTTGCAAAGTTTTTTCTTCTTTTTTCATATTTTTAATTATTACAGATTTGACACATTTTTATGAGAAACTGTCAAAACGTTTAAGTCATTTGCTCATGTCTTCAATCATTTCACAATATTTGCAATGGCTTGTGAATAAATGTGTCAATTCTCTCGAACGACTTTCGATCGCTTGGCCACACTGAAAGCGAAGACACTCAAAGCCTTCACCTTTCAACACTTTCGACATGTCCCTTGCTTGTGAAGTTGTCGCGTGGGCGCTTACATTCTTCTTCTCTCTTCACCCTCTCTTTCTAACCATCGCGCGTTCAACCAATTCGTTTATGCAAATAACGGCATTAATTTGACATGAAATTAATTAAATTCTGTGAAACAAGCGAAAACGAAGCGAAGCGAAGGCGGCAAAACATGCTTTGCAAGCGTCGCAATTTTCTGACTTTTCAATTTATGCGCCAAAAATTCAAATGAAATTCGAAAAATGTTATAATTAGTTAATAATTTTATGACATGCCTAAATGTCCGTGCATAAAATGTGATAATAAAAATGAAATAAACAAAAAATATAAAGCGAAATAACAAATGCTGCAAAATTTAAATGATTTTATTTGAAACAAATGTTTAAAGCAAAGTTTATTTAAGTTTCAATACATGAGTAATGGCAAGAACTTTGATTTTTCTTTACTTAGATTTCCAAAACTGTATTAAAGTACATTAAGCCAAAAGCTGTCAATCAATTAGTGCCCCAAACAAAGTGACACCAACAAAACCATGCGTCAAGCGGAAGTGAACTGACGCCGGACAGTTAGTTAGAGCCGACAAGGCGTCCGTTGGCTAAGCCCTGAGTTCTTGTAACCAAAAAGTGTGTAAACAAAAAAAAAAAATAAATAAAAGCAACAAAAAGCGTGTGTAATTTTTCAAATGTCGAAAGAATTGCAGACACATGAAAAAACTTTTTACTTACTACAACCGAAAAAGAAAACTGCACTAAGCACTTTGTTGGGCGTTTTTCTTTTGTTGTAGTTTTTCTTTTATTATTTTTCGTTAATTAAACAATGACAGCGAAAAGCTTTTGATGCCAATAAATGAGTTTGTGCGGCAATCTAAGCATGCCCGCCCGTAGGAGGAGGACAAAATGCGAACCAGCGCACGAAAGAGCGAGGCAAGGCAACAATGACAGCGCATGAATAAGAGCGAACAGTGCAGCGAAGTGAAGTGAAGTGAAGCGAACAAAGACGAAGACAACGACAACGACAAGGCAAGGCAAGAAGACGACGATGAGGCTACTTAGAAGGCAGAAGACCATGCACTAATTTACACAAATGAAACGCATTTATCAGTGGTCAACAATGAACGCGGCGATGAGCGAGACGGCAATAGCGACGCCAAGACAAAGCCAAGAAAAACAGACTAGCATATCATTCGCGATAGATCAGCTCTGGGCGTTAGTGGAGTGAGCGTGTGGGGGCGGTGGTGGGCCGACAATTGCATTCATAGTTGAGTGTATATAATGGGTCTTATATACATATATGTATTTGTGCATTGGCTGCGCCACATGTATTGTCAAGGTCAATTTTGGGTAAACTTTGATAAATTGTTCTTCTCATTTGTGTGCTTCTCAACGAAAGAATTCGTTTTATAAATAAATATCAGATGATTATTGCTTGTTTATACCTATGAGTGTATGTGTGTAAGCGATTGCGAAAGCAATGACAATCGTTTGGCGCTGAAAAATAGCGCAGAACAAGCGGAAATTTAATTTCGCAAAAAGGAAATTGATAAATTTCAACGTATAAGAAAATAAATATCTCTTCTATAAATTATTGATTAGATGAAGTTTAATAAAAATCGCTTTGAGAGCAGCAGCAAAAACGACAGCTTCTAGCACTCTACCCCCTTTTGTCATACTCCATACCTGCCGTTTTTTATTTTTATGTTTCATGCAATGAATTATCATCACTTGCTTATTTTTCACTTCCCCAACATTTTATTTTATTGCTGCACAAATCCACTGTGAATGACTCTTCTTCATAGAGGAGCGTTGGAACAATTCAATTGTCATTATGAGCTGCCAACTGCTGCACAGATTCTGAGCGTCATCAGCAGATTTTTTCACTTGGTGTGTGTGTGTGTGTGTGTGTTTGTCCATGCATTCATATGCACGTCGTTCGATTGACATTTTCATTATTTTTATTGCAGTTTATTTTTGGCGCTTGATTACTTTTTATGTCCTTTCATTCTTATTACGATTTGGGTCAATACAATGTTGTTTTAGCACGTTCAATATTGTTTGGCCATGGGTTATTTTGTGTGTGCTGCTGAGTATAATATTTACCAAAGACTTATACGCGTGCACACACACACATGTGATTCATGTGTGCAATTTCAATAGATAAGCACGAATTGTATTGCACACACAAGAGTGTAAATGAAAAATTTTCATTTACTTTATTGCTTAAATAAACAAACAAACAAATAAACAAACAAACCAACAAACGAATAATTAAAGCCACGCTAACAAAGCACGGCTTATATAAATAAATCACTTCATTTCATGTATTTTGCGCTCTTCGGCAGTTGAGTAATTCGTTGTTGTTTGAGGCTGTCGAACTGTTGTATAAATAAAGTTGGGTTTTTTCTACGGTTTTCTTCACATAAAAGTTGTTAAGCGCATTAAGATGAAGTTTCAAGTTTAAGCACTGAAAAGTTGCAACTTGTGTTCGCTAATCTTCGCTCACAAATAAGCAGAAGCAGTAATGCTGTCAGAACATGTAACAGACTTTCGAAAGAAGACTCAGTGAGCAAATGAACCTTTTGCTGTTTGCAAATAATTTACACAAGTTCTTCTACGCAATAAACCAAAAGCAACAAAAAAGAAAAGTTCTTTGTGGACAACATTTCGGACAAAGTGTCATAGAAGGTCTTTAGCCAACAACATCATGAACAAATGTTACCATTTGACTTCAAAATAAAAAACAAAAATAAACTTTAAAATCGCTGAAGACGTGCGTGGTTGAGTGCTGAATGGCGGTGGCAAGTGGCAAGAGATGTCGGTGAGGCGCGAAGAGATGCAGAAAAAGTTTCAAGTTGACCACAAAAATATAAAATGAAAACAGAAAAAGGAAAAAAAAACAAAAAGGAAAAACAAAAACTTACACAAAATGCTATAAAATTTTTATACTTAGTAAAGTGTATGAAATAATCCGTAGAGATTTTTATCTTGTTAAATACTTTGCACAACACCAACGCAGATTGTCAGCACAGCACAGCACAGGACCGGAGCGGATCAGCGCCCCGGCAGAGCGCGAAAAAAGGTGCCCTCAGCAGCTGTGCACGTCGGCCGGGAACTTCTCAAAACGGCGCATAATTTAAACCGTTGTCTGTCTGTTTGTGAAGCTGTCCAACCGTCCGTCCGTCTGTCAGTCTAACTGTGCGCTTTGTTTGTGTTATTATCTCTCTCTCTCACACTCGTTGAACTGAGCTTTTGTGAAATGTGTTCGGAGTGCGTTATGGTTTCGGTGGCAGGTAAAGAAAATTCCATTAAAAATACAAAAATTGCGAAAAAATTTGCCTGGGAACGTCATAAAAAGTTGCCGCTAATATTAAACAGCAATAGCAACATTGACGCTGGCAGCAAAAACAACAGCAACAAAAAGTTTTGCCATTAAAAAATTGCTATAATTATGGCAAAAAGCCCTTTTGCTTTTACCGCACTCAACTCAACTCAACTCAACTCTTCTCATTTCATCTCTCTGGCAATAAATTCAATTTGCCGGGATTACACTTATGTCGGCTTATGGCTTTGAATGGGTTAGCGCACGACGACGACGCACCTGTTGGCCAGCAAAAGCGAGATTTATTGCACACCCAAAATTAAGCGCAAATTCATGTTACCATAGCGAAAAAAAAAAAAAAGAAACAACAAAAATCTTGTTACGGCTTAAGCTCCTTGTTGGCGTTATTAAAGAACGGAAATGCGTACTTAAATTAAATTGAACTTCCACTCAAGTCAAGACAAGATAAGTTGAGCTCAGTCGAGTCGCGTTGAGTTGAGTTTGCATAATTAAAGCACAGCTTATAAATTAAGCGCGTCGTCTTGCAAGAATATGTTTAAGCGAAACAAAGAACAACGGATTTACACTAGAAAACTTTGCCACTCTTGTGATGTCACCCACAATGGTGTGCCATCATCATCGGTCACTGCCGTCGCCGTCACCCACGGCCCCTCGAAGAGTTGGCAGCAACAATTGCAGTCACAGTCGAACTCAGCATTGTAAATGACTTCGTTTCTTTCTCACTTGTTCCTCTGGCACAAGTCAAGTCGCTTCTTTGTTCGGCGTCGGATTCTCTTCTTCTGCTTCTTCTTCTGTGTTTTTGCCTTTGTTTGAGTGAAATGACGCAAGCTTCGCTCATTGCTACGCTTCACCGCCTCTTAGCAGCAGTTGCACACATTGATTCATCACGAAATGTGCAATTGTTGTTGTTGTTATTGTTTTTCATTGCATTTTTCAACACTTCTTCTGTGCCCCTTATATTTTTGGCTTGCACAAAGTGAATTTCATTGTCAAAGTCGCCTTTCAACGCAGACAAAGACCGTTGCGAAGCAAACGAACTCAAAAATCAAGCTATGCGGGCAGACAATGGCAACTTTTCACAGATGAGAAGCACAAAAACAAAATAAAAGGGGGAAAAATAACAAAAGCATTTTTTGGAACCAGTTTAACATGTCTGCAGCGGCACACCCTGTATAAATATTGCAGTTGTCGCCACACGCCAAAAGCAAAGCAAACAAAGCAACCCACGACAACAACAACACAAATGTGGGTGCCGCTCTTTGCGTCTTGATTGATGACTTGAAATTTGCGAGGCTTTTATGTATTATTTTAGCATGTGTTTAAACACACATATGTACAAATATTTTGGCAATGTGTGTGTGTGTGTGTGGGTGAGTGTTCAAGTTAAACTCTTAACAAATTGCTCCTGTTAGTTTGTTTGACAGAAGCTCTTTTTCGTCTGTCGTTTTTTGTGTTTCAAATTATAAGCAAATAAGTGTGATAATTTAATAAAATCCCTTCACATTTCGCCACTCTATCAAATTTTTACAGGTAACTGTCAAAAAAAAAAATGATTTAAAAAACCTAATAAGACTAACATATCAAAAAAGCTAATCAGTTAAAAGTGCTTTTAATAGTTTCGCTAATAGAAATCCTATTGACTTGCTTTTAATTAGAATATTGCAATCAACAGTGCCTAATAAAATTGCCAGAATACTTAGTTCCGTTTATCTACAACATATACACTCAATTTATAATCTACCACCTAGCTCAAAGCCCCAATCGCTTCAGCTTTGCTTATTGTAATACGAATTAGGTTCTTTTGTGCAATAAATTTAAATAAATAAATAATAAATTGAAGTCAGAAGGCTTCGAGACTTCTGGTTGGTTCAAAAGTTGCTCGTAAATTGTGCAAATATGTTGCCAATATAATGTGCCATGTTTTCCCAAAAGGAAACTCATTGCAAATTGCCAAAGTTTTGTTATAACACCAATTTTAGTACCACACATGTCGGCGCTCATTCGAATCGCCTTTTCTTTTTCAGTAGTTCTGTCCGTGGTTTTTTCCAAAAGACGTTTCAAAGTTGTTTTCTTCTTAACCATCTGTCTGTCTGTCGGTCTGTCTGTTTAATGAACTCGTTTTCCGCTCATTGCCGTTCCACTGACAAATGCGAACTTGCACTTTTAATGCCGTCTTCGTTGCGATGGCAAAGTACGTGTGCTGAATAATTGCACAACAACTGCAATTAGCGCAAATTCGGATCATTAACAAAATGTGCTGTCAGACAGAACCGCACAACGCACGAACACGCACACAACACCACACAAATATCAAATATATGCATGTACATATATGTACATAAGTACATAAAATGACAACAAAAACAAAGTGTGCGCACACAAAATGAAATGTGAATGTATAAATTTTTAATAAGCTTCTTCAAAGTTTAATTATGTCAGCGAGTGAGCGCATGAGTGAGTGACAAACGCAAATGTCGTCGTCGTCACAGTCCCTTTTTCCTTTTGCTACAAGATTTACCGTCACACCAAAATTGTTGAATCTAAATATGTATCTGTATCCGTATTTGTATCTATGCATTTATCTACGCAGCCAAGTTTGTCTGCTGTCTATCTTGTGTTCATATTGTGTGCACATACATTGAAGTACTTGTGCTTGTGCTTGTTCTTGACTCTTTGTCACAATCTAAGACACTTGTCTGTGCCTAAGCAAACGACAAAGCAGACAAATAACACACACAATACACACACATGGCACAATATGTGTACAAATGCGCCTTATGACTTGACTCGATACATTCATGTCTGCCATTATGAACGCAACCCCCCGGATTGATATACCAAAAGGTTGCTGGGTATGCAGGAGAGCATTCAGTCAGTCAGTCAGTCGGGTAGGCAGGCAGTCAGTCGGTCGACCTCCAGTGCCAAGACTTTACGAAGTGTTTCCTTCTGTTTTTCATGCTTGAGGCTGAGGCTCTTAATTTTTGCTTTCATACGTTTTTTGTTTTTGTGTTTTTTGTGTGTTTTCTGTCTTTATTGTCGTTTTTGTATTCTGCTCAACAATGCGTAAATTTTTATTAGCTCAGCTCGTAGAGTTCTGCCGCCGCCACTGCCACTGCCACTGCCGCGCCGCGTCGCACTTCGCCTTGACTGTTTGCTTTTACTGCTGCGCAAATTATGGCATCATTAGGCAATTTAGGTGTTACTTTCTGCGTTGATTGAATAAATTATTTGCACTTGTGCTCGTTGTGACTTCTCGCTCAGCCACAGCGACAATGCGCCGTGCTATGGACTACGCCGGAAGTGTCTGCCATTTTTGGCTTGTCTCACTTGCTAAGAATGTTGCCCAAATCGGCATGTGTCTATTTTTTTGTAATTCCAGCAGATTTACTACCAGACAATTTGTATACACATACATCGCTTACATCACAAACCATAGCGAAACCTTGCGGCTTATCATGCATCATCATTATCAGTCATGCGCTCTTTTATACCAACGTATAGTTTGTGTAATATTCGCTCTACATACAAGTCTTTATCGTCCGCCAGTGGCTAGCAACTGGTTGCCAGCACATGCCACAATCACGCCGCCGTCACAGCTGAGCTGAGCTGCTGGACCACTTTCACTGTCACTGTGCGGCGCCCAATCCCCCCCTGCTGATCGTCAGCCAGACAGCCGCCAGCCTAGTCCCGTCTAGTTGCAGCTCGTGTTGTTGCACATTTGCTTGGCCGCTCCACTTTACATGCCATTCACCCGCCTTGTGCATCGGCGCCTTTGTTTTTTTGTGCCACTCTTGTTTAAATGTTGATTCGGTAACTGAACGCTAACCTGGTTTTTCCGGTTCTGACATGAAGCTTTTGCAAAAAGACGTAAACGAAAATTGTTGTTACATTTCGTTTTCAGCTCGGCCTCGGCTAAGTAATACGCGTGTTTTTGTGCGTCAGTTGGCGTCGCCACTGGGCTGAGTTGTCTGCGTCTGTTACCGCCGGTGCCGCCACAAGCGTGCGTCGACGCGCCGCCCGTGTGTCATAACCAGGCGATTTTCAACGCTGCCTGCATGTGACTACGTGGCAAGAATATTGCGCCTGCAGTTAATTTGCGGCTTTTTTTGCATACGCAACACACATTTCCGTAAATATTTGTCTGCCGTCATAATTCCGTACTTTTCGTGGCTTTAATTTGTTTATATTTAATAAAATCACATATTCAATCGTGCGCGAAAGTAAATTTAATCAAAATATCTTGCTACTTGAATAAGAGCGATTTATTACCACAGGAGGTCAGAATTAAAGTTGCACAAATTAGAAGTTTCCATAAATTGGATTTACTATCTGCCAAACCAATCCGAAAATTCTAACTTAGAAACTTTAAGTAATTCGTTGCATTTTTGGTATTTCAAATATGATGTATTAGATTTAAGAAGAATCTGAGAAAAATTTTAAAATCAACACTACCACAAATTTTAACTCTCCTAAATCGAAATAATCCACCAAATTTTGGACTCATTACTTAAGAACTGTCGAACTCCTCAAACTTTCTTACAATTACTTCATTGTATGAAGTCTTTTTTTCAATATTCAACTTTTATATAAAAAAATCAGCAATTTTCGTCAACAAAATCATCAAATAGAATATATTAGGAGATAATCCAACGCAACATGCTCAAAATGACTTCGACTTCAGATATTCAAAGCCAATCGATTTAATATAAATTTTTCAATTATTTATAGATAATCTTATCATCATCTTTAGAAACTCTTCGTATGAATTCGAAACACAACTCTTTAAGTCGCTATTTTAACTTTAGCTTTGGTGAATTGTGCACAAATTGGATTAAAATAGTACACTCACACACACACACACACAACAGCGCCAACAAAGCAACATCCATGTCACGTAGAGAACATCAACGAAAACAACCCTTTTTCGCGCCTCTTACAATCCCAGTTCGCATAAATTTTATTTACATGCTTTTGCGCACATGTGATTTTATCTAAATGTATCCATGTGTCTGTGTATCTGTGCGTGTGTATTGTCTATCTTATATGTATGTTCGCCCATATGTAACTCATGCGTTCATAATTCATGGTACCAAATATGAATTCAATTTTCATGTTGTCAAAATTTATACATAAATTTACATTACAAGAGCTGCGAGCTGTGAGCTGTGAGCCCATGTGAGCTGTGCGACTGGCATTCGTTCTGTGCTGCTGCTGCTACTGCTGTGTGACAATCGCTGAGAAGTAAAAGCAAAACGAATGTTGAGCCAGCGAACGTACTTCTATAAACTGCTCAAGGAATGTGGGGGGCGCGAACTCAAGAATGAAAATAACTGCCAAGTGAATGCGTCATGTGCTTCCATATGGGCAGCAGACGCACACCGGGATTGACACTCGGCTCTGCATGGACAGTCAGACAGACAGTCTGTAGCTAAGAGTGTGTGTATCACCGACCGGGCAGCGTCGACGCCTTTGTAAGACCCGCCGGCACTTTGGGGATTATTGCGATGGCGATGGCAGTGGCGATGATGATGGCGTTGCATTGTAAGTGAGCACAAAACGAATGTTTGTGGGAAATGAGCGTATAAGCAAATGAGCTCATTTGCGCATCGCTACCAACTTATATTTCTTTTTGGGTGATTTTAAATACGTAAATTGTTGTTAATTACACGTACGGGAAGTTAAAAGCGGGTCGTGTCTGTGTCTGTGTGTGTGCGTCAGCGGGGCAGAGGCTGTGCAGAGACATGTATAAAATATTAATTAAACGCTTTGGTTGCGGCAACACCAAAAATTTAACCAAAAAGTTGAGCTGAAATTATATGACACACATTGGACTCACAGAGGGCGACTTAGGCGTGTCTGTATGAGTGTGTGTGTGTATGTGTGTGGGTGAAGGGTCATTTTCAAGCTGCTGGTTGCCTAAATGGAAAAAATATGAAAACGATTTTAAATGACTTTGTCGTTCATAAGCATTTCCTTTTTTATTTTTTTATTAGTATTATTTTTTATTTTGCAACTTTTTTTTTATTTTTTGGTTGCTTGAAAGCCAACAAAATACAAAAACACGTTTATAAAAAATTCATGAAATGTCAAGGCATGTTTTTCTTGCAGTTTTTGTTGTTGTTATTGTTGCTGTCGAAATCGGCAATAAAAATATTTCAATGTGTCAATTTAAAACGGACAAGAATAAATTAATTGAAAAAAAATATGAAAACAATAAAACAGCTATCAAATATTTTTTCAATGAAGCTTTGCATTTGTATTGCTTTATCAGTCATGTTCATTTCAACCGGCGTGGTTCTTTTTGCTACACTTGAGCATATTTACTTTATCATGAACTTTGCAACGCAAACATACATTCTTGATCTTGATATATTATTCGGTTTAATATATATGTTTCATTGGAAACTCGTTCTCGAAATTCTTCGTATAAGTCCAGAACTATCGGGCGACTTAAGCATATCTGTATCAACCAGAAGAATGATCCGTCAATAAGAAAATTTTACCTAATGGATAAAGGTTAGCGATACGGTTTTTTCAAAATGAATGCTTGTTAGAGCATATAAGTTTCTTCACAGCCGAAAAATACGTCTTTCTTTTTTTATATATTTTATTATTGTTGGGTTTTTTTGCAAATTCGTGGCATGCATTTTGTTGCGCGCTCAGTAACTGATTTACATTTTTTTCTCGCTTTCAAAGCAAAGCCAAGCATGATGAGTTGTCTGACACAGATCATGGTACAACCATAACATGTTTTTATAGCCAAAAATACAACCATGTTCAATTTGTTTAAAAGATAAATTGGCATATAAAAAAGTTACTGACTTTAAAAACATCATTGCTTTAAGCATGTTTTAGTCAGAAATAAAAACTCATCTTTCATTGTTATTATTTCGTCGAATTAATTAATGTCGAATTGTTGTACAAATGAAGCAAAAAAAAAGGTATTAAAGCAAAAGGTGAAAAACAAAATCACAACAAACAACAATTTAATTCCCCAATCAGCTTCAAATCCAAATCTGTCATTTGATTTATGAAAAAATAATAAAAAAGAAAAAACAAAATAAGTCAAATTAATTGTCATGGCAACAACAACAACAACGTCTATTAAATCTGTTTTGGTTTTCTATTTTTTTTTCCACAGTTCATTATGTTAATAATGAGTAACTTCGCATTTCCTGTCGCCGGGAACATCATCAATGATTTGTCCGAAATTATCCGAAAATAAGTTAAACCGTAAATCGTTTCGCGTGCACGGATATTTCGTTACACTTGATAAATGTTGTTATTAATTATAATAATTTTTTTTTAATAATTTAATCATCAAATGTTATGCACAGAAAACAAGAGGAAGAACGAAGAAGCGAAAAACACTCGAAATAATTAATCATCATCGAAGGCGCGCGCACCTTGAAGTGATTTGTCTCAACTCGAGTTGTCCAAACACGTGAAGAGCAAATGGAAACGCTGCAAGACGATGATGCTGACAACGATGATGATGAAGATGATTAAGCTGATGACTGTTGTTGTTATGAAGACTAAAAATGTAAAGTAAAAAGATTATGGCCCAAAACATGATACGCAAAATCGTTTTGCTTCGCTTTGCTTTCGGTGCGTCGTCGTTGACTTTGACGTTGCCATCATAAACAAAAGTATTACGCATCTTGTTTTTATTTCCCTTGGTTGCCAAAGCTCTGGGCGATCTGTTTTTATTTTCTGCCTTCTTCTCCCCCAGCCCACATCTTTATTCTATTTTGTGCGTTAAAAGTTAATTTATTTCGTATTTCTACAGTTTCCATATTTATTTTTTTATGCAATATGCTGGCAACGTAATTTTTAATAATTTTTTTTCTTTTTTGTTTCTTTTTTTTCTCTTTATTTGAGTTAAGAATTAATTAAATATTTCGCACGCTTAACGCTTTTGTCCTTGACTATTTGAGCTGTTTTCTTTCTCTATTCAAAAGTATATAATACTTTTCAAAAGCTCAGTTCTGAAATTCGACTTTTTTTTATTTTATTGTTGCTTTTGTTGTTCTTGTCTGCTCTGCTCACTTGTCGCTCATTATGACGATTAGCAGTTGTTTTTTTTTTTATAGAACTCATTTGTGCTCGGCTCAGATTTGAGCTCTTTAGCTTACTTCATAGTTCGACTTTATAATAAGACCTCTAATAAGTTGATAACTAACTTAATTAAACTTGCGGCATGATTTATTATACTTCCAACTGTGCGTATGCCAAGGAAGCTGTAGAATTTTGTTATTATAGAACATGTAATAACACATGAGCTGACGCAATTCTATCATTGTTGGTAGATTTAAACGGCTGAGTTTTGATTTCAGATTTTAAGTTATAAAGAACCAAAAATGTTTCTCAAGAACTTACAATAAAATGTTCGTTTCATTAGGCAGTTGAGTTAGCATACATACCTGAAAGCGAAAAGAGTAAAGAGTTGATTATTAGGTTTGTTAAAATGGGTAATTTTTATTAAAAGATAATAAGCAAATTATGGATGTATTGTATTGACTTCAAAGTGAGAAAAGCATTAAAGTGTCAGTCATGACAAGATCATGTTTTTTTTTATAATTTACAAGAAAGAAACCATTTTTTTGTTTGCTTTGAAAATGGAATTTCATGTTAAGTAAAATGAAACTTCTTCAATGGCACCACAACAACAACACATGAGTCAAAGCAAATTCTTATCCAAAGCATCCATTTCAGTAAAAAAAAGTGCCGAACATGAGAGAAACCACACCTCAAACATCTCAAAAATGCTATTAAACTAAACTTGGGTTTTTGTTTTTGTATCTTTGATGTTTTGTTTTTCCATCTTTGTATTTTTATGCATGAACTTATATATGTATGCATGTTTGTATTATTGGCATCTAATATAAAAGGCACAAACAACGACATGAAGTAAAGAAACGATAGAAGTCTTCGCAACGATTACAACAACGAAGATAAAAAATTTATTTGGCTTGCATAAAAGTGACACACACACACACTCTCACACACACACACGCACAGAAAGTCAAATGGCAACAACAAAAACAAGTAACAAACAAATAAAAAGCCAGAAAATAAAACGAAAAGCCAAAGAAAAGACAAGGAAAAGTTTAAGAAAAACCATTTTAGCATTTTGCATGTCAGAAACTTTTTTGATTGAAGCAAGCGAACGAACAAAATGGCGTATGTTAACATCAACGCACACACACACACACATGTGTCTGTGCATATGTGTGTCGACATATTGTCATTGCCATTGGTGCTGTTGTTATTGTTGTTGTTTCTAACATTAGTTTTCAACGCAATGATAAAAGGGGTTCAAGACAATTGGCTTAGTTGGCTTAGCATTTCTGCTTCGGTTATCTTATCAGCCACAAAAGCACGCACACACGCACACACACCGACAGGCACGGACATATACGCACCTACATGTTTATACATAGCCATGCAAACATTCTGGCGATTAATCAAACCACCGATAGTTCGTTTATAATCGGGTATCATATTATTTGAGGACGTCCATAGATTACTTGAGATAAAATTAGGGTGGGGCGTCTAGGAAAATCTCACCAATGGGCAGAAAGGACATTGAAAATTTTATGTCAACTTCTTAGTTCATTAACATACTATTTATTTCCAAATTTTAGGCAAAATCTCACATCAGATACAGAGAGGTTTCTTGAAAATATCAAGTAAAGGCGGGAGAGATATAAATTTCAAGAAAACCTGACGTCTTTAATGGACATCGCCTTAGAGGTTCGCTCTTTCAGGAAACATTGCTCCCCAAATGTGAGTCAAGAACGATCTTGCTTTTGTATCGCTCAGTAAAAGACATCGTTTCAACAGACCAATATAAAGACAATATTGTCCATCTAAATAGAACCCATTCTGTCACCCAGAATAAATGAACCAATGTAGGTTTCCTGCTGATGATTTTCGACAAAATGTTCGCTGGGTAGTGCAACTCATGGTCATGGTACAAGTAGGCGGCGCTTTGTGACGCTTTGTGACGCTCTGTGTCGTCTTAATTTCTTGCTGAATTTTTCGCATTCATTGGCCTCATTTGCTTTTGCCGTTCGCTGTCGTTCGAGTTAATCGCTGCAAGGTGTGTGCGAGCATGCAAACTTTTCCGACAGTTATCGTCAAAGTTTCGAGCAACAAATTGACGCATGATATTAATTTTGCAGAATGAAACTTTTTGGCTCGTTTCGTTGATGGCAACATTTTGTGGCAATCAGAAAGTTTATTTCTTCGAAATCTAATAAAGATAAATGTTTCATAATTTTGCGTTTCTAGTCAATTAAACTGCCAAATGAATTGTTCTTTTGTTGTTGTTGTCTTTATACAAATCAAATAAAATAAAATCAAATTGATAAATCAAATCACCATCATAGACATGAAATAATTCAATTGCTCTGAGCTGATAAACAAATTTTCAAGTATTCTAGTTTTTTTGTGATTTATTTGTGTTTAATTTTCTTGTCTGCAATTTGATTTACTTATACATATTTTTGCAATATTTTATTTACTTTTCCAAAAATTGTTATTGAATTTTATTTACATATTTGTGCAAATTTTCGAAATGTTTCTTTTGTTTATTATTGTGAAATAAATTTTGCTTTCTTTGCGCACAGCTTGTTAGACCATGAATGGCGAAAGGCGTGAAAATGATGCAAGTAAATATTACAACAAATAATTGTATGCAAAAAGTTAAAGTTTAATAAAAATGAATTGAGTTTGAATATGATTGATATGCACAAATAATTGTATGATTTTTAGTTATTTGTGCTGAAAAGCCATCAATCTTTTGCATGTGTCTGTTTTATGTTCAATTGTTTAATATTTTATTGATATTATTTACAATACATGTATGTTTTTTCTATTTGTTTTGCTTGTTTCAATTATTGCGCCATGTCAGTTTGAGCATTTCATAAAAAGCAATAAACACGTTGTCAGTCACGTTGTTGCATACTTACTTATAAAGGTTATTACACAATCGTTGTTGCACAAAAATATTGCAAAATAATTTCTAATTTGTGCAAACGGCGATGAAATAATAAATTTTCATTCGATATTCGTTGCATTTATGCACTCACAACGAAGGCTCATTTATTATGCAATCAAAACTCGTTTTGTTGATAACTGCAAAACAAACAAATGACAATAATGCTACTCACAGTGATGATGATGTTGAGTGCAACATAAATTAAATGCAACGACACATGAACATTTGATGGAAATGGAAGTGCGCAAATATTGAATTATTACGTTGACAACAACAATTATTAATTAAAATATTATAAATAAGAAGAAAAATATAATTATTTAAATTGCAAATAAAGCTAAAACACAAACACAGACAGACGGACAGACGGAGAGACAAAAGGACGGACAAACAAACATGCATTGAATGAAAAGTGACAGCAAAGCCAAAAGTTCGGCCATGTCCGCGGTCTGAAGTCCTCAGCCGAAACAACAAAAACAGAGATCCTTTGCCGACAACAAACCGACAACGAACAAAAAAAGAAAGCAACAACAACAACAATTTATGCAAATTATGAAATATGTAGCGTAATAATTAAATTCTATAAAATTATGCAAATAACAACAAGTGATGGCATGGGCAGGTCGAGATGAAATTACAGCAGCGCACGTCGGCGAAGTGAAGAAGCCAAAGGAGAAGAGGCATGGCTTATAAAGTAGAAACATAAATAAAATTAAGACATAAATATTTTGCTTTGCCGCTCAAAGATGAAATTAAAGTGTGCAGGGGGGGCGGTTGTTGCGGCATTGCAATGGTGTGTGTTTGCAAAAGGATTCAAGTACACATACACTTTGCCAGGCGGTCGATTACAAAGTAAAGAGTAGCAATGGCAGAAGAAGAAGAAGCAACGACAACCGCAACAAAGGTGCCACAAGCTTAGCAACAACAAGTCAGCAAAGTGACGGCGGCGGCAAGTGAAAGCCCTAAGCATCGAACCACCGAGGCCGATAACATGACCGTCGCTGCTGCCGCTGACAGCGCTGCTGACGTCGCGGCTGCTGGTGCTGATGCTGAATAGTCGCAATATTGATTTTAAATTATAAACAGCATACACTCCCGACCATGTCAAGTGCGTCGATACACTCACACACACACACGCACACACACGCATTTAGAGGCAAACATGCTGAAAATGATGTTGGTTGCTTTCGGGCCTTTGCCGATTTGAGCAAAAGTAAACTGACGAAAGAAACGACGTCGACAAAAGTCATCCTTCAAGCGCACCCGCCCAAGCTTACACACACACAGACACACACGCACACACATACAGCAGTCACCTTTCTATTTCTGTAGAGGGTTGAAAGTGGTTGTGCATGTATGTGTGTGTGTGTGTGTGTTTGGGTGGTTTTTATGAGCTTGCTTGGTGTTGTTGTTGTTGTTGATGCTTTACAAAAGCTAACCACGCAGAAGTTGCTGTAACGGTTTTTGTTGCTGCCGCTGCCTCCGCCAGTGCTGCCACCGCCTTTGTGCATGCTGTGCTCGGTTTCAGTCATCATATAAATAAATGTCAACACAACACAAAGTAACAACATATGGGAAAAGGTGACAACCCTGCACATCTACAATCATACACACACACACACACACACATACACATTATTAAAGAGGCACGAGTACGAGCCATAAAGAAGCCTTCACAGGCGCACCAACACTTGTTAACGTCACGCGCGCTTTGTGTGCATGTAGCTGTGTGTGTATCTATGTGTGTGTGTAGGCACTATAATAAAGCATTCATACCGCACTCACAACACATAAAAATGTATGAGTTTGCTATTATTTTGCACTCACTTGCCTGACATAAGGTGAGACCCTTGACATAACGCAGCTTAACTTCTCTGCACCTCACCCACACACCCACACACCCCGAACACCCAACCACCTCTTCATTTAATAATATTTTTGCTATATTATATTTTTTGTTGTTGTTGTTTTTGTTTTGTTTTAATGTTGCTTGTTATACAATCGTCATATGCTGCTTTTTATTACAGTCGAGCCTTTTTAACCGTCTTCCGTCTCGCTCGCACGCTCGGTCGGTCCTTCTGCGCTTTTTTCCTTTTTGTACTTTTTGGTCGTCTTGGGTTTTTACAATTTGATGATTATTTTGAAGCGTGCAAAAACCCTTGGCAAAAGCAACAACCCTCACCCAAATGAGCGAGGTAAGCCACCCCTGTTTGTTGCTGCTGCTGCTGCTGCTGCTGCCTTCTCTTCTTGCTCTTCGTTTCAGCACGTTGCTACATTTTTATTTATTTCCGAGTTTTTGCTAACTTGCCCTTGCCTATTTTGTATGCCTTGAGTGTCTTTACCCATGCCCCATGCTCTGACATCGTCATGGCTCGTTCGTTCTTGTTCTCGTTGTTGTTTTTGTTGTTGTTTTTGCCTTCCGACCAGTGGCGATTTCTATGCTCGAAGCCCCCGTGTCCTACGTACCCGTCGCTGTTGCCAAATTTCGCTTTTATAGCCACCACAAGCAGGTCTCAACGACCTCAACGCAACTCTGCCAGTTCACTTTAGATTTACTCTTGAGATTTACTTTACTTTAGCAAATGCGCGCCATGCCGCCGACATTCACTTCACTTCAATTTGCTTTACTGAATTTTGCTTCGGTTCGTTTGGGTTTCGGTTTCCGTTTCGGTCTCGAATTGGTTCGGTTAACGTTCGCCTTCCACTGTCATGCCACTGCCACTGCCATTGCCTTTGGTTCGATTTCGCTTATGCTTAAGACAATAGCGCGGCAAATCCGACAGGAAGAAGAATGAAGTGAAATAAAAAAGAAAAAAACAGATGCAGCACACGTGTCACAATCGATGAGCGCCAGAGCCCAAATTGTATCTGCTGCTGTATATATTTGAGCGCTTCTGGTAATTGGATGCTGTTGATAGAATAGCAACAACAGCAACAACAACAACAACAACAACGATAAATACAAATAACATTTAATAAGAAAAGGAAATTGCCGATTTTTTCCATCGCTTCGAACTCAAAGCAAAGCTGAGCAAACTGACAGCGGCATTCAAGTCATGTGGTCGCAGCAACCGTTGCCCATTATTGTTGTCGCCTTCTTTGGTCCTTTTGACCAAAGCAAACCATTATCGAAAATAGCGAAATTGCTCTTAAAGATGAACGCATCCTTGCTCTGCTTCAAGCAAACAAAGGCGTGGGCGGCCATGTGCCTTCAATGTGTGCAAGCGTCGTGATTGCTATTTTATGCTCGTGCTCATGCTCGTCGTTGTTGTTGTTGTTGTTTGTACATGTTGATCCTGTCAGTTGAATTGCGTTTGACATGAGTTGCTAAATGAGATTTCCGTTCTGTTACGGTTTTCATGCCATTCATTCGACGTGTTAATGAAGACAGAGCTTAACGCATCCGTTTCCACTTCACTTTCTAATGAATCATTCGTACATTCTCACTACGTTTTTCTAACTGTCTGTCTTACTGTGTCTGTCTTACTGTGTCTGTCTGTCTGTTCGAATCGACTGTGCATATTTTGCGTGAAAGCTTCTCGGCTGCGCTTCAATTAACTCATCTTATGTCTCTAAATTGTCGAAAAAGTAATTAATTGTCTAATTTGCCACGCTGATTTTCTGACATGTTGAAAAGTTCATGTGCTAATTGCAAAATGAGTTCACGCCGACATGTTTCTTGCTCTCTTTCGAAAAGCCCTCTTCATTGCTTGGCACACACACAAGTGCATTTGATTAACTTTAGTTAACACTTTGTGCTTAATTACAACTTAATCTACAAATAATTGAAACTTCATTTTTATTTCATTGCAATTTTTTAGCTGTTTTTCAATAAAAAGAATAATAAATTTACAATAAGCAAATCGTGATGCGCTCAGTTGAGGCGGCCAAGCGCACGGCTAAGTTGAAGGTTATCTGACGCACATGTAAGCACATTGAAACGGAGAAAAATGCACAACAGCAACAATTTAAATAAGCAAACAATTCAATTTAAAAACAAATAAAAATCATTAATTTAAATTCGTTGTTAACAAAATACAAACATGCCACACAACAAAATGTTGCCACAGACATGTCGAAGAGCAGTGCTGCTGAAGGGGAAGAAGAAGGTCACAGGTTAAACGCACTTTTCGACTGCATTTTTACCTTTCCCCTCATCAACTTCTTCCTCATTACATCATCATCAGCATCATCAGCAGCAGCAACAACATCATCATCATCATCATTGTATTGTTAAACAATAAGCAAAGTGAAGTGCTTGTAAAACATTTTAGCGCTCTTTTATATGCTTTTAAGTGACATTTTTTAAATGAGCATCTTTACACAAACAACAACACCAACAACAACAGCATTAAACACGTTAAAACGCTGAAGGTCGCTTACTGACAGTATTGAAGAAATGAAGAAAAAATTTAAATTAAATAAAAAGGAAACAAAAAAATAATTAATAAAAATATATAAAAATACTTGGCTGATGTCACTTTTTATGGCTAATAACGAAAATACGTGCTACTTTTTTTTTGCTTTTTCTTAGACTTGTCAGCTGCAGGCACACACACACACTTAAGCAAATCTCCAACAAGTTCGCAGCTGGGAGAAGTTTTGCTCAGCTCAGCTTCATCTCCATTCATCTTCATTGAATTCATGTGCCTTTGAATGTTGCTGACTTTTTATGCTAATCGTGCGCACTTACATAAATTAAATGCAAACATTTTCACGTCGAAGCCAACTTAACTAACAAGGCAATAAATTAAGTATTGAAAAGTGCTTCAACACAACGAACGAAGACTTTTTACTTTTAGCTTTAGCTGACGGCTATTAATGACTTTTACTTTTCATTTTCTACGAATTGTGCGAAACGTGCATGAGAATAATTTGTTGCTACACAAATTTTTTATTACATTTTTTAATGCTTTTTTGTTTGTTTATTTTGTCAATTTTAAACAAGAAGTTGGCATATAATTAATTAAAAATAAATTGCATTTACATAAATTACGCTTTTCGATTGAATCACAATTTATATTTGTGAATGAAAACAATGCCTCTGATTACTTCCGCAAGTTGCCGCGCAACATTTCAGCGTAACAATTTTCAACTCAATAAAATATATAATAAAAAATGAGCAGCAAAGAAAAAAATTCTACAAAAAAACCATACATTTATTTAATGAATGTCAAATTGAATATTAAAATTGTATTTTGGTTTTTTTTCTACTTTTGCTTTTTAATTTTGTGCCCGAGTTCATGCCCCCGCCTTCCACCGCACCCACGCACAAACAAATGTGTTAAAACAATCATGAAAAAGTGATAAAATTATTATTAAGGCAAATTGTGCACAATTTGCATGCAAATAAACCACAGACGGACGGACGGACAGTCACAAAAAAGTGAAATAACATGTATATTAATAATAAATAAATAAAATGCATGCACACTCATTTGAGCGCTGTCGCTATCGACACCAACGCCAACGTCGGCGCCTGCGGTTCTAGTTTGTGCTTGTTATGAGCTCGAAGTCGAAGTCTCTGAGCCTTTCAGTCTGTTGCAAACACACAAGCCTAACTAAAATGTTACACAAAGTCGTGTTGTTGTGTCATTATGTCTGCTCGAAGTCTGGCATAGTCAATTGACATGCTCTGCGATTTGACGTGACTCGAGTCCAACGCTTGAAACGCTCAAATGCCGAACAAGTGAATCACGCGCACGCGCAGCCGCACCTGAGCAGAACTGAACTGAACCGAGCTGAACTGAGCTGAAGGGGAGCTTTGCGGCATGGAGCGGTTCGACATGAAGCTGTTGCCGACGCCAAGCGAGTTGCGCTTCAAGTGCTCAACGTTCGACAATTGTAGTTTAAGGCTTAAAGATTGCGATCAAGTATCATTTTTATTTGGCTTTTGAGCGACGCTGTGAATGAGTAAATTAGTGAGCGAGTGAACGAGTGAATGAGTGAGTGACACCTTCGATTAGCGCGCCAATTTGATTTGTATAATTTGCATACATTTTTGCTTCAGCGAATTTTTCATCACACTTTTGTTTTTGTCTCTTTTTTTGTTTGATTTTTTTCACACTCTTTGAGTTCGTTAACATTGCCGTAGGTTTGGTTTGTTTATCATTTCATCTTTGTTGCTTTCAAGCGTTACTTTTCAGATTTTTTAGCTTCTTAACTTTTTTAGCACTTTTTCTTCGCCTTTGCCTTTCTTTTTTTGTATTTTATCTTTTGTTTTGTGATGCTTTGTGACAAACAGCAAAGTTACTTGTTGAGGCATAAATTTGATACTTTTTTGTTATGTTAACTTCAAGTTGATTGACGTGTTTGAAACGCGCCATGCCGTTCAATACAACACAACGTTTGCCGATACTTATTTGTTTCATCTTCAGCATGAGTTCAGCAAACTTTTCGTGTACGTTTTTCAATACTTTTTTCTTTGTGGCTTGGAATTTTAATGGCGCGCGTAAATCGAATATACGCTTTGGTTAATAATTTCTGTTAATTTTATGGCGCGAATTTCATTTGAAGAATTTTTTAAGTTATGACTTTGAGTAATGACTTAAATCCATTAAAATAAAGTTTTGTGGTCTTTGGTTGATTTTGTCCTCAGGCAAAGTGGCTCTCCAATAGGCACAGTTAATTGTAACTCAGCTAACACATTCAAAATAGCTGCGACTTTTAATAGAAGAAGTCATCAGACAAGTTATGTGTTTATGACATTTTAATTACTTCAAAATTGCGGCGCACTTTTAGCATTTAAGCAAATGTCTCATGTGTATGAGAGCAACAAACATAGACACATGTGCACATGCTTGCGTAATTACATAATACGCTTTAGTAAAAAGAAAAAAACGACTAACGCACAAACAAATGATGTTCAAAACGACTCAACTCGAATTACATAAAAAATACTACAAAAAAAATAATAAAAGCACAACAGAAATTATAACAATGACAACTAAAAACTTGTTTCATTTAAACAGAATGTGAAAAAAATTCAAATAATAATAAGAAAATTTCATAAGTTCCTAGTTGTATTTGTGGTCAGCCATGTGTGTGTGTGTGTGTGTGCGTTGTTCAATTGAAAAATTGCTATGCTTAAATGAAGGCAAGTGAACAATTTACTTTGTTTAACAAATGTCAGTCGAGTTGAGCCGAGTTTCCCTTTATTTTTTGTCTGTTTGATGATTACCGAAAATGTTGAAAAATATTGCATATTAAATGCTCAACTCGAATTAAGTTAATTTCTTTTAATGTTCGTTTGACAAAGCGAAGCAAAAAGACCACAAAAAAGATATATTAAAAAACATACAAATGAAGTAAGAAGTGCGAATTGAATGGTCAACTTTTGGCGGCTCTTGTTGCCGGCCAAATTTTTTTCATTTGCCGCTTGGCTTTGCTCAAACATGGCATTAAAATTGCTTTGATTCGAGTTCGAGTTTTGTTTTTTCAGCGTTTTGCTTTTCGCTTTTGTTGTTCAACGCTGCAAAGGTTGCGCATCGACAATGAGCGTCAACGATGGAAATAACAAAGCGCCAAGCACAAACATACGCAAAAGTATCTTTGAAATTTTATTAATCTTGTACATAAAATATTTTTAAATGCTTTTTGTTTCTCTTTTCATTACATTTTTCTGCTTCTTCATTTTAAAGTTGAGTCAATAATGAATTTCATTGATTTCGAAAGCAACACAAATGCATTAAAAATAATTAGTGGCAAAAAAATGATTACTTTCACTTAATTTCAATTATCAATTTTATTGCATTAAGCAACAACAACAACATGTCTGTTTTTGTGGCATTTCCGACACACTTGAAATATTATTTAGATTTTTTAGATTTTTTTAGACTTTTTAGAGATTTCAAAAGCATAACTAAAGTCAACTTTATACGGCATCGCTACTTCTTCTTCTTCTTGCACGCCTCCTTCTTCTTCAGCCGTCTTGCCATCTGTTTTTTCCTCTGTTTTCCTGAGCAAATCTGCTCAGCTGTCACAGTTCTGTTTTTGATTTATAAACATTACTCAAAACCAAATGCATTTTGACATCATTCAGCTACTCCATCATGCCCCTCCATCACACACCGCTCCCGCTTTGGCTTAGTGGTCTTACAAAGTGGCAGCAACAACAAATATTTGCCCCTCAATGCTTCACTACGACGCAATTTCATTTTGATATTTTATAAAATAACAAAAAAAAAAACTGAAATATTCATCACTTGTATCATTTCTATCTTTTGCTCATGCCTTCTCTTGCCGCTGTAAGCAAATTAAATTGTTTTTGTTTTCGTTCTTTTTTTGTGATGTGGCAGCGCTTATTTCTATCTTTTTGCTGTTGTTGTTGTTGCTTATTTATTATGTTTATTGCCGCTCTGCATAGCTAAGTAACTAAGCCCAATTCACGAAATGAAATGACAATTTATTTCAATTAAAATTGATTTAAAAAATTTCAGCGACAGCGCATCCCAACTCGCTTTGCTGGAAAAATGAGTTCAAGATACATATTTTTATTTCTTTTGTCTTTTTTTTCATAAAATTGATGTATGACTTGAAATGAAAATGAAAATGAAAAACGCGTAAAGAAAAAATGTGTAAATGATTTATGTGATTTTTTTGACGAAATTACAGAAATAAACTTTTATTTTTTGGCGTGAGGGGCACACTGAGGGGCAGGTGGCAAAGCTGCGTGCCTTTGCAAGATTAATTTCGGGTGTTCATTTGATGAATTGCAAATATTTCACACAGCAAAGTTTATTGCTTTGAATTATTCGCTAATATTAATCTTAAAGTGTTTTGCTTTCTTGTTTTTTTTTTTCACCTTTAAGCAATTCTGTCGATTAATTTTCGCGCAGTCAATGAAAGATTCTCATGCCTGTGAGACGAGTTTCTTCTAACATGAACACGTGTGAATAAATAAAAGTTCGTGTTGCGATCATTGTTTGATTTTCTACAAAGTGATAACGTCTGAGCGACGACGATGAAGACGATAATGATGCTAATGATGATGATGACGAAGATAACTAATCAATGCAATGAACGTTGGCGCCGTCGCCGTCGTTTAGGGTGCGCCGCACACGTATAGTTTGCTAAAGAGTGATGATGAGCTGAGCGAGAAATAGTAGAAGATAGACAATTTGTGTCTTGAATGAACTCAAATCGATGCTTTGTTGAGCCATGAAGTTATTTGAGAAGGTCAAAAATATTACTTGTAAGCCGCTTATCATTTGTTCAGTTGTCTTTGATCTCATTGAAAACCCTCAATTGAAACGCATCGTTTTCAAGCCGACACTTGAATCAAGTTTCTCTCAGCTCAATTTCAGTTTGAAATATTACAAGCTACAAACAACAACAACAACAACAACAGCAACAACATCAAATGAGAGTGAAAATGCAAACAAGCTGTTGGTAAGTGGCAAGAGGAGCTAATTTGTAGAAAACGTTAGGTTTAAACAACAAAGATATGTAAACAAAGAAAAAAACGGTGAAAAAGATATTTGTGTAGTTTTCGTTGTTTTTAGACATCTTTTTTGTGTTTGATGCCTTCTTTTTTGTTGTTTTTATTAGCTCAACAAAAGCGCGTGTGTGTGTGTAAATCAAGTAGTGTGAATTGCTCACGTGCTGCTGATTTTTCACTTTTTTGTTTTCTCATCGTTGGCCGAAAGAAATTAAAACGAATTGTAAATAAAACAAAAACAAAATCAAAGGTAAATAGTTTTGCGTTGAACATCGAAGAAGAGGAAGAAGCAGAAACGCACTGCAAAAGTAAGAGTAAAAGGTCTCTCGCTTGTACATATTTGAACGGCCGCGGCGGTGAGCGGAGATGCTGCAAAGCGTTTAAAGCAAATGTTTAACCGATGATGTTGAACTGACGACGCCAACGTGAAACCCAAGGAGTCGCTGAACTTGAATAGCTCAGGTGTGTTTGTATAACTGTCTCTCTGTGTGTGTGTGTGTGTGTGTGTGTGTGTATGCTTAAGTGTGACTTAGTTGCAATATTTGCGTCGGTGAGTGTGAAACAGCAAATTTTGTTTGAGTTTGTTTATTGATTTGTTCAATTTATGACCAACCATGTATTTGTCTAATTGTATTTGTGTATTTGTGTGTGTGTGTGTGTGTGTGTGTGTGTGTGTGTGTGTGTGTGTGTGTGTGTGTGTGTGTGTGTGTGTGTGTACATTTGTTATTTGACTTTGGTAGTTTTGTTAATGTCCCCGGACTCTTTATACATCCCACCAACTCATTTGAAACTTACCGGAAAGTACATTCCTTGCGGAGGAAGGAAATATGCCCCTGAGCCCCACAGTTTGACGGCTTTTTATTGGAACAGTTGCTTTGAAGAATATCTTTTTTGTTGTAGTTGTTTGAAACGCGTTTCAAGTCGACACGATCGGATTCGATGACGTCGCAAAGCGGAAATTATTTGTTTTTCTTTGTTTGTTTGTTGTCTTTGTTGATTTTTATACTTTTCCACAATAGATTCTTTTCTTTTTCTTATAAGCACTTTTTTGCATATGTTTTGATTTGATTACTTTTGATTTTTGCGTATTATTTCGAAATTGTTTTAAGTTCTTCTTGTTTTACAATTATTTTGGCACAATTGTTAATTATATAAGTTATATTTTATTACAAAGAAGATCACTGATAACTAAAAGGAGAATTTTGGGAATTGTTAAACGGATAGATTCGACAAATCTTTTTGAATTGTCTGCCAAATAAAAAGAATAGCAAAATCTTCAGCTTAAGTCAAGTGAGCAGCGAGCAAAACATGGTTTTGAAGTTATGTAACTCATAAAAGATGTTTTATTCTCAGGGATACTTCTTATCATACATGTTTATGGTAATGAAAAGTATCTCAGTGTAAAATATATTAAAAGATATATTGTATATAACGAATATATGAGTTTAGCTTCGTTCCGTAAACTAAGCCGAAGTTGTTCAAAGCATGATTGAAGGAAATTTCTCAATTTAGCTGGTAAAACTTTGTAAATATATATTAAAAGCGCCAAATTGCACATTTCAAGTAATGTTTAACGTATTAAATGTTGTTTTGTGTTATTTTTGGCGTTGGCTATAAAAACATTTCGATTCGATTTCGCCATGATTATTTGTACAATGATTTTTGGCGTTTTGTTTTCATTCCGCATTGTTTGAGGAACGCAGCGAAGCATTTAAGGGTTGCAAGCAGACATTTGTAGACGGCTGGCAGGCGGGCAGACAATATCAAAGGAGGGGCCGGCGGCCAGGGGCGCGAGAGTGAGTTGAGCTAAGCGGCTAAGGGTAAATCAGCGCAATTTGTTCGAATACATGTTAACAAGCGCACAAGAACAACAAAGTTCGGTTCATTTAAACATTTTAAGTTTATTTTTTAGAATAAATTTGAGTTTTATTTTATTTATTTAAACAGACATAAACAAAAAGGCACTTTTTTATAGATTGTTCACGTTTTGTTGTTATTTTAAGGCATGTTTTGTTGTTTTGCCTACGCAGATGAGCGCGAGGTTGGCGACGGCGTCGGCGTCGGCAGCGCGTTGACAGCAGCGAAGGTGGCGTCTTGTTAAAAAACAACAAATCGCAAATCGCAAAAAAAAGATACAAAGGGCGCTCTTTGTTTTTGATCTCGTTTCCGTTTTTGTGTGTGCAACGTCAATAACAATAACAAAATCAACAACAACAACAGCGGCAATAGGAATAACACAACTCACACAAATCAAAAACACGACGCGGCAAACTCAAAATTTCAAAAGTATCTGCAGGATGCGCTTTTGATATTTTGCGTACTTTTGTTGAAATGAAGATGAAAAAACAGAAAGAATGTTTCGACTGCAGCGATGAAGAAGAACGAACACATTTTTCTTTCAACACGCTCGCCAAAGAATTTATTTTTACACGCAGCGCGCAGACAACGAAACGAATGAACAGCAAAAAGAGAATGTGGAAAACACAGAAGAGACAGAGCCACAGAGAGAGAGAGAGTCAAACTAACGGATACAAGGCATGATGCTGATGAATCTTTTGTGGGCATCGTTGTTGTTGCTGCCTGTGCCGCCTGTTTATGTTGTTGTTACGGATGCTGGTGGAAAAATCGAATCAGACGGACCAAAAAAAAGAAACACAACGTGACTGAGCGCAATTGTGTAAGACAGACGTAAGAAGAATGTCAGCGCACAACGGAATGAAGGATAAAACAGGATAACACAACGAAACGCGGCAGAAGTAGTAAATGAAAGCGAAAACAGAAACGAAATCACAGAGAGACACAAATTGGTTGAGATTGAGAGAGCGACGCTGCTACTGCTGATGCTTCTGCTGCGGCTGCTGTTGTTGCTTGGCTGATGCTGCTTGGCTGATGCTGCGGCAAAGCAGAGAAGTGCCCAAAGCGTAATAACGTCCCTCGCCCGTGCTGCCGTCGCCGCCGCCGCTGCCCATATGCTCGTCATTGCCGCTGTCGACGTTTCCGTCGCCTGCGTTGTCATGGCATATATATTTATTTTTAACTTCTCGACGATTTCTGTCCGAGGCGCGCACTAAAACACAAACACACGGAATGTATCTAATGGATACTTCTACGCGTATAACACAAAGAGGCATGCGACAAAAGCCGTCTTCAATTTTACACAATCTTTTGATTTACAAATGATTTTTGGCAATTTGAACTTTTTTTCCTTCTTTTGCAACATTTGCCATTTATGTTTTGGCTACAATTTCAATTAGTTTTGCACACTTGCCGCTTGCACTTGTTCTGTTTTGTTTTGTTTTTATACCGTTTTTAATCAGAAAATGCGCGACATTTAAGTTATTGATAAATGAGATGCTGTGCTGTTTATGCTTCTTCTTTTAGCTGAGAATGCGTGTTTATTCCAATTAATAAAAACAATGCCAATAAGAAGAGATATATTTTTTTTTATTTTAAATAACAAACTACAACGAACCGACAAATCGCAGACCGTCTCCCACGAGAGACTGAGAGAAGATGAAAAGCGTTACAAGCACGCCGAGCAAGTGTAGCGGGAAAATATTCGCTTAACAGACATCTGTTAAGCCAAGAGAGCGAATAACGTCGGAAACAGCGTGTTAGCTGGTGAAAGAGCAAACATTCTGTTGACTAACAGAATTGAGAGCCCGACTGTTGTGGAAAGTGCCAAAATGTTGGCCCATTTTTTCTGTTAGTTCACAGTTGCAGAATAATGATACTAAAAAATGTCAATTGTTAAAGACTAATGTAGTTGTTAATATTTTAATTAATTCGTACAATTTTTTTTTTGTTTTTGTTTTAAAAAATAAAAGCTTAAATTAATTTAAAATTCGCCTCTTAATTGTACCTTATTTTGTACTAGGAAATAACAATCACACATTTATTTTATGAGAAAGATGCAGATGACAAAAAATGCTAGCTTGGCGCATGTGAATGTGGATCGTTACTACACATGAGTCAGTTAAAAGTGCATGCCTCTTAAGCAAACTGTTAAAAGTCTCATTCCATGTTATAGAGGAACGATGAAAAATTAGCCGTTATGCGTGGAACGCTTTATTATTATTTTTGTTTCAGCCGTTAAATAAATAAAATTTTGATTGATTTGTAAAATGTAATGTGGAAAAATTAATCGAAAAAAATACTTAAAGGCTCTATTGTAATAATTTGTATAACAATGACTTTAATTGCTTCAAATTTCTAGAAATTAGCCGCTAAGCAAATAACATTTTTCAAATTATGGAAGTGGAATACCGTTTTCGAATACAAAATTGTTCAGAAATAACAAAATTACGCAAACATACTTTTGGGCCGAGTGCAAACCACAAACAGGACTCGTTGACAACGATCTAAATCTAAACTCATTTTAAATGTGCACCGCGTGCGTTATTTTGCCGGACAAAGGAATATGAACATCCGTTCCGTGTCCGACCGGCACTGAGTTTGCCAGCAGCGCCACTACCGAGTGATGGTTTATAAAATGTAGTTTTGAGCACTTGCATGCAAATCCTTTGACGAGTAGCTGAAAGCTCTGCCTGCCGAGGGGCTGATTAAACACGACGACATGCTTGCGCATGTGTGTGTGTGTGTGTGTGTGTGACACAACAGTGTGTGTCTGGGCGTGGATGTGTGCGTATGTGAGGTACGCTGGTGGACCATTTAAAATGCAAATGTCCTGCGAAAAGGACTGACTGGACTGCATTTGGTAATCCGCCTTTAAACGCCACACAATTTTTGTGTCTTCCTCTTTGGTTGCATGCGGCAAAGGCAACTTCAATTTTAGTCTAAGCGTAAACTTGATCCTTCGCTCGGCTCAACGACTCGGACGATGCAACAAATGCTGCCAAATGGCTTCGTCTAAAGTTATAAAAAAAGAGGAGCAGACGCAGACACTCAAGCAATCTGGCGTGCGATGATTTCCGCATAAATGCAAATCTGCATTTGTAACTTTTAATCCTTCGCTGGCTCGACTCGGCTCGGCTGGTCGGCTGGTCGGCTGGCGCAGGGGGTCGGGGGTCAGTGTGTGTGTGGCCGCGGTGACTTTCGACTTTCAACTTTCGGTTGCAGCAAAACTAACCAGAATTGGCGTGCAAATGCGCAAACGAGATTGTTATGAAACATTTGCTTGTTTTAGTATTTTTGATTGCAAAAACAAATACGACAAAATGAAGAGTTTGCGTAAAGTAAACGAAGTTAAAAATGCAAAAAGCTTTTAAGTTTTGCATAAAAATATCGTTTGTAAAGATTATAAAAGTAAATATTGACAGAACGAGCGAGGGAGAGGGAAACAGGGGCTTATGCCACCAACAGAAAGGATAAAAAACATGTGAGGTGTTGTGAGGTGAGGTGAGCAGTAAAAGCTAAGCGGTTTTGTGTCAACTATTTTTTTGTATAAAAAACTTCTACACTTTCCGTTCATACATACATGAGTTGCGGTTAATAGATTGAACGAGATTTCTTGTTGCATTTCAATACTTTATTTTTCAAATTCACTGAGAAGGAAGAACGGGCGGTAAAGTTGAGTTCAGTGGACAATGCAATGCACATAAGATCGCTCATCTTGCATCTGTCAAATCCCTTTAAATATAAAAATTGTTCTTAATTTCAAGAAGTATCGAATCAATGAAAAGTTCTGTTGAGGGGCAATAACGAAAGGCCAACATTCCAAAACATAACCTTTTTATCAAAGGCTAATTGAAGGGGCAGTAGGGAAGGGCAGCTCTACAGCCTGATTTTCATGTTTCTACCTTTTTGATGTTTGAGATATGTCCTTATAATAAGTGTTGCATGGGTAGGAATAAGTGGGCGAGTCACAAATCCGAACCTCAAGAGTCTACTCTCCGAATTCCAAGTCGTTAACTCTTTTAGGATCCGAGATCCATTGGTAAGCACGGATGGCATGTCTTGGTCGAATACTTTCATGGTCTTACTCCACTCCACTGTTCTGAATCAAACTTAATATGCCTTGACATACTGCCTGCGCATAAACATTTCGTTGATAGTGAAATAATTTATTTTGAAATCATAACATTTTTATGAACGATCAATGTGCAAATAACTCTTTGAGGACTGCGGAACGTGCTCCTAACTCCATCAGCAGATTCAATTTCCCGGATGCACACAAACACATTTAAAATAACATTAAGATGTATAAGTATGGCATGTCAGCGAAGAGAAGAGAAAGAGGAAGAGGAGGAGGAAAGAGAAGAGAGATGAGGAAATATGTTTTCTTGTTGCGTTTGCAGTGTGGTAACCAAATCAAGAAAAGACCTCTGAAAATTATGCCAAGCAACCGCAAGTGCGGACAATAGGCACGAGTGAGAGAGACCAGGAGAGTGAGAGAGAGGGTAGGTGCAGATGAGATTGACAGAGGAAAGCGGTTAGAGCCGCAAATGCTCAGCAAACCGCAAACAATAACAAACGATTTCAATACAAACGCCTACAATGGAGAGGCGCTTAGGCCATTTGCAGGCATCGGTGTGGCGATTGTAACCATAACGGGACACTGGCCTCGTGCACAACAGGCTGCAGCATTGGCAGTGGCGGGGGGCGGTGGGCAGCGGCGGCGGCAAAAACAGAGGATTTATGAGTCTTGTTATCTTGCAACACGAAGACACAATGGCGCACGGTGACTCGGATCCGGATCCGGGCGGCATTTATTTTATTACGCCATTGTCGTTTTTCTTTGCTACATCTACTGCGCTGTGCACGTGTGTGTGTGTGTGTGTGTGTGCGTGACTGTGATGTGAGGCCCAAAGGGGGTTTTAATGCCATTGGCGTGTATTTGCACAGACAGCAAAGAGGAGCAAAACAACAAACAACAATACAAAGCACAAAAAGAAGAGGAACAAATGGCAGAGCGATGTTGCCGTAATAGGAGAAATGACGCGTAACTCAATAGGCGTGGGCGACGGAGGGGCTCGGGCGGCCCGTTGGGTTACAATATAAGCGTAAGATAAATACACATGTTGTAAAGAGATACACGAATTCTCGCATTTACGTTCTACAAATGAGGCTAACAAGCAACCAAGCCACGGCTCACAAAAACAACGGAAATAACAAATAAAACACATGCGAAAGGCAACAAAAAAGAAACACTTACGTTAACATTAGTGTAAGGACACGCCCGCCATTGTGTGTGTGCATGTGTGTGTGTGAGTGTGTGAGTGTGTGATGAGCATTTGCGGCCTGTTGCAATACTCGAACTCGACGCGCCTTGTCAGCTCAGACAAATGCTGATCGCTCCGTACAGCAACTCTCACAAGTATCATAAGTTTGGGCAAGAGCAAGCTGAGGCCAGCGGTGAGGTGAGCGTCGAAAAGCGCCAAAGGCTGTTTTGCAAATTTAAGCATTTAATGCGTTTTAATGGTTTTAATAATGTCATTACATTTCACGCTCGCCGAAGCTGCTGAGCGTTAAGCAAAGATTTCACTCTCGACTGCCGCGAGCAATTAAAAAGTTTCAAATGAATAAATTTACGCCAAATGCGCTAAAAGTATCTATTAGCACTTGGCCGAGCGGCACACACACACACACACACACACACACACACACACACACACACACACACACACAACTACTTCGGTGGGCAATTAGTTGGGCCGCCAATAAATTAAAGCATACAACAAGGCGTCGCCGGCAAGGAGATCAAATTGTTGGCCGAGACGTTGGCAAGGACTGTTGTTGTTGTTGTTAGAACTGCCGGCAAAAAGTCGAAGATTCTGGCGATGATATTTCCAACGGTGGCAATGAAAGTTGCGTGCATGCTTGAAGAAGGTCAGCAAATAAGGTCTTTTGGTAATAAAACGCAGGAAGCGGAATTATTTCCCTCACACATTTTGTTTGTTTTTGTTTCGGTTTTTCAAGCGAAAATGTACAATAAGGAAAAAACATTGCATTAAAAAGTCCATTCATTAAATAGCAACGAGAAATTTATAGTCGCCGCTGAAGACGCAACGCACACATTCACATTCACGTTCACTTCCTCCGGCAACATTTTCGGTGTGCAAGTCGCTGGCAAGTGTGCTTGTGTATGTGAGTGCCTGTGTGTGTGCGTGCGTGTGTGTGAGTTTGAGTCTCAAGTGGCCATCATGGCAGTCAAGCATGGCATGCGAAAAGTTGTGCTAGAGTAAACACACACACACACACAGGCGAAGATATTTTAAGCTTAAACACCTACACTTGGCTCCAACAGGGACAACACACACACAAACACATACACCCACGTTATCCCGTGAAGGAAACGCAGCGCAACGGAAATAAAATCATTTAGCAAAAAGTAATGTTGAAGCAACTCTCAGTAGTCGAAGGCCGGAGGGACGAAGCCGCGGCCTGCAAGATGGGATCACGGGCGACCGCTAAATAACGAATTCTCTCATTGCGTGTGCGGCTTGAAGCCTTCATTCGTCGAAAATGAGCCAAGCAGCAAGGAGTGATGCATGATTCAAGCGTTATTGAAATGTTGTTGACATTAAACAATCGAAGAGTTTAACTCATTTGCCGCTTGAATGTCTCAAAAGCAACTCTCGGCTGATTTCGTTGCTTTAAGGCATATTTTTAAATGTGTTTGGCTTCAAGCCGAAATCGAAGGAGACACCAGAAAGACCACAAAAGAGAATTGATGTTATTTTTAATACTCAACTGCACTTTGCAGCTAATGTGCAATTTGATTTTCGCAGCCCGCCGCCCACCGACCCCCGCCCACAATCAAATGAAATTCAATTGAGGCTTCGCTTCAGCCAAAATCAACTGAGATAGCCAAACACAAAAAAGGAGCCAAAAGAAACAACGGCAGAAAGGAGACGCCGCCAAGTTGCCAACTTTTGATGATGATGATGCCAAAGTGGCGAAGCAAAAACCCCGAAATCGAAGCGAGCACAAGAACAAAACGCCACTGCGAAGTAAATAAAAAAGCCGAAATAAAAACACATGTCAAAATATCTTAAAAACATTTCTTTTTTGTTGCATTTTGGGTGTTTTTTGTTTTTGTTCGCAATCTGCAACAAGAAGGCAAAGTTTCTTATCTTGTCGTGGCGAATGGCGCTTGTCGAATGCGCGGCGGCATGACTGCGAGCGAGTGTCGAGCATCAGATACACTAATGGTGCCAACAAGCCGGAAACGCCGCCATGCATGTCTGCGCGTCGTGCGTCTACAGGCATGCCAGTGCAGCTGCGATACATGAGTGGCTTTCTGATTGCATTTCGCTGTAAGCAATCGAGAGTGAAGCACGGAGACACGTGCAACCGAGAACTGCAGCAAGAACATTGTATCGCTGCTGCATCGCTTCTTCTCCGCATTTATATGCTATGATAATTTCCGCACACACACACACACACACACACACACACACACACACACACACGTGCACACAAGCGCAGCCGTCGGACGTGTTGCCATTCGTCAATTTATTGCGCTAAAAAGACATAATATCCTGCCAAAAACAAGCGGATGCGCTACGTAATGCGAGGCGTGGCATTTTAGGCTTGGCATGTTGTTTGCACAAAGAGTTTTAAATGAGACAATGCGTTGAGCTCAACTTGCGATGTGATGATGCTCATTCCTTTGCCTATTCAATGCTCTTTCACGTTTTGTTCTACCGAAACCTTCTTAATGTCTTCTTCAAAACTCTTCAAAGTTAACTTGCGCTCATGCAGCGTATTACATGTTCGGTGAGACCGTCACTTATTGTGTCTAAGCAATTGATTTGCTTTTTGTGTTGAGTTTCTTGATTTTCGAACCGCTCAGCAAAAAACGAAACAAGAAATTCGTACGTTACGTAAGAGTCTTGAAGTGGGCAACTTTGTTGGCTTTTTGTTGTTGTTGCGCTCACTTGCAACACACGCGCAGTTTGTTGTGTTGGCCAACAAGCTGTGCAACATTGAAACTGACATTTTGGCTGATATCCAAAGCCGTGTTTGAGACAACGTTGCCTCAATTTGCACATGTCCTTTTTCGGGCGCTTCATTGTTGTTTATTATGTTTATGTTTTGCCACAAATAAGCAAACAAATAAGTAAATGAGCGAGGAACTGTGGTTTTCATAATAGTCTAGCAAAGGTTAAGTTCGGCGCTCCAACCAAATTGCAGTTGGCATGCACGTCTGTTGCGAGACAGAAGGATCACTCAGTCGGTTCAAGTTAGCAGACAAATTCACCGCCGACAAAGTAAATGAAAAGTTGCCAAAATAGCAACTGAAATTATTTTTAAGGCCAACTTGGATTAATGTGCTGAAATGTTGTTGTTCATATTTGATTTACGAGTAACTTCGCCCCTCCCCCACCACTGCCGCCGCGAAATTCAGTAAATTTGTTAATTGAATTTGCATTTCGCGCTGAGCTGAGCTAAGTTTTGTTTAGTGTACCTTTCGGTCGCATTAGTTGTGCGAAAGTTTGCACGTTAATGACGCCCGAAAAACTCTTCTTGCTCGCGAATTTGGCTTACATTTTGCACGTTGCTTAGCGCCGTGGATTGAAGTGCCAGTTGGCCACGGCACTCGACACTCGATGCGGAAACGGGAGCCGCTGTCGCTGCTGACACAGACACCGACATGGGCATGGGCATGGGCACTGGCTCAGCCACCGGAGCCGCTGTTGAAAGCGGAGTCGTGTTTGGCGCACGTGAACGTGAACATTCCGACAGCTGAACTGACTGCTTTGGTTTCGTTTCTGTGCTTGTGTTGTTGTTATTGTTGTTGTTGCCTTGATGTGCTGATGTGTTGATGTTTTCGAATGCAATGCGAAATTTGTTGGAAATTTGTTGCTGTGCTTTTCAACGTTTGTGGCTTTTGGCTTAGCACAGTGGGGCAAGAAAATTGGAGTAGCGGGCGGCGGACTGAGCGAAGCTTAAGTGGCAGAGAGTGGCAGCGCAGAAAAGTTTGTGCCTTACTGCGTCGGAAGTCAATAAAAGTTGGTCGAGCTAAATTAGCAGAGATCAATTTTAAGCAAATTAAGAATAAATTAAAAACAACACAAACACAAGTCTTGTGAGTGATGGCGAAATTGCTTCTTCGGAATGTAATGTGTTCGAGTCGAGGAACTTTGCAAATTATTTTTATTGTTCTTGTTTGCACTTTGCGAATGATGTTCAATGAAATGATTGCAAAAGCAATTAAAGGTAAGCGTCGATTTACGACTTTTGGAAATGTTTCGTGCTTGTTGTTGGTCTTGTTGGTGACCACTGAATGAATTATGCAACCAAAAGCGAATCGCTTATACTTTACGTTCATGCATATGCATGTGAAACATGATGAAGATGCGTTGACCGAACATTTGGAAGTTCGTCCCAAGTACGCACCGCATTTATTAACACATACGTCTAAACATGAGAAAAGCACTTCTCAGACAAGATTGGAATGACTAATGTTGTGAGGTGGTCCACTAAACATACACGGCAGAATATTGGCTCCGACCTAATCACAATTCTTTCGATCAAAAGGCGGATGACGGACAACATTAATTTGCTCTGTGTGTTCCAATAGTCACGCAAAACTTACGATTATTCAATGTTGAAACTGCCGACAGCTCTGCCCATTTTCCTCGACACGCTCCTATCGGGTTCGAGTCCTGGACATCATGTACAGAAAAAAACACCGTTTCGCGCCTAGATGGCCGATTTGTACGCAATCGCGATTTTCGATTTGTGTACAAATCCGCCACCTAGGCGTGAGTTTCGGGTACTAAACTGGCATACTCCAGTGTATAACAGCCGTATAACAGCTTTTTCGACCACCCGAGCGGAAAAACTTTTTCGTATAACAGTTTGGAGGCGGAGTCGCGTCACGCAGGACGCGGCGCCACAAAAACGCTTCGTGTTCCTTCTTCGTGACTCCAGAGGAACGTGACCGTCTATTTTGATGGTTTTCGAAGTTTTGAGGGCAGAAAATTTAATATTGAAAAGCCACATGTGGCTGGGCGTACAACAGGACATAGGAGAAAATAACACAAAACACGGGATGCTGTCGGGTCGCAAATTAATTTTGTCGTCTAGAAAGTGCCACCTAGTGGCATTTAGTGTAGTTTGAAACCATATTATCGTCAATTTTCTTGCCCTGAAACGCTTCTTTATCACAGTGACATGATAAATCTGCTTGCTTCCGAAGGCAACAATGGTAAGGCAGGGCTAATGTGTTCGGAGTCGAGAATACAGTGCAAGTTCGTTTGTTCACTCAAAAAACACACACACACACACTATCGGAAACCGCAATTATTGCTTTGCGTTAATAAAAGAAAATAAAAAACAAAGAGAAACATAATAAGAAAAAGATAAATAATTTCTAATATACTAAAAATCACTAACGCACCAATACTAAGTCAGTAATGGATTAAGTCGCTGTGAACGGACACACACACACGCGAACAGTTTCATTTGTGTGAAAACTGCTTTTCTGTGTGTGTGCAACAACAATTTGCCTTGTCTTCTTCTGCACATAGCAACAAGTCAGAAGAAGAAGCGGAACCGGCGTCGCCGGAAGACTAGCAAAGCAAGCTATGCACTACAAATTTGTGCAGAAAACAGTTGCAAATGAAAAAAATAAGTAAAATAAAACAAAATAAAATAAAAACGCACCCAAATTTCATCATTCAAGCTCTCCCATTCGTTGTTCAACTCCATTCTCAACTCGCAGATGCGGTAAAAGGTCGACCAATAGCCGGTGATCGGGATGCTTTTCTCCATTCTTCACAACTGACACACAATTTGCAAACGCGGAATCAACGAAATAATTTACCAGTAATAATAATTGAATCAATGAACAAAATCGAAGCGCAACTTAAACGGAAAACAAAGAAACTTGCAAAATCAAAATAAACGTTCGTTGTCTACGAAGCGTCAAGCGCAACTGAATTTAATTTGAATGTTGCAGAAAACGGAAAAGGGAAACGCAAAAAGTAACAGTAAATCGGTACGGTGTGCGTGAGTTTGCATGTATGTGTGACTTCCACTTCCTACGGCTGCCAGCCCAAAACTGATCACCTGTCAAAATTAACCTGTCTCATGTTCTTAAGAACCCAAACGGCGAAACGCCAAATTGAAACTGAAAATTAATGACGACTCTTTGAAACAATCGTTTCCTAGCTGGGAGCTTTTTACAAAACTTACTGAAAACTAGCAGGTTTTTGTCTTATCTATCACAATAGTTTGGGCACACGCCAGCTGGGACTTGAACACATTTTATGGTTGTATTTTGTAAATTTTTCAGATTTGGCTAGATGTCGCCTAAATCGAGGTGACCCCAAAACTGTAAAAGTTTAAGCCAACAGTTTTATGTTCGTTGCTTCATGCAGGCTGCCTTTTGGCAAAAGTCGTTTATTGAAATATTTTAAAATCAACATGAATCTTCATTTAAACAACACTTTATAACAAATTATTTAGTATAAAATCACATATGAGCGTACAGCAGCCAAAGTGTCACTGTTTCGCTTGGATGATTTTATTTTTGTTCTTCTTTCTTTGTTGAAGTTGCTCCCCAGGGTTTTAAGAGGCCATTTGGCACACTATCTGTGTATTTCTTATAAGCAATAGATTTTTTTTGCTTCTTTCTCAAAACCAATTAGGTAAGCGTAAAGGACAAGGCAATAATTCTGAGTGTTTATACAGAAGTTACATACTCGAGATCTGTTTATAAGCTATAAAGTCAGCCTGGGAATCAGATGGTTGAAATGTCGTTTGTGATTTGGTCAGTTGTTAACTGAAACACAAAAGTTTTCATTCAAAGTCTTTGTCAACTTACTTATTTACGTTTATTTATTTTTTTCTGTTATTTTGACTTTTTAATAATTTGAAATTCTAGCAAGAAACAAGAAATTAAGTGCATTCACTTTGTGTCATTATTATTTAATTTTGTAGTGACTTGAGTGTCTTCAATATTGAAATTCGGCCATTAAAAATATGTGCTAACAAATTCGATGTGACACAAATTCATTTATAGATTTTGCCGTCGGTACTGTTTTTTTTTTCTTTTTGTTGGAAAACATTTTGACAAATTTAATAAATAATAATCATAAGAGAAAGTCTCAATTTCACTAACCTTTCGCTGATGAAAGTCCATGCCAGAAACGGTTCCATTTACTTCGACTGCAGACATTTAATGAACAAGTTTAATACGCTGAGTTGACGACAAGTTCACTTGGCTGCCTTCTGATTTCGTTGGTCTTGTTCTTGTTCTTGTTGTTGTTGTCTTCTTCAGACGTGAGCCTTTTTGCTGCTGTCTGTCACTTTCGACCGCTCTATTTCACTCACTCGCTCACTCAGTGCGCGGCTCGGTTGAATTGCGGCAAACTTTTCGCCTTTTCAAGTCAACTATTTTTTTCGCACGGCTTTGTTTTCTTTTTTTTCTATTTTGTGTGTGTTTTTTTTTGACTTGAATCTCACTCGATTGAAGTCACTTATGATGTTAACATGACTCTCGACTAAGTCTCGTCTATGGTTGTCATCTGGTGTACGCTAGTTTTTTCGCTTAATTGAATTCGCACTGAGATTCTTTTGCCAATTCGTGTGAGAATTACATTGACTGACACGGAGCAGCGACGGCAACGGCAATGGCTTTTGGGTGGGCGTGCTTGTGTGTGTCTGTGTGTGTGTGTTGGTGTGTTGAGATGCCAGGAGCTTGTACAGGCCAAGCGTACGACTTGATTTGATTTTTAGTGCTCGAGGGTGTTGAAAACGTGTCACAAATACAAATTTGTTGCTTTCTTTCGCTTTTAGCCTTTTCGCCTTTTCGCCTTTCGCCCTTTGCCGGTTTGTTTGTTTGTTCGCCTGTGTTTGTATGACGTTTATATCCTTTGGTATTGCTGCCAAGTCCTTAATTTAGTTTCGGTCAAGCCGTGTGTGCGCGTGTGCGTGACGCTTCTCACAAACGTTCTTGTTATCGTTATTGTTTTTATTGTTCAATGATAAAATTTTGCTCTTCAGTATTTTATTAAAAAGTCTTCGCATTTGCTTTGCTTGCAACGCATCTGTCTGCAAAGAAACATAAAACAAACCAATTAATTAACGAAAATACTCGCTACAATTCATTTCGTTTGCTGGAAAAGAAGAATGTTTTGGTTGCAAAGAAATGAAATTCACACTTTACAAAAAAAAACAAAAAAAAACACACAAAAAAAATCACCATTGTCAACATTTTGCATGCTCATTCATTTATCACTCGTTGGCAAATTCCCAAGGGGGCGAAGGGGTTGTGGCACATGAAAAAAGCCTCACAGCAACAATGCCATTTGTTTCTTTTATTTTGTGCGTCGCTGCCAATGTGTGTGTGAGTGTGTGTGTGTGTTTGTAGTTTACTGCATTCGTTTTTTGGCATATCTTCAACATTTGTTTGTTGTTGCTCCCCCTTTCTCTTCCTCTCCGGCATCCTATTTCGGTTGGTGAAGTCAAGCGGCAAAAAGTTGTTCAAAGCGAAATGTAACTCGAGTTTTGTGCATTTTGTATACACAAATTCGATTGATTTGCCTTTCGATGTGAGACTTTTGAGTGCTTTGGATAAGAAAATAAGTTCTTCTCAGCATTGAATTGATTGACAAAATAGTGTTATTTATTACAGCAAATAAAAAAGCATTTTTTTTTGTGAAATTCTAATCAAGTTGTTCAATTTTATAGCACAAAGACACACAAGTTGCCTCAAGTTTCCTTGCCTCGTGAGTGGCATGGTTGGCAAGCGAGCTTAAAGCAACCGAAATGATTGAATTTTGCCTCAAGAACACCTCAGGCTGTCAAATTTGGTAATTCATACGCCCCAAAGTTAAATAAACAAGCAAAAGAACAGAAGACAAAAAAAGGAGCCAAACAAGTGTTGATGGAAATAGGAAATGATGCTGACACATTTGGCACATTTTCGGACACTGCCGCTTTGCTTCAAGTCTCACTCACTCATGGGGCGGCATAGAAGTCTGTCTGTGTTGCCTAATGTTTTACATTTGGAGTAACGTCGACAGAAGCTTAACACACGACCTCTGCTGTCTTGCAGCTGTCAGCCCACCAACCCTCCTGAAAGTACACGCCCCCAATCGTAAAGCATCCTTTGTCATTCTTTGGCTCCCGCTACTCATCTAAGTGCTTAAAAGTATGCACTAGTTTGTGGCACACACACACACACACACTAGCATATAACTACACAACTATGTATGTGCAGTTGGTGTGAGTGTCAAATGTGTCGGTGTGCGTGTGTGTGTGTGTGTGTGTGTGGCAGTTGTAGATCGTGTATCTGTGCTGCCATTGATGTGGGCCAACACCGTTGCGGCAACAAAAGTTTGTACCTCCCAATGGTAATTGTCTCGTTACTTTCGTTACATGTTTGCTCAACAAGCAAAATATTTAGAAAAAAGCAAAAAAGCAAAGGAAACAAAAAATTGCACAAAGGGAACTCAGAGTTTTTTTATTTCTGCTTCATTTTTCCTTCATTTGCAATACGCCAACAAAACCCAAGTTGGCCAGCAGAGGAAGCCACATTTGACACACAAACACGTCGAAAGGACGCAAGCAAATGGCTTCAACCTCAGCAGTGGATTCGATTGCATAGGCACATGTGCATGTGTGTGTGTATGAGTGTGTGTGTGTGTGTGTGTATGTAAATAAGGCAACCGAGTTTTCACTTTTCACTTTTGACTTTGCCTTTTCCTTTGCTTAACATATGTGGGCAGTTGTAAGTGTTTCATTATTTGCCAGTGTGCATTACCATACATCTATGTCTGTCTGTGTGTTTGATGTGTTGGAAACATGTGTCTTAACACCTTTTTCCAGTGCACGTTTGCTTATAAGTTATTTACAGTTGATGCTTTGGTTTCACATTATTTCTTTTTGCTTCATTTCCGTAGCATTTCGATTATTATCAAATATTTGCAAAGCCGATAAACGACAACGACAACAACGACGACAAACGACGACGACAGCGACGTCGCAAATGACGATGACGATAGTCGAAGTGTGCTCTGCCACTTTTGCCTTTTAAGCACAACATGAAATATGCACAATTTCCGTTTGCCATTTACACACATGTACACACACACTGCTGCAACATATTGGCATGTGAATTTAAAGCAGGATATGAGATACAAGTGTTGCCACTCAGACGGTTCCACCCGTGTGTCTGCCACACATTGCTACATACAACAAATACAATTATCGGAGCGTGGGTTGCTTTACCGAGAAGTAAAGCATGCGGAAAAAAGAAGAAGGCAGGAAGGCTGACGGTGCACTTGGTATTGATATTTAATGACTTAAAATAAGCTTAAGTAATGAATCGATCGCTTCAATACAAAGTTGCATCTCTTGGTATTATATATGGGTCAAGTTAAATGGTGACAGAACAAAATGATTTGATAAATACAATAATTCCACTTCAATAACGAATGTTGATAAAGCTAAAGAAAGTGATAAAATCGCTGCATACTTTTAGGGGTAACATATTTTTTAAAAATGAATGAATTTTGGGTTTCAGAACCCCTTTACAAAATTCAAATACAAACTAACCATGTTGAATCCAAGTTGTTGTTGTTATTGCATGCATTAACTGTAAATGCAAATGTTTGTTTTACTGTGTTCCAGCAACTTTACTCGACTCGATTCGACGCAATTTGACTCAACTTGACTTGGTGTGAATTCGATTAGAAAACTTGGAAAGCAACATTTCAAAAGACACACCCATACCGGCAGGCAGGCAGAAAGGCAGACGGAAGAACAGACAGTCAGACAGACATTCGTTAATGCCTACACACTTGGTTAGCTTTCGTGAAACTTTTGCCAATCTTTTCTTTTTCGATTTTGTCTTCAACTTCCTGTGACTTCAACATCAAAACTAATACAGCGACACAAACATGCTCACGAGCGCCAACACTGTCAACATACGCACATGCACACGCTCACACACAAACAAGCTAAACGCCAAAGCCAAAATAAAAATGTTGTCGCAAGTGTAAAATGCACTGACGTGACTTTTGCCGCAGAAACCGAGTCAGGTTGCTTGCTCACAGATTGCGTTTTCTTCCTCTTTTCTTTTTGACTTCCTTTTTTTTTTTGGTAGCAACCGTCATGACCATGAAGAGGATGTGTGTAAAATAACAAAATATACATGACACACACACACATGCAAACGCAAAAGCAGAAGCAGAAGCACACGCACGCATAACAAAGTTTGAAAGGATATGTTTGAGCTCGTATAGATACAATGCGATACACGGCTTTATGTCAATGTGTGAGTCTGCGTGAGTGTGTGTGTGTTAGATTCTTTTGGTTTTGGCAGCGAGAAAGGTTCTCACATGTTTTTTGTTATTTTATTTTATTTTATTCTTGCGGTTCATGCTGTGCGCTCAATGATGGCATTCTGCCTTTGTTGGCGCTGTTTTCATTCGTTTAGCCAACAACAAAAGCCAAAATAACAACAGCTCAGCAACAACAACAACATGGAGAATCTACAGAAATGACAATGGGAATTCACACATTTGCGCGAAGCTCATAATTTCACGCAGAAATGCCTCATTCTTTTGTACATGTTTATTTGTGTGCGTGCTTTTGTTCTTGTTCTTGTTGTTGTTGTTGTTGGAGCTTACATAGCACACACACGCTTAACCGCCCGCTCCTTAGCCTCTTGGTCTATCACCCTCGCATATTCTTATATCGCAAAGTAGAAGTAAAAGTGTGTAAAATTTTTTGGCTTCATAAATGCTTAACTTCCATTTCCATTTCAGGCCGCCCCCAACCCCGCTGGCTTTCAACCGAAGCGCACATCTTGAACTCCACCTCTGCACTTTTAGCCGATTTGTATTTTAGTAAAATAAACATCACTGAATTGTTTTCATCTTTTTTTCCTTCCCTTTTTTTCTACGAGACAAACAAACACACCAACGAACGAACCAACAAACGCGCTTCTTCACTCAAAATTTGTGAATTTCGTAACGACTGTGGCCTAGAGGGCGAACGCGGGCGTCAAGTCCTTCTCGTATGCGGTTGCGTGTGCGGCATGAATGCCAAGAGATGCGAGTTGTATGCTGATTCCTGGCAACGCACATGAACTACAATTTATTTAGTAGCTGACAACAAAAACTTTGCTCTTCCTTGTATAACCCTTTTTTCACAGAGGTCTTGTTTTTGTAATGCTATGTTATGTTATGTGGCGTAAATTTGTCGAGCATAAAAAAATATTTTACTGCACTGTTCACTATTCAAAAGTTCAGCCATAAAGTTTTGCATTCAGTCAGGGACCACATTGCGTATGTGTAATGTTTTAGTGCTCCATTTTTGCTTCGGTTTGCCCATGTAAAAAATGCCAACAGAATGAATTTGTTTAATGCAAAAACTTTCTATATGGCAAATATATGGAAAATACATTTTATGTTATGTTGAAGAAAGAAAATAAAATATGGGTCAAAATGTTGGTGCCTTTGTTACCTTTGCTGTTGGCAAATGTTACTGTCAAACATTTACCCTTACTGCATGGGTTTTTGCCGCAGAGGCATGGTTATAAATCAAGTGCCTATGCCCCTTTCTTGTAATGGTTTAATTAACTAATATAATACGGTCTTGGGAACTTTTCAATGCACGCGCAAAAATGTGGGGCAAAAGTGTTCTTGAGCGCGCGAAAATGTCTTATTTAATATTATGGCTTTGGCTTTCATTTTGTTAATCAATTATTTCTCACACCGTTGGCTTTCCTTAAGCTCACATTTTCGTTAATTGCAACGAAATAGAAGCCATGGTATTATGTTTCTATTGATATAAGAAAACATTTGGCGGTTAATCATTCGAAAAACTGCCAACACGAAATTCCAACACAAGACCGCCGTCAACAGGATTGGCGGCGCTTTAGGAATGTGCACATAACAGCAAATCAGGCACTAACGCAACGAACAGAACGGAAGCCCATTACGAGGAAGATTTTCTCACCAATTTAATTTGGTAAAATATGACAAGGCAACGTCGTGGAAAGGTTTCGTCTTGATTAGGGGACTTACTCAAGGGATTTGCTGATTGGCCAACTGCCTTAATGTGTTGTTGCTGGTTTTTGTATGCCATTGAAGTTCATTTGAGTGTCTGTGTCTGAGTGTGTGTTTGTGTTTGTGAGAGCGGTGATAAGTCGTTGAAAAGGATATTTTGTTCGTCTGGTTTAATTCAGTTAAGCAAAGCGCGGCGCTCATTTTCCACAGTTTCTGTTCACTTCCGTTTCGTTGAACAAGTTAAAAATGGCATGTGCATGAGAATGCGCGAAAAGTTTGCACCGCTTGAGCTCTTTTGAAATTTGTATTCAAACTTTGCGAGCAAATTAATTTCTTATCGAGCAAAGAAAGCAAACTCAAGTAACTTTAACACAATGACTGAGCATATTAATTGCTTGCATATCTATCACACACACACACACACACACTCAGAAAACCACGCACATACACACCTTTTTCGATTGGTATTTTCAAACTTAACGCAAATATTTTCCAAACGTAATTTCTTTGCATAGTTTTCACGTCAGTTGGCTTAGTTCGTTATCAAGTTTCATTCTGTAAACTTTCGCCATCAAGCATTTGTTTGTAAATAAAATTAAACGGCACATTGTTGGTGAAGGGTGGAAACGACGCGGAGGATGCCGTGGCACCGCGGCCATTGCACGAGTGTGCTGCGTTTTTGGCGGTATTTCCGTCGGTTTCCGTTAGTCTGTCATGCGGTCAGCTGACGCGAACGAATCAGTGAACCAGCGTGGTAGCAAGCGAGCAACCGACCGAGCGAGCGAACGTGCGAAATTCCTTGCCGTACACACACTAAGACGGCTTTAGTGGTAATGACGACGCGAAGCGCCTAAATTGGTGTACAAGCGAGTGTATAACAGTTACATCGTTGGCAAACACTCGTCGTTCTCTCTTAGCGACGGTTAAGAGTCGAGCCATTTTCGTTTGTGCTCTTCTTAATTTACACCAAGGGTATTCAGTAGTTTTAGCTTTTGTAGCAAATGGCATGTATTGAAAAGCACTAAGCTACCGAACGAGCGTCTGAGCAAGTAACTCGTGGTATCAAATATATTAGTAAAGAAGGCTTTGAATAATTTGTCTCTAAATGACAAAATTTATTCAAAAGAAATTACAATTCACTATGAGTGATATGGGTTATGCTCTGCCTTAATGGGTAATCAGGCTTTCATGGTTATAGAAAGTGTGTTCAAAAGATACATTTTGTTTAACAATATGAAAATTATATAGTTCCAATCAATTTCTTCTCTTCTCGTTTCAGTGCCATTTTCACATCTTCATTAGGAAGTCTGTTTGTTTTAAATAGCTTGATAAAAGTCATACACCACGGGCCTTGTGCATTTGTGCTAGACATGCTATTTGCTACAGACTACTGAACACCCTCACTATAATTTGTTGCAAGACAACAAAATTTGAATGTTTGCCGTTTTGTTGACCTTCATTGAACGCGTTCAAGCTTATCATAATTGCATTGCCAAATTACAACGTGTCAATTAATTATTAAAAACATAAAAAAAACAATAATATTTCAATTTGATAGAAATGTTGCGAAAAATTATTTGTCTCTCGAGTGCGAAAATTCATTCGGATTTCTTTTTGTACTGAGATTTAAAGTAAAAGCTTTTATGGAAATCGTAGAACAATCACTCGAAACTTAGACAAACAAGCACTTGAGCAAAGCTTCAAAAACATGCTTGGCATGATCTAATCCCCGGAAAAAAACACTATGCTACTTGAGAACGCGCCACTGCATTAAACATCGAAGCCTTTACAAATCCGAAACGTTTTGTCATGTTCGGCCGCTTAAATCCACAAACCAGTGGCGCACTCAAATTCGTCCAACCCCCCACACACACCCTCGAAAAGATCCACTTCACAGATATACATAGAAAACCGGAAGGAAGGACACACACACAGACACACGCACACTCGAGCATGTGTGGGAATAAATATGCAAATGCGTTCAGAAACTGAAAGGACACGAGTGACGACAAATTTTTTCGCATATGTAAGGGGACTCAATGGTATTTCTGTGTGTGTGTGCTTGTGTGTGTGTGTCTATGTATTTTTTAGTGTTTGTCGAGTTTTGCTGTTGCCTCATTTGAATTTTACATTTCCGATTTGTAGAACTGACATTAATTTGTATGCGAACATTTGAGGCGAAACAAAAAACAAAATTGAAATGAATCAAAGCCGCGATATTTTACACAGCCCACACTTAAATGACAAGTCATTTAATGAAATAGGAAATTTTCTATGTAGCGCACAATTAATGTTGTCACATGCGATCGAAGCCTCATATGCATTCATTTGACATGGAACAAAGCGAATTTTAATTGAGTTCGTTATAATTGAAGGGTTCTTCTTGTGTAAACGTGTGCGTTTGCGTATGCGAGAAAAGAGCAAAGTGACACTTCGAAAGCACTTCAACGGCGCTTTTATACAGCGACAGCAACAACAACAGCACGCAAATAACAACAAGAACAACGACAATAATACAAATGGGAAAATTTTCATTTTTCAAATAAATATTAAATCGTTAATTTGCATAATTTTCATTGTGTGAGTTCGGCTTTCAACTGAACAAGTGTTTTATGACGCCGTAAATTCAATTTGTGCGTCAAAGTTTCATTTCGGCTTTAATTATTTGAATAAGCTCGTTTAATTATGCATGTCAGCAACAACAACAAAAAAATAAATAAATATTATTGATTGTACAAATGTATTTTGAAAAGATTAAAACCAAAATAGAATTGCATTGACTTAACCTCATTTTTGGCCAATTTCAAAAACTAAACTATTACAAATGAACTTTAATTGCAAACAGTCAAATTTCATTACATAAAAAAAATGTGTCGGTTGAAGTTTGAAGTAATGCGACCAAAACGGTTGAAACGGACTAATTATGCAGTGAATGGTTTAACATGAAATTAGTTTTGCGAGCTTTGTTTATTTCCCATTACTCGATTGTTTTGGATAAATCTGGTTGACAGCTTATAATTATAAATTGATCTCAAATCAGCTTTAATTTCGGAAAATTATTATTCACACAAAGTCAATAACATTTGACTAGAATCCTGAATATTAATCGAAGAACTTCTAATGGATTCCCGCATATTTTCATAACAGTTACAGAAGCTCTTGAAATATCTTGAATATTTTAGGGCTTTATCGTGTAAGTTCGCTGAAAGATCTTGCCTCTCCTGTTCATTAGGTAGTATTCATTATTAGTTTGGGTGCGAAGCACAATAAATTCAAATATTTCTAGACTTTCAACGGGGAACATTGGTATTGAATTGAAGTGAAATGAGTTCGGACCGAACAATGGGAGTGACAACGAGTCTTATTTTTTTCTGGAATGTTTAATTTCAACTAACTTTTTTGAAAGGCATCATTTTTAAAAATCTCAATAGAATCTTTTAAAAATATGCTCATAACAAAAAAAGAATAAAATGATATAAAAGGAAACCCAAAACTTTGCCACAATGTCATTACACCAATCTTCAAAAGAGCTAAAATATAACATACAACAACATTTTTGCTGCGTCTAATTAGATAATTTTGAAAATGATGCCACAGACAAGCAAATCGCATGACAATGAGCGCAGCTGCCAATGGCGATAGGAAGGAAGTGAGTCGATGCGGTGGGTGGCGAGGCGATGTTAGGCGATGTTAGGCGACTGAGTGGAACAGAAAGCGTGTGTTTATGTTATCAGCTATTCAAGCACATAATGACAATGAGCCACAAATTTCAACGACAACAATAACAACGACAACGACAATGGGAACGGGAGGGACGGCAAAAGAAAAGATAGCTTTGAAGTGTTGTAATGACTAAAGGAAAAACAAACATTTTCGTTGACGTTTTTCAACAATGTCAACACGCGCCAACGTTACACCAAACCAAACGAATTCAAACCATACTAAACTCAGCCGAACCGAACAGAACTGAACAAAACAGAAGGACAGACAGACGGACAGACAGACAGTCAGACTCAGTTTTTATTTTGAACACGAGTTGGAGAATCACGTCGAATGCTAATTTCGACAGCTGGTTCACATTTGCCTCACAGTCACACTCACACGCACACACTCCCGGTACACACAATGTCCTTGAAGCGTGTGTGCGAACGAGAGGTAACGAGAGAGTGTAATAATGGACGTGGCTGTAAAATGTAAGGAAAACGCTTCAAGGCAAACGCGTAAAAAGGAAACAAGCCCAACTTTCACATCGACTGAATCCAAGACGTGAGAGTGTCATTTTTGCAGTACTTGTTGTTGTTTTTTTTATTATTATTATTATATTTTTTTTTTCGTTTTTAATAGCGAAATGTTTCAAAAGTCATTCTAAAAATTTACTATTCTATTTAGCAACTTTGATAACCAAGCGCAATGATGTGGTGACCGTGCGGGCTAGTTCGGGGCTGATGGAAGGAGTTGTGTACGCAGACAAAGTTGGTCGCTGCTACAGTCTGCGGGTCAGTGCTGAGATTGCGCTCACTGCACGAAGCATTTTATTTCATACTTTTTCTTATTCCTTTACACTTCATCTTCTTTAAATTGTCACCCTCTCTGAGGCTCTGTTTGTGGGTTGCTTTGTTGTATTTTGTACTTTTTTGTCATCTGCGCATTTTCGTATTTTCGCATAAATTCTTAGTCAACGCTTCCGGCTTAACGTTTTTACGGTGAGCTCTCATTTTTTTGTTATTCTTGTTATTCTTTTTTCACCTTCATAAATGGGTGACTTCCGCTTTACAGTTTTCAATTATGCAAAAAGGTTGCACTTACTTGCTTCGAAGTTGCGTAATAAAAAAAAAAAAAAAAAGCCTGAAAAATATGCCAACAAAACTGTCAGGCCAGTGGCAACTTTGAGGCGACGTCAAAGTGTCAGTTTTAGAGCACAGTTGAGTTGCTTTGAATCAACCGACCAGAAAACCGAGCAACCTGACCGACATCAAAATTGTAAAAGAAAGTGAAAAAAAAACTCATATATTAAATATTTTCTTAAATTGTCATTTTTTTTTTTTTGCATTTTTAATATTACTTTTTTCTTCTCTTCTGTGTGAGTGTGTGTGTGTATTTTTTCATATTGTGCCATTTATAAAACTCAACTTAGAAATTCATTAGCCAAGCCAAGTCGGCGAAATGTTGATTTTGTAGGAAATGTTCTTTCTTCGCTCATTATCCTTTGTGTCCTTCGGGAGGAATTTTTTTAGCTTACGAATTCCGAAGGCAGCGCATTTCATAAATCACTTCACGCGCAGCCAGCGGCCATTAATGTTGTATATAATCTTGGCCAAGCGCTGTTGAGCGCGGCGCTTCGCTTGCAAGGATTATGCCCAACATTCCCTTCAGTAACGAATTCTCAGCACTTTCTTCTCTAACTCGCTGTTCTATTCTGTGCTGTCCTGGCTCCAACTATATCCGAGGCTGGCGCATAATTATGTCAATAAGCCTAATTGTTTACGGCCCTTGGGTGTGTTTGCCATTGGTCTATAAGTGTATACGAGCGATGTTAGCTTAAATTTCTATTCTGAGCGCAGAACAATGAAATTTATACATTAATCATCTCATTTCGAAATGTAGTCTTTTCAGAACAAAGCGAAAAGTTCCGCCCCAAACGGAAAGCATCTGACAAAAGATATTTCATCTGTGCAATGGACCATAACTCCCGAAAAACTGCTTGGCTGAAAGCATCTGACCACGTTGCCATTGTTTTCGGTTAATCGATAAATGGTTAGCGAAATATTGCCATGGCAGAGCAGAACAATCAAGGCAACCAGAAAGTGAATTGTTGACACGCGAAGGATTTCTTTATTCTTCTTTGCGTGGCTTTTGGGCTTCTCTTTCATCAACTCAAACTAAGAAAAGTCATTAAAAGTATGTAACAATCTCATATAGATCTGTATTTATTTGGAAATATGTATGTACATACATATATGCGTCGTGTATAACTTTTATAGTCGTATTATACAAGATAACGTGTTACTTCTACTGAATATAATATTTCTACAATATTCTTTTTGGTCAAAGTTATATCGATGATGATTTATTTTTAATAAATAAGTTTTATCAACTTCAAGTTTAGCTTAAATGTTTTAAAACTGTTTTTCACTCAGTACATATTGATTGTTATTAAATATTACAATACATCATGCTCCCCTGAGGTATTCAACCCTTGCGACATATGCTTTTGTTCTGCTTCATACACAATATAATGGTAAACATAAATCTTACGTGTACGACTCAAACTTATGCTGATTTTATTAAGCGATAATGCCGCTATTAATAATAAACCAATCAGCTTAAACAGCTGATAAATCAAAACAGATATGAACAACATATTCGCAACGCTAATTTGCGAACAACAAAAATGCCATAAATTAAGCATATCATGGACAATGATTGGGCCGGGGGTGTTGTCTTCGCCCAACAATCGAAATCCGCCCGTCGTTCGCACGGTTGGTCGCTTGCTCATGTGTTTTTGTTTGTCAATGCGTGTTTGTTTTGTTGTTTTATTGAGTTTGTCTTGCGAATATAATCAACAACAAGAAAAAAATACTAAGACGAAAAAATCGTATAGTAAAAATAAGATGTGTCCTGAACTTTTGGTCTGAGTGCCAAAAATGAGACGAAAAGTGGAGAGCAACGTCGGCATAATAAATAAGCAATGAGAATTGCGACGGCGTTGTCGTTATTGAAAGTATGACATCGTACAAACACTTTCAACCGCACTTCGACTTCAATACATGCTTAGACTTCTGGTCTGATTTGGTCTTGGCCGAAGCCAGTCAACGACTTTGCTATACTTTGGCATTACATTGACTGCGAGTCCCATGAATATTAAATTGCGATTATTGCCGTTGGCAATGTGTCCTCGCCATCTTCAACGTTCGCTCATTCCACCTAGTCTGCTCCTGCCTCCCAGTCACTTTCCCATACCTCTTGCTACAGACTATGCTGTGTGCAAACAAAATTGTAAAGCAATTTTTATCGATGTGAGGCAGCAGTGAAATACATTTTTCATATTTTTTCTCTATGAAACTTTTATCAATATTTTTTCCTTTTTTTGATTTATTTTCTTAGAATTTTCCGTGACACTGTCGCCGCACAGAGAATTGCTTACATTCAACTCAACTCAACTCTACTCAATTGACGGTACGTTCGACCATTTGTCCAACCAACTAACCGAAATCGTCTCCGTTGATTGGGACTTGATGATGATGAAGTGCCGCCCTTCAAAAAGTTGCCCACTCAAGTTTGTGCGAAGTCAGTGAGTCTGGCATTTAGATTATGCTGCGCTTCTTTGCATTTCGTTTGCTTTCCACTTTTTTTCTACTTAATTAAATGCGATTTAATTAAGTCAAATATTAACATAAGCTTTTTCTTTTTTAAAGCGCATTTTTTGCGAGAGTAACGAATTGCAAAAATGAAATCGAAAAAAGCACTTTGCATTGCACGAATTGATTGATTAATGGGCGTATCCTGTTCATTCCTTGATGTGATGCGCATTTGATTTATTGGCAAAACGTTTGTTGACCAACTAAGTTTCATTGAAATGGTGCGCTGGCAAAAACCGGCAATGATTGACAGCAAAAATGGGTCAAATTGAGTTAAAGTGAGTGAGTGTATGCGATATGTGTCTGCGTTTTTACATGTTTTCTTGTGTGTGCACGCATTTTCGGTTGTTTGTGAGGCTGAAAACATAAAATTTTGCTTTTTTTTTCAGCTCTTTTGAACATTTTTGCTTTATGAAAAACACTTAAAGTTGTTGTTGTATATTGAATTTTTACAAATATTGAATTTGCTTTTAATCGAACAAATTGAATTTTTTTTTAAACACAGTCAGCTTTGAAATCATCATCCGCCTAATGTCACTTTTGTAGGTTCTCCAATCAGTCATTCACATTCAGGTCGTCGACAAAAATTGTTAGTAAAAAATTTGTAAAATATAAAGTTTTTTTATATTTCGTAATACAGTTTTTAAATTCGCGGTTAAAATGAATAAAATTCGTAGTGTTCTCTTTAAATCGTTGTTGTCTCGTCACATCCGGCAAAATTTGCATGTACGCAGATATGCCGCAAATGATCCCCGCGTGACCAAGGGTCTAGTGCTTGGCGTCTACCAGAAGGAGGGCGACAAGGACCCCAAGCTGACGCCAAGCGGTGAAAAGTTTAACGATCGCTTAGGTGGTAAACTGTCTGAGCTGATCGCCGAGACTAAGATTACGGGGCGCCTGGGCCGTGGTAAAGTTTTTAACAATATCGACGGTGAATATCGGGCAATAGCTTTGGTGGGCGTGGGTTTGGAGGGCATTGGGTTCAACGAGCTGGAGATGCTCGACGAGGGCATGGAGAATGTACGCGTTGCGGCCGGCATTGGCGCTTATTCGTTGCAGAAGGAGGGCGTCGAGAATGTCATGGTCGACAGCATGGAGTATGCCGAACAGGCTGCTGAAGGCGCAACGTTGGCCGTTTGGCGCTACGAAGATATGATACAAAAGAAGAATCGCTCCATCGTGCCCAAGGTTGACCTGTTCGATTCGCCAGACGTTGAGGGTTGGACGCGTGGCGTTTTTAAAGCAGATGCTCAGAACTTGGCACGTCGTTTGAGCGACGCGCCTGCAAATTGCATGACGCCAACACTCTTCGCACAGGCGACAGTCGATGCGCTTTGCCCATGCGGTATTACAGTTGAGATACGCACAATGGATTGGATAGAACAGCAGCGCTTAACTTCGTTCCTGATGATCGCCAAGGGCTCATGCGAGCCGCCCGTATTTCTCGAAATCAGCTATTGTGGCACATCACCCGAAGACAAGCCCATACTACTGTTGGGCAAAGGACTCACCTTCAACAGCGGCGGCATTAATTTACGGCCGTGCAAGTGTATGGACGAGTACCGTGGCTCAATGTCTGGCGCCGCCGTAATTGTGGCCACAATGCGTGCCTGCGCAGCTCTCTCCCTGCCGATTAACGTGTCCGCCGTGATACCGCTGTGCGAAAATATGCCCTCCGGCATGGCCTGCAAGCCAGGCGACGTGGTCACGCTGCTTAATGGAAAGTCTATGTCGATACGCGATCTCGACAAGGCGGGCGTTTGTGTCATGGCTGATCCGCTGCTGTACGGTCAAACCACCTACAAGCCGCGTTTGGTCGTTGATGTCGCCACCCTGGGCATGGGCGTAAAGAAGGCTTTCGGTGGCGGTGCAACCGGCATTTTCTCGAACTCCCACTACATTTGGAAACAGTTCCAGAAGGCTGGCTCCCTGACCGGTGACCGCGTCTGGCGTCTGCCTTTGTGGCATTATTACAAGAAGCAAGTGACTGATGAGTTGGGCTATGATCTGTCAAACAACGGACGTGGCTTGGCGAGCTCATGTCTGGCGGCAGCCGTTTTACACGAACTTGTACCCTGTTCCGATTGGGCGCATTTGGACACCCGTGGTACCGGCTTGCTCTCATGCTTCGGCATTGTGCCCTACCTGACCGCAAAGCGCATGACTGGCCGACCGACACGCACAATGGTACAGTTCCTCTACCAAATGGCATGTCCAGATCAGAAGTAAACACACATGGTTATCAAAATGCTTTGTTGTCTACATGTTTTTGCCGAAATTCTTCGTTTAACAAGCAGTCTATGTCGCGTATGGTGCTAGTTTAGATTTCATACAATAACGATTAGATCCACATACATATATTTTTTCATGGTTTTATTGATGTATTTTGGTATAGTGAGCTGACGTTGCTCGATAGTTTCCTGAATGTAAACGAAGTTACAGAAGTTTAAAAAATAGCAAAAATGCTAATGTGTTGTAATAAAGAAGAGTTCCATCAAGTTGTTGCAAATACAAAATAAGCGCTAGTTTCATTTCCACTTTATACTTAAATCCCATCACAATTCTGTTTCATTTGCCGTCTGAACTCTAAAGGAGCTTGATCGGCAATGAGCTACTTTGAAACCAAAGAACTTAATCGCAATGGAAATAAATCCAGATTTTTATTGCTGCCAACCAAGAAATGCACGACTGTCGTGCTCTGCTGACAGCATGAATACATGAATGAACTTACTCAGTTTCCTTTGCCTCAATGCCAGGCCGCATTGAACTTCCGTGAATATTAACAACTTTATCATTATCAGACGACAGCAAAGCGTAAAATGGAGAACGAAGAAAAAGAGTGTAAAAGCGAATATGAAGCAAATGGTTGGGTTGTATGAAATGAGGGGCGGAGTGAGTGGTGTTGAAAATCAGCAGCGAAAACGTTTCCTGTAAATGCCAGAAACAGTTTAACATGGTTTTTTTATGGTGGTTATGAAGGTTCATTGTAAAAGTCATTATGACAACGATTCAACTCGCCCTCTGGATGCGGCTGCTTGAGGATGCGTCTGTGCGTTACTGTATATGTGTGCGCGTGTGTGTATCACGAGCACGCACAGACATGCATATGAACTTAAGGTGAAATTCACTTAAGTTTTGCAACAACTCGTTTCATTTTCAATGAACAAATTTGATCAGAAATCATTTTGAAGTTGTGACACATGACTCTTCTCTCTGCGCACGTAAAATGGATATATTTCATAATTTAATGCAATTTCTTTCGTCATCCTCATATCGAATTTTGCGTTAACCTTTTATTAAATTTGATTACAATTTTAATTTAATTTTTATGTTACAAAACATAATTTGAACATTAATGGTTTTTGACATGAGCAAAAACACTTCCGTAAATCTAATTTAATTATTTGGCTTGACTACAAAACTCAAAGTGATAAACACTTCGTTCGCCATGTACAAACATTCTGGGCTCAAACTATATGGGATAAATAAGTTGCTGACTCGCTGGGTGAAATTATGTGAACTATGGTTGTGGATTTTCTCATTGTTGTAAAAGGCATTTTGTATCGAAATACTTCAGTCATGATCAAATAGTTTTAGTAAAAGTTCCACTTAAATTTTTGTGTTCGTTTATTCTTAGTTTTGTTTTCGTTTCGGTTTTGCAACAGTATTAAATTTACAAAGTGATGCTAAGCAATGCCACTCCGAGAGAAATTTATGCGTGAGCGTAACTGCGAAAGACAGAATTTGTTTATTTTACAAAATAAGTTGAAATCCGAGTTTCACTTTGTTCATTTTTGCTTTGCACATTTTTTACACAAATTTGTGTAAGAAAATGCAGACTCTCTTTTTGGTTTAATAAATTTTAGAACTGTTTAAAAATTTACAAATAAGTATATAATTTTCCATCAGTGATTTTTTAAATTTTTTTCAATAAAATATATTAATTTAAATTTTCTAAAATAGTATCTCCTCAAAAATATAAAACTAATTGGTAGACAAGACCTTGGTGTATTTTGAGACCTTAAGGCAAGCAATTTATTGAACACAGAACAACCTCTATAATTGGCAGCATAACGCTCGTAGCTGTGCTTGTCATGAGATATGGTTGACATTTCGGATTTCAATAGTTTATATGTTTTCACTTAGAATTTTGAGAACGCTTGCGCTTGAGAATGGCTACATTAGCTGCCCCCTGCTTCAACAGCGTCGGAACATGACGTGAGTGAAGCAGGAGGCAGTGAGCCGCTTTCAAAATCCATAGCCGAAGTAATTAAAGCTCTTGGATTAGACAGCGATATTTATGGCATTAGCTTATGGTGTTTTATAGAATCGCAAATGCAACTGCACGCTATGAAGGTCAAACGCAAGCTGTCATTAGTGCTTAGTTAACTCGATTAGTGTTATCACAGTAAGTGTGAACATTGACTAAAAGCAAAAACAATTGACTAACGCAGTTCGTAATTGATCAATTAAACACTTTCGAGGCAATTAAATTCAAATTATTGCTCAATTAATTCACGCATTCAATTATGCAAATCAGTTGCCGTCATCGACCTCGGCATGATGATAACACTGCACGAATAGGTCGCAGGGGCATGCACAGTTGATTGAGTTGATTTACAAAATTACAATGTGAACTTTAGTCACATTAAAGTTGCACAGAGAGCTTAAAACGAAAAGCAAAACATTTACTGAAATCGTAATCGACATTTAAATGCTTATAGTGAATGTAATGCTTTTGCAGTGAGACAAGTTCTTAACAAAACATTAATTACATTGCAGATACAATAAAAGTCAAATGTTTTTTGACAACAAAAGACACTTACATGCCATACACACACACACACACACACACACACACACACATGACTTTGTTGACGAAGAAAAAAGGAGGCCACAGAAGTCAAACACGAACTCAACTTTAACACTTTAGCGCCGTTCAGAGTCAAAGCGAGTCAGGCGAGTCAGGCGAGTCAGGCGAGTCAAGCGAGCGTTGCGTACATTGATAAAACTTTTGGCCGCCATTTTGGGATTTGAGCACATACTTTGTGCATTACTTTGAGTTGTCGGCAGTGTGCATACAGTCGGCATACTTTGGTCGTAAAGATTTAAGAAGGTGAAGGCATGTCTTTAGCCGAAGCGTTCCGGCTGCGTTGTGACGTCACGGCATGAGCTGCCAACGATTTCATTACATTGCATTTAAAGTTTGCAAACATTTTTGCACTTTCTACTTGAATTTCCTACTTGTGTTTTACTTTTTATTTGATGTTATTCTCGTTTTTTTTTCCTTTTTTCATTTTTAGTTTGTTTGGTCATGCTCGTTATAAACGAAAAACTTTTGCCAGGCTTCACTTAAAAGTATTTGCCAAGTACTTTTTAGGTAGTTTTGTTGTTATGTGTGTATCGCATTTGTTTTGCTGTTTCTGTTTATTTTTTTTAAGCTCTACTCTTCTTTGTTTGTTTATTTGTTTATTTGTTGTGCAAAATCATTTTTCTTTACGCTCTTTTTATACTCTTACACATTTGCTTTGCGAACTTTCGTCTTGTTTATTTTTAATGAGCAGAATTTGAGCTTGAGTGGTGTGGAGCGAGCGAGCGATCGAACAAGCGCTAAGCTGATGAAAAGCATCTAAAGGATTCAATTGTTTTGCTACTCAAAGCGATTTCTTTGCTTAGCAAAATGTTTTTTTGTGTGTGCAAAAAGGGAAAATCTTTTTCAAAAGCATTTCTTAGCCAAACGTTTTATGCATTTAAGTGTTTTCCATTGTGCGTTTTTAAATTATTTGTAAAGTTTTCAATCAAAACACACCGAAAACATTAAGTAATGTAAAAGTTTTTGTGAAAAGAAGACTTTGCCACAAAAGATATTTGATTTAAAACTACATTTACATAAATTTCGCACAAAGCTTTCAATGCCAGACTGAACGCAATTGAAATTCGGTACCAGTTGAATTGAGTTGAGTTGAGTTGAGTCGAAACTTAATGCAAGCAATTTGTGAAATTGGCTTTTCATTTACTGGCAAGCGAACGGAAGGGCGATCAAACCAAAAATATGCTCAAAAGAAAACTGCAAAGCAAGTAAAATTAATAAAATTGATAGCGTTTCTTTTGTGTATGTGCTCAACAGCTGCGTTGCTGTCGCAGCAAACTTTCGGTCCACGGCCACAGACGACACAGTCACGTCAACTCAACTCAACTCGAATCGAATGGAATCGAATCGAGGCGTTGTTGTAGTTCTAGTCAAGTCGAAGACGCAATCGTTGCAGCATATAAAGCATCTTGATGCAACAGTTAGTATTCGTTGTCTTGCCACACTGGCTCATTGATATGCGAACGCACCGCAAAAGTTCAAATTAAAAACACTCTGGAGACTGATTTTCCACTTGAAAAGTTTATGAGGAAACCACACATACACACACACATACACACGCAAAAGTCTTGACTGACTAACTCACTGACTGACTGACTGAGTGAATGACTGAGTGAATAACGGCGCTGTTGAACGACACTCGAGTGGTCGAGAACGGCAAACTCGTTCGAATGCTAATGCTGAAATCAGCATTTTGCAGAAACTCAATAAATAAGTGTGCAAATAGGATATAAACTTCTAAGTGGATTTTGAGAGAAAGTACAAACTGCTGCTTATTTTGTTCATAAAACGAAGCAGGCGGCGAATTTGAGTTTCTTGACACAACTCTGAAGTGTTCACAGAAATAGAAAATTGAAAATGTTTTTCGCATTTCGCCGTCGCACAGATTAGCATCATCGCCATCGCCATCGTTATCGTCATCAGCATCAACAGCAGCCTCAATTCTCAGGCTCAGGCGAAGGCATCGTTATGGCCATAAACGGTAGTAACATAATCATTCAGTGGAACTCAAAACGAGCGTTTTCTAATTTATTTTGCCGTCGTGTATCCTTTCATTGCTCTTCTACAAATTCGCATTTATGTTGAAGGCTGGGCTATATGCATGCATTTGTATGTGTGTGACTTAAGTATCTGCATCTTCACACACTCAATATTTGTTTATGCGCTTTTCTCTTTGTCTGTTTGCTTTCGTTTTGAAAGGAAGTCAAATTGAAAAGTTAAACTTGCTCGCAAATTTATTTAAGGTTGAAGCCATCGTGCCCTGAATTAAGATTAGCTGTGGATAAAAGTACATTTTTTTGTTTGTCTGTGCACAGTTGAACAAGTGACGCTCTTAAGCAGCAATTTTGTCTTTGTTCATTGATGTTTGCAATGTCTAAAAGCACTTTTCAAAAGAAAATGTACAACATCGAAATGTCGAAAGCAGCAAAAGATTCAAATTAAGCAGAAATAACTAAGTGAACTTCAAGCTCTTCAAAGATTCTTTTTTTCTACCTAATTCATACAAATTGCCCTTTTGGCTTTCGGCATGTAAAAGTTAAGTTGAAAGCATCCTACGGAACCAATTTGACTTCTTACAAGTATACAATTATTATTAACAAGTAAAATTTCACTATGAAATTGCTGAAAGGCTGTTGAGGCTCATGATTTTCATTGACTTTGGAAATTTGACAAACAAATATAAAATTTGTTGAAAAGACACACAATCCGTAAGTAAAATAACGCATTAATTTTAGCGTACATGGCACAATTCCATAAACTGAGACATTTATCAACATGTATCACAGAAGTAATACAACATAATCCGATTATGTAACGCACATGCACGAAAACTAGCAAATTTATTTCGGGGCTGAGCAGCTTGTACATGTTCTCCTTGTCCTTGTCGTTGTCGTTGGTGTTGTCGCTGTCGTTCTTCTTGCCTTGTCTCTTATCGCTGCTCAGTCGCAATCGCATTCGAATTTGTACTCGTGCACGTCCAACAACACAACGCTTCGTTACAACGCTGCCAAAAATTGTTTTCTGACAGTTATTTTAGCTTACGTTGTGCGGCAGAGATGCGAGGCAGTGGAAAAACTCAAAGCAGGCCAACTCTGAGCTAAATAACAAATGTCTTGTGTCTGGTTTGTCTGCAACTTATCAGCATTTGAATGCGGCTGTCAGTCTTGCGGCTCTTGCCATGAGCATGTCTGATGGCATTACTAATTAATTTAACTCAACTCTACTCAGCTCAACTGAACTGAACTCAACTCAACTCAACTCAACTCCACTTTAACTTGTGACGTGAGCCATAAGTAAGCAAAGCGTTGCGATCGTCTGTGTGTGTAGGTGTATGAGTGGGTGTGGGCGTGGCCATGCATATGAAATCACAGCGAAATTTGTGTGCGGCAAAAGTCGCTAATGAGCGCAAAAACTTTTCTTGCACATCAACGTTGACTATGTTTAAATTATGCAAATTAGTTAACTTGACTTTTTGCTAACATTAATTTATTTTCTTTTATTTTTCAACTTGTGTCAAAAATTTGTAAGTAGTGAAAGCTTACACAGTGCACAACAACTTACATTTAATTAAAATGAAATATTTGTTTGCATTTCACTTTTTAAAAATGTATGCGTACATTTTCGGAAGAAGATTTCTGCCAAAATGCAAATCAACTTTTACTCACATCAGCGTCGGCTTTGTTTGTAATACATGCCTACGAAATGTGACAGTTATTAAAGTGTTTGCTGGTGTGGAGTTGATTTGAACGCGACCATTTGAAGCTGTCAGCTTCGCTTGGCCATGTGTGCGAATGGGAAAAAAAAGTCGGCATAAATTACACACATGATGCGAGATGAACGACCAACGCGTGGCTTGGCTTCACTGACTGACTGACTGACTGACTGATTGACTCCCGTGGCTGGCATACGAAATATGAAATGAAATGAATGCCGTCGTTTTTTATTATTGCAATTTAGTGCGTTGGCTTGTCTCGTTTGACAGATTGTTTTGATTTAAGTCAGCTTGGCTGAAACACACCGTTAAGCCGCAATTTGTAATAAACAAACAGCTGAACAGCGTACAAAGGCGCAATGACTGCAACATGGAAACCATAAAAACCATAGCATAATTTTTGGCGCCACCAAACTGATAAATAAGTAAATAAAAAGCGTGTTTGTGCATGTGTTAGTTTGACCACTATTTGTTTTTGATTTGTTGTTGTTTTTTTTGCTGTTGTGTTGTTGTTGCACATTGTTATTTTTGTTACTCAATGGTAGCGCCTAAACGTCTACTACAAATGTTTAAGTCTCAACTGGCATACACATTAGAAGCAACGTGCGCAAAAACTGTTCGATGCAAGTAATGCGCATGTGCGCTGAGCAACATTGAATGAATATTGCTAATGTTCAGGGCGGATGCAGGAGCACAACAACAACAACAAAAGCAACAGCAAAAGCAACAACAAGAACAATGAACGAATTGTGTTCTTTAGGCCAAAAACGTAAATGCGACCTGACCTTCACCATTACCGCATTTATACGTAAGTACTTGTGTGAGTGTGTGTGTGTGTGTGTGTGAAAATGTGCTGTAAAGCATTCTTCGTCGAATGCTTGATTTTCATTGCTTTGCGGAAGTTGCGCCTACTTGACGTATACGTGATATGATAAGCCCATAAAACATTTAATGAGTTTGTTAACCCAAATCTATATTGTGTATTAAAAAATGCCATAACTCACATCGATAACACTTCGTCTGATAATGACATCTTTAATGGTTTATTAAATATGCATTAAACAACAGAAAAAAAAAACAAAACATGAAAGTAACAAAGTGACAAACGTTACAATAAAACATGTTTAGTTCAATTTCGTTGCCGTCAAAAGCATTAACATTTCCGCACAAACTTTTAGAATATAACAAATGTTTGACATTTACGAGTGTGCAGTCATGTTTGAAGTGCAGGCCACAATACAACAATATTATAAGCATAAAGTGGAAAAGTGGAAAAGCGGTAAAAAGGAAACATGTTAAGCATGATTGATGTGCTGAATGATGATTGAAATGTTGATAAATTGCACAAGTTTCGTTCTGCTATTTGCGTATTTATGCATTCCATTTGGCTTAGCACAAGACTATTGCATACGATATCGAAGTTGTCGTCTGCACAGAATCCAATTTCACTTCACAATGCTTACACACAATTCCATGTAAATGTGCATAATGTCATGTTTTACGGTTTGTTAACAAGCATAATGTCCTCCTAGGAGTAAATTGAAAGCACAAACATATTTATTGAAAACACTTGGTGCAAGCTGAGATTTTGCATGGTCTGCTGTATTATGTATATGTGTGTGTGTGTGTGTGTGTGTGTGTGTGTGTGTGTGTGTGTGTGTGTGTGTGTGTGGCATAAATTTGTCTATTGTTGCCACTGAAGTGTGACCGAATGCCGTTAAGGTGCTTGGCGATGATTTAGAGATGATTAAACTGTTTGGCTAAGTGGTAAATTTGCAACAATAATAAAATTTGATTGTCGCATTTTAGAACACAAAATGGTTAAATGGTGCGCACAGAATGAACATGCCGCTTGTAATTAAGCTGTGTGAATGAATATGGTGCCTCATACTTCATTTAAAATCTGTCAACTTCAAGAATTTTAAATGAAACATTTGTGCAATTTTACTCACTCATTTAGTTGAATCTTTTGATTGATGATGGCTCAGCAAATGAAGTCACATAAGCCCATCTTTAACTGAGCGTACTCTTTGTCATTCTGCTAAAGCCGTGTATACATGACGGAATTTGTTTAGTGCAAAGCTATAGCATTAATTAACGCTTATTGCCCAACTTCCAATTAGATCTTTTACATTTTATTGCCACTCGTGCAGCAATTCGCAGCACACGCTTCTGCATTGCGCCAATTGTGGATACACTTGGCGTTGTGTAACAACTTAAGTGGCTTTATTATATTTCATTTGCTACCAACCGATGCTATCACGCCACTTACCACTCGCCGCTTGCCACTTATGTACGTCGTACGAACCAGTCAGACGTCAACTCAGCCGTGTCCGTGCTCCTCGACAGTTTTGTCAAGTACAAGTATCTACACGTACAAATGCCAGCCAACTACCTCACAAAATAATGCGTAAAATAACTCAACTGCTTGGCTTTTCTTTTTTCTCTCTATTTCGCTTCTCTTGTCAAGGTTCTATTTTCACCATTCAGCCGCCCATAAGCGTTGCCACGCCCAAGCGTAAGATACTTAGCCAACGTGCCTGCTGCACAAGCGCCAGCAATTGAAGTTAATAGAAGCAAAAGAACCTGCAAAATGTTTTCATACTTTCCTTTTGTTTTTGTTTCTATTTTTGTTTTTATTATTTCCAATTTACACCCTTCACGCAGTGCAGAGTATTATTACTATGCCATGTTGTTCGTAACACAGTGCAAGTATGTAAGTATTTCTAATCTGCTCAACTAATTGTTTTCAAAAATCAGATTCTATCTCGTCAAAAGTTGCAGGCATAAAGACTCTTATAGTGTAGCACTTATTTCATTGTAAGCGTTGCTCGTTCTCACATTCATTTATAAGACTTAGTGAAACAACAAGAGACGTAGAGACTTTAAAGAAACATGAAGCCTCAATAAATACGGTACATTTTTATTAAATAGCATACTTCATTGTAACCTTGGAAAGACCGTAAAACGAAATGACTTTACAACCTGCACACATGGGTCTATTTACTATTTTACTACTTTACTTATCTTTCTTATAATGGATTCGCCACTTCATAGCTATCATGTATACTCTCTCTACCTGAGAGCAGCTAACGATTCCTTCTTTCTTATTGCAAGTTATATGAAAAGCGAAAACTTTAAACGGTGATTTTTGAGTTATGGTGGTCTCATTTACTCAAATTAGTAATGGAATTTCTTAAAACCCTTGGTTATTTATCAATATTGAAATGGGTTATATCAGATGCAACGATTGTTCTGTGATGCGCATGGCCCCGCCCACATGATGTTGAAGATCATGATTGCAGAGTATCTCATTTTCGCGTATAATCAACTATGCCATGCTATTTCTCGTCATTGACTTTTGTGCGTAAGTCGCTTGAAGCCGTCATTTGTAGGTTATTCATTATGCTCTGCGAACATAACGTCGTGTTTTGTCAATTGCGGCAGCAACAACAACCACAATCAAAAGTAGAGAAAATCACAACATTAAATATTTTTCATTTCTATATGTGTTTTATTTATGTTAGTTTAGCAGAATGGCACACAAAACATGCCTTTTATGAAAAAACATAAAAGTTGAGACAAAAACATGAATTCAAAAAAATAAAACAAAAAAAAATGACTGAAAGGAAAAAACAGAAAATGTCTGTCACTTTAGACTTCCGGTAAGAGGAAACAGAAAATAAACAAAGCTCGTAACCGACGACAGCTCATCAACTGCGCTCTCAAGTGGCTGTGGTAGAAATGCGTAGTAAAATTATTTCCACGCGTGTGTGAGTGCGCCTTTGTGCGCTGACTGTACATGCGAGTGTGTGTGGATGTGTATGTGTGGGTGTGTATGTGTGCAAACGGAAGCAAATATTTTGACAGCATTTTTCTGCATCATTGTAAATGTTGCTTTATTTTTTATGTGCGTTTGCTTACATTTTAACTTGTTTAAGCACTTGTTCGCTGCTGTTTCTAATAAAGTAAACATGCCAGCAGACGCGGCAGGGCGAGGCAACATTTCAACATCATCAGCTCGCAGCAGCTGCAAACGTGTTCAAGTTAAGAAAAATGCTCCTTGCGACAAACTTCATTCCTCACTCAGCATACTTCTTTTTTTTTGTTTTCTACTACCATAGTCCCTTTTTTTCGACGTTATTTTAGAGCATGTCCTTTTGTCTTTCCAGCTGTGTTCTTCTGCTTTGACACATGCTTTAAGCGCAGCACGATTTTGTAGCGCTGAACAACACAATGAACATCAGCAACAAAGTTTCTTGCTATTTCCCCTTTCTCGCGCCCGACCAACATTGCAGCAACGCTTGACAAATTTGTTGACGGCGTAATTTGCTAAGCAAAAAGAGGAAAACTTTTTACGAAATTAAAAAGAAAGGACTACGAAAAATCGAAGTAAGGCGTAGTAAAATAAAATTATTTGTTGTTCCTTTTGGCCATCTTTTTTGTTGGCTGTCATTTTTGTGTGCTCGCATGATATAAAAAATTAAATTCACTCTGCAAATATTTGAACAAGCGCAAATCCACACAACTGTCAAACTGAGTTCGCAAGTGAAAAGTGATAATGCGAAAAGCATTTTAGCCAACGTCAAAACAATTAAAAGCGTTGCATGGTTTCAGACCGCGATGCTGCGATTTTATGCGCGCCAATAAAACTGTCAGCGAAATAAAGGAATTAAAGTTGGAAACTTTCACATTTCAAATCCAACCTTTGCAAATAAATAAATATCGTTAGGTATAAGTTTGATGCCATTGGATTTGGCAAACGAAAATGTACAAAAATTCCTTTAAATAAATTGACAAAAAAAGTTTTCTTTTTTTGGCCCTCTTAGCTGCGCTTACTTCTTTATCTTGGCCGCAAAGTTTTGACAACGAGCTTGGAAAATTTGCGCCATAAATCAGTTGGGCGTTTCTAAAATTGCAATTTTTTTATCGTTTTGAACTTTTGCTTTTTATGTTTCGCTAAACGGACACAGAAAAATAAATAAATAAATAAAAAACATAGGAGATACAAATGGAAGTTCAAGATAATTTGCCATAAACAGCAATTATTTTAAAATTCGAACCTCGACTTGTGCGCAAAGTTAAAAGAGCAACTATAATTGTTGTTTCCCATGGCCGTGTGTGTGTGGTGTGAACTTTTGCGTTTCTCATTGGCAATTGGCAAAAATAAACCAACTTTATTTTAAGGGGATGTGAAATGTTAATAATGAATGGCTTACGATTAGAATTTATGGCAAATTTTATTTTAAAGCAATAAAATTTAAATGCGTTTGACCAACTTCTAATGTACAATAAAACAAACTTCCATATAATGATGCGCTGCTTTATTTAAAACTGATTTAAATTTAGAAGTTTAATCATTAGACTTTTGGCATGTTCATATCTCCTTCTTTTATCCATTTTTAAATAATAATAAAAATTACAATGAACACAATCAAAGATCCAAAGGTCCAATAAAGCTAATCAACAATTTGACAAAAATGGAAACGCTTGGATCTGTTTTTTATCATATTGATAAATGGCGACTCGCTGCGAGTAGATATCTCCCAAGTCCAGTCTATTGATGGACCAAAGAAAGAACTCCAATTTAAGCATGATAAAGACTTTTGAGTTATATGGTTTCCCAACTGTTATGGAAAAATGCTGATGTGATGATATATAATATACATAAAAGGTCTTAATTAAGTGCTGAAGATGTTTCTGGAGATGAGAGGTGAACATATTTTTACATAACGAAGCAATTTCTTGTTTCGGATTTACCAAAAGGAAAATAATTTCAAGTCACGTAACAAGTAAAATTTTCATGTAATAAATGCACAAAGTTTAAGTTAACAATTTTACTTACAGCTCTTGAAATATTTGGTTGTGAAACGTGTCTGCAATTATTTTGCAACCAAAAAAACTTGCTGCGTTCAACAATGAAAGTCCGCGCGCACTTCACAATTGCAAAACATAAATTCAACCAACACTGATTTATATCCAAAAATAAATTTTAAGCTGAATATCTCTGCTTTTAATTATTTACCATTTATTATCATAAAACATTAACGCGCATCGCACGCACACAATTACAGTTGCAGACAAGCGCACACACACTTGCATAAATACATACATGTATATGAAAGAACTTTTTGCTTCATTAATCTTTTCAAAAGCACACACGCACAGCAAAAAATGTGAAGATGCGCAGACGCTTTTCTTCAACTGGCAACTTCTTAAGCTTCTCCTGCGCTGACTTACAACACTTTTTAGCTAATTATGTCGTTGGTTAAACCGAAGACTCAATCAACCATAAAAATCATTTATCATACACACACACATATGTATATATTTTTTAGGGTTTTTTAAATTGTTGAAATATTCAAAATGCGCGCAACGCAACACTTGTAAACGACCACAGGGCGTGTGTACGAATACTTTTGTTTGTACTGTAATGTGTTTTTTTTTTTATTGCTTTTCCTTCTTTTTTTGTGTAAAGTTTTACGACTTGTTTGGAATTTGTTGAGCAGCGCGAGTGCAGAGTTGACGCCAAGAAACGCAATTTACAACTGACTTTCAAAAATGCGTAACTGCGCCCTTCAAGTATGCAACAAGATTTTTCCTATGCTGTGTATAACAGTTTGCTCACGCCTGTGTTAGTGAGTGGGAGAGCGCCCTTCGACTTGTGCTCTCTCACTTTGCGTGGCGTTGCGTTGCGTTTGTGTGCCAACAGCAACAGCAGCATCGCAGCAAGGCAGCATCCGCGCAGCATTGCCGACGTCGTCTTTATTACCTGCTGCTGAGCAGGCAAAAGAATGCTTTGCACCAAAAATGGCAACGGCAACGACGGTGAAACAATTCTTGAGCTGACGGAAAGTAATGGCACGGCAAAGCAGCAAAGTTTCCGTGCGACGACCTTGAGTCATTTTTCTTATTTCTTTTCTTTCACAGCAACAAAAGTTGCTCGTTGCATTGTTTCGCTGTTGTTTTTTTTTTTCTTTTCTTTTTGTTCTTCACATTCAAGCAGAAGCGCGAAATTTTGATGCATTCGCATTTGGTAGCATTGCATTTGTAAAGTTTCGTATCGAAGAAATTCCGCAAGCTCTCGGGTTTGCTTTTCTTCTTCTCTAGTTTGATTAGTTCGAAAGTATTTCCATGGATTTATTTCCACTTTCATTGAACTTAATACATTCTTTTGTCGTTGCCATTGCCGTTGCCGTCGCTCGTTGCCTTCGGCAAAGGGTTCGGCTTCTTTCAATAGAAATTCGATTACAGAACTATTAAATAAATTTGATATTCATTGTTGTTGCATGCACGCTGCCCAATTCAGCTCTTCCAAAGTACATTTCGCCTGCTTCGTTGTAGGATTTGTGCAACCAAATGTTGTGCTCATTGTTAGTCTTGTTGGCTTTTATTGTCGTGCCATTTCCGGGCGCTTCCTTGCCTCGGCTTGGCTAGAAGCGCTCTATGCTATAACAATGATTTTGAATGTCGTTATACGCTGTCGCCAATGAAGCTCAAGTCGGCGTGCCTTTTGTGCTCCTTTCGGTTTTGCTTTTACGCATGAAATCTTAGAAGCTTTGAAAGCTGCTCAACTCGTAGTCAAGCCCTTATATACTCATGGCTGCTAAAGTGTTCAAAAAATTATTTTTAACTCAATTTATTTATTTATTTATTGTTGGTTGTTCGTATGAGAAAAGAAAAAAAAAAGCCACAACCATTAAATGGCTCACTTGAATTAAACGACATGTTTAAGCTTCGTTCAGGCAGTAAATAATCATATGAGCAATTTTTATGTCACCGTTTTTATGTCTTTCTTGGTTTCCTTCTTGGTTGCCTTCGACAATGTTTTCTTTCTTGGTTTGTTGCTTCCTTTCTTTGTGCGAAAAAGTTATTAGATTGTGCTCATAAAATACACACGACATACCCAAGTGTTAATAAAAACAAATTGTCCTTTCACACACATACACATGTGTAAGTGCATTGCGAAATTCATATTTGGCTGTTAATTTTGGCGAAAGATTTGTTTATTTAAGGTACAATGAGGCGTAATAAAAACGCGTTAATTTTCATAATCACAAACATTATTTCAAATTATTGGCTGAGAGGCGATGATGAAATAATAAGTATAACTTATGTAATCACATATTGTGCCTTTTTATTGCCAACCCAACTAATGAAGCGCTCAAAACGTATCTTTGCTTACGTGTCTTACTTCAGCATTTAGACTTTTGTTAAAGAACTTAAATTACCTCAATTAACTCATTCGAAATCACTGCAAATCCAAGTTGATAACATTCATAGATATGTCAATTGATTTTCATCGCTCTTTTGTGTCCTGAATGGCATTTGAAATATGACAGCCGTAAAAGCTCAACACTTGATGGCACTTGACAGTAACAACAACAACAACAAAATTGAAATACTTGTTTATTTGTTGTATAATATTTTATTTTATTTTTTGTCTAACCGAAAAAAAATAAAAATTGGTTGAATACGCAATAATAACGAAGGCACTTGTGTATTTTAACGTTTAATTCCATTTGTCCTTTGTTGGCACAAATTGATTGATTCAATTAAATTGTAAAAAAACAAAAAATAAACAAAAAAAGTAAACCATCAACTGAGTGATTGAATGAAAGGATCAAGTGTGTGTCTGTGTGTGTGTGTTGGTGTTTGTGTATGTTTTCGCGTAGCAAATTGCGCTCTTGTTGCACTGCGTTGTGTTGCAAGCACGGCGCATTTAAATTGTAAATAAATAAGCACGTGCTACAACAAATACCAAAGCGCACACCAACAACAACAAGAACAATGGCAGAAAGAACAAGCAGAAATCTGCACGCTTGGTAAATTCCCAGACAGCTTTAAAGGATAAGTCAAAATATGAGCGGGTCTGCGGCCTGAGTGTGTGCATGATGCACTGTAAGGTTTATCACACGGCTTTGCTGTAGAAACGTTTTAATAAATTTGTATGTATGAGTTACAACTTTAATGGATTAAAAGCACACACCCACACACACACGCACACACGCACTCATAACCATCCAAAGTGAATTTATTTCGAGTGGTTTAAGTGAGTATTAGTAACGCACGCACAAGCACAGACATTCGCTCGTGGACATCGGGGCTATTTGAGTTGTCCATTGTAACGCCAAAGGCGATGCTGGCTGAGCTTATCTGCATGCAAATGTCAGCATGGGCGAATGTACATACATATATGTGTGTGCATGCAAAAACAACAACAACAACTACTTTTATGTATGTGCATTTGAGAGCCACAACAACAGACAGCTTGAAATAATTGCTTAGAAGTCGGACAACATGAGTGTAATAATAATAATGATAATAATAGTAATGAGGGTCGGAGAGTGTCCTCTCGTCTGCAACGACAGCGAATAAGGGTGTGCATTAAAGTGCACTTTAATGCTGACACACACACACACATACATGAGCAATAAACAAATAGCGGTAAGCATGCAAAACTGTTTATTTTCAGCTTATATTATTTGAGCGTTTAAAATAATTTATTTTCGCATGCAACAAGCGCTCTGCTCAGCTGAAAGCAAAGGGCTTCGCATGGCCTCACCGACTGAACGCAAGTGCGAAAGTGTGATTGTGTTTAAAAATACGAGGGAAATATTACTCGCTGTGCGGCAAAATGAACACCGCAACAAGAACGACAATGACAAAGTCGTCGTCGTCGTCATGAACGTTACCGCAAAGCGCACTTTGCACACCTCGCCGCCTATGCAAACAATTAGGCCAAGTTAACACTTTGGTGCGTAATTAAATGCTCTTGGATGACTTATGCAATTATTTAAGCCATTTAAGTGCCTCAGGTCAAACTGTTGGCATTATTCAACTTTTGGCTTTCGGTTTCGGCTTCAAAAGGTCAAAGCCAAATTGCTTCAATTCAACGATGATTATTTTGAAAAAATCAAGCACATTAATCTTTCAATTTGCCTTTTTCATACTAAAATGGTTGTTTATTATATACTAAATACGTGATGTGTTAAGTTATAATAAGTTTATTTCAGATCAAGTACAGGAAACCCCTAGAAAAGAGAAGTGAGACCTTGCAATGTATTTAGAAATCGAAACGTATTTGTGCAACCATTTTTACAATGGTTCTTTCAAACTAGAAGATAAAAAGGATATAGTTAAAACACCACAAGTATTAAAAACATGAAAATTAGATAATAGACTCTGTAAACCTCTAATAATCCTACTAAATTGGGTAACACAAAAAGATGGGAACTTAAGAAATGCATTAAAATACACTACAAAACCGAAATACCACTAACTCATCTCGAGATCTCTTAAGCTATAGTTCCAAATGAGTTGAAATTAATAATAATACAATAGAAGATGTATAATATCTTGTAGTTTCTGGTCGTGGCATCGCTTGCCATGTGCAGGGCATTATATTGTCGAGTATACTCATCAATCACTTACTTGGTGTTTTTAACTTTTTTACATTTGTTCACTACCGCACATTGAGCCATTTTTCTGTGCCATTTGCGTAGTTTGAGACACTCATTTTGTGCTGACCTTCAGCGTAAACAATTTCAATTCATTGGGTTTATTGTCCTTTCAGCGGAAAACAGATGCTATTTATGGATGTTGCCACGCTCTTTACGCTCTTTTTACGCCTGCCGAAGCCACGCCATTGTGGCATTCACCAAATTTTCATTGGCCTTTATTTTTATTTCTTGCTTGTTTTGTGTTTATTTTTCTTTCCTTTTTTTGTGTCTCTCGCCCTTCCTATTCGACTGCGCACGTGTTTTGGCTTATAATCAGATGATTTATTGCCAGCACTGAATTTTCGTTTTTTACGCTGTTTTTAGCCTTTCTTTTTTGAGTAGCAACAAACTACACAACCCTCTATAGCACACACGCACACGCACACACACATATGCCGAAATGTTGTTAAATTTGCAAATCGTATTTTGATATGTTGGTTTATATTCTATTTTCTATTTTCCATTTTCCATTATTCTATGAGCTGCGAAACAGACACTAATGCGTTTATAAAGTGTTAACATGGCGTATACGCTATTTGGCCCTTCCGCATGTCTTGTCACTTGTGTCGCTTGTAATGTTTTCGTTGTCGTTCTCGTTGTCGTTGTCATTCTCAGTTCACTTTGTTGTTTTGTGGCAAAATATTTTGAGTTGCTCACAACTAAAATTGCTGACTTATAAAATATGAAAACGGATAACACACACATGAGCATTTATTTTGCTCGCTTTGAGTGTTGTCATGCCAAAAAATAATACTTTCAGTTGATACATTTGGCCATCTTAATGCTCTTATAGATGCACAAACTTTGCAAACAACCGCTTCTTTACCATATTTTAGAATCTGCTTATTGACTTTTATACTTAAATCAAAAGTTAAATCAAAGTTTTCTCTGACATAAACTTGTCTTAGTCTAATTTGTTTTAAATTATTCTATTTGATTATTTTGCCAAGTCTTAAAATGGAAACTCATGCTTAAACATTTATTTATGCAATTAGTTGAATGAAAATATGTCATTTGGCGACACATTCAACTAAAAATGAATAATTCTGTGCTAGTTGATTGTTAGTGCTAAGGTAAAAGCCTTGGAAATTAACTTAAGCATTTCATTTAAATATTTAATGTTGCAAAATGCGAAAACAAAAATTATACCCAAAGGACAGACAAAGAGCGAGAGAGAGACAGAGAGAGAGAGTGAGGGAAATACATTAAGAGTGAGTAACTTGAGGTTATAAAATACTTTTAAATATAAACGAAAATGTATGAAAAGCAATTTTATTGTTGCAAGCAAAAAATATAAAAAGAAATGTTGAAAAAATTACAATTTCTGGCACTTTATTTAGCCAAAGTGTCACAAGCATAAACAACAACAACAAAGTACACACACACACACAACAATATAAGCACACACACAGTCCGTGTAGTCTTTTACGAAGTCACCATTTTCCTTAACGCAACATTTCACTTTCATTTTGTTCATTTCGTTTCCGTTTAGCTCGTTGCCGTCATGAATAGACAGCAAGCTTATTATTATGCTCAACACTTTGCTTGCGCCATTCCTCATTGCCACCATTGCCCTCGACATTATTGTTGCTCTTGCAGATACATTTGTTGTAGCTGTAGTTGTAGTTGCCATTGTTGTTGCTGCTGTTTGTTGCTCTTGTAGTTGACGACCTTCATACGCACACGAAAGTAGACCAAGTGACAGAAAACGTTTGCCTTTGCCTTTGCGCTGAGTTGCGTTCGTTCGTTGTCTGACTTTGTCTGCTTGTTTGTCAGCGTGTCCCCTCTTTATTGTTGTTGCTCTTGCTTTTCCTTTTACATTTAGTAGTTTTCTCTATCATGTAGTCAATTTTTCAATCATTTGTTTTACGTTTATTCACTCATTCATTCGTTCGTTCGATGTCGTGCTCGTTATTTTTTACAAACCGGAAATGATTTGAATACTAAAAAGGACACTTGGGGTCGTCGATGATATGCACGCAGCGCGCACAACATTATCAGCCTCGAGTGACGCATAAAAGTTGATTTTATTTAAATTTAATTACTTATATTTGGCAACATGTAATTAGTTTTTGTGTCCGTCAAATCAATTATTTACATTATTATTATTATAACGACGGTTCGCTGCGTTTCCCGTTCATTAGCGCCGCCATCTGAGCAATGTCAGCTCTTCGACCAGATGCGATCAATTGTTTATTCGTCCGTCCGTCTGTCTGTCTGTGAAGTGTGTTGTACTTGAATTGTTTTTAATTGTGCCAACCGGCGAAGGCGGAAGCGGAAATAGCAAATCGATGTGCTGCGCTTAAATGTATGCCATCAAAAGATTATCTCACTGAAAATATTGTAATTTTTTATCAGTTTTGGTTCATCAATTATTTGCTTTAAAAATAAAGCATTACATTTTTTTCGTTGCGAACATAACCATTTTTTTATGCCAATTTTTTTATTGTGCAAATAAATATGTAATGAGGCAAAAAGCGAAATATTTTTCACCTCGTTAGCCGAATTGGCATCAATAAATTCATGTTAAAAAGAAGTGTGCAAGTTTATTCAAGCATTGCTGATACGTATATGCTCTGATAAACGTTATTGTTTTCATTGTAAGAAATAACAAAATCGTTCCATAAAATTTAAAGGAATGGAAAATTAAATGAGACGTTTCACAGGTCAATTCTTAGAGTTTGAAGGCTGTTTAGAAAATTTTTTCCTATAGGCTTTTCTTAAGCAAAGGCGATACATCAAAATCTTATACGAAAAAGGGCAGTTTTCTTTTTTTGAATATTTACGTATAGTTTTATTTTATGTTGGAATGATTGGTTGAATAAAAGTGTACTTGTTTTGTCTTTCATACAAGTTCTACAATGATTGCAAACAAACATTGCCAAGATTATCAACTTAATGAGTAATTCTATTTGACGCACACCTGAGGGATATAAGTAATTTAATACGGATCTGTCAACAATAATTTTGTACTCATAACCGCAAAGCGCTTCAATTTGTTGTTGTCACAACAACACACATTTCGAATGCTATTCATGCCAAATGCTTTACTCAAGTGTCAATCCAAAATAGCTTTTGAACAACTCGCCTGACAGCATCTTGAACTACAAATACAAAGCACAACACAGCACAACAGAATTGACCTAAACTCGACACAAGGCTTCATATTGAAATGCAAATAACTTTCACAGGGACACACACACACACACACACACATACACACATGCACTCGATTATGCCAAGACATATGCGTTCGACAACGCAAATTGAAATGTCAGCGACAGGTTAAGGACTTGTTTGCCACCCCCTTCCCACCCTCGCAGTTACAACTGCGCCCCCATATTCGGCTGCTGACAGAGCAGCTTCTCTGGCTACAATTGTTATCGCTGTTGCCGCTCTAAATAATTAACAAATAACACGCTCGACACAAGTTCGCAATACGTGTGTGTGTGTGTGTGTGTATATTTGTGTGTGTGAAACTGCAATTGTGTATGCAGATTTATTTACATAATTGCGTAGGCCGACACATGGTCGTGTCGGTAGAGCTCAGCTAAGCTAAGTTCAACTGTGCTGAGCTGAGCTAAGCTGAGCGGTCTGACAGCTGCAATTTTCAATTGCTTTGCTCTTATTTAGTAAGAGAGATCTTAATGTAAAATTGCGTAAAATTGGCCTCGGAATTAGCTCACAGCCTTGGCCACATTCGAAGCTTTGTTAGTCGAAAACTTTCCAAGTACTAAATTCTCGAAATAATTGTGTTGACATCCGCAAACTCACACACACTCACACACACTCAGACAAGCACGGATATGCATAGCCATGTATGAAGTGCGCTTATCGAGTCATTAAGATTGAATTTACAACTTTCGCGAAAAAAGAAAAAGAAATAAAACGCTTTTGCGCATTTGTGCATTTGTGCAAAAAGAGTAAATAAAAGAAGTTTTGCAAAGAAAAACTTTTGCGTTTCGGCATTTAGAAAACTAAATGTGTAAACCATGATTTGTACACATATTTTTCACTCTTTTTTTTTAAAAAGAAAAGAGTTCAAAAATATTTTATTTTTACTGCAATATTATATATCATATTCTTTACTCAAGAAGGAATTTCTTTCTAGGAGGTAAAAAACACTTGGATTGATTGACATTCATTCCTGATAAATAACACATTTGTATACGTAAAAAAAAGATTGTTTTTATAATATTGGAGCTTTAAACATTGAAGTCGAAAACGTTAAATTAATTTAAAAATTTAAAATCAGAGCAAATCGGTTAATTTGCAACATTTTAGACTTAGAAAAACTTAGAGCACTTTTAATTTAATAAATAATCAAGAAAACAATTTTAGTCTGAAAGTCTAAAGTTAGTCTTATACTTAGTTGCAAAAATCTCACAGCGCTTGTCTTCATTTGAACTTATATATCTGGAATGGACTTACCCCTCTGCCCAACCTCAACTAGGCAGCTTGACAACAAAAATATTCACTTTAAGTACACGTAAGACAGGAAATTAACAACTCTTAATTCGTTTTCGAATTACTAAAGTTTAACCGAGCACAAATTGTTTGCAATTTACGTTGTATGCAAAAGAAGACATCGCTTTTTAAAATACATAAGCCAAAGGCAACGTTCATTATTCCAAATGGAAAAAACCCGGTTGTGAGTCTTAAAATTTTAAAAGTTTGACAGGAAGTCTTATATTAAGAATGAACAGTGCTTTCAGCTTTTAAGTCAATGTGACACTGACTTAAGCCAGACAAGCGCACTAAAACACCACTAAGAACACACGCTGCCACACTCACACACTTTCATACAATACACACTGACATACATAGTTTGTGCAATTTGACATGCCAAAATCAAGAAGAAGAAGAAGATGAAAATGGTTAGCCTGAAACATTTCAGACACTTTACTGACTTTTGTTGCGGCAGTCAAGTTTTCGATGATATCCATTTTTGGTATTTTCATACACTTCACGGAGTAATAAGCATAATCACTTCGTCATGAAGTTTGTCAGATATCTCCGAGGAGACAAAATAGATATTCTATATTCTTGATCAGCATGGCAAGACAAGTCGATTAAGAAATGTCCGTTTCTTTAAAAATATGGAACAGAATGGGTCACAATAGAGCTTTGGGCAATGGTCATGAAGCGTATTTAAGCTTTGGAAAGGCCGAAGTTCTATTCGTAAAGGTTTTTGTTTGCTTTGTCTGTTTTTCTTGACTGCTTTTCATGCACTATCAAAATTTGTCATGAACTCCGAAACTACTGCATTCCTAGACCCTCGTAAGCTAACGCAGACGTGTGCAAGTAACACATCAAACACACTTGCACAAAAGCAGGAGGATTGCAGTCATTTTCGCGTTGTGCTTTGTTTGTACGTTTTGATGAAATACATATGAACATTCTATATGAAGACTGCTCGAGTAAATGAGGTTTATCATTTCATGCATGTATAAAATTGAGGAATGCTTCAATAATGCGCCGACCTACTCTAAATACTTCGTGAGCTTATGTGTTCATTAGCAACTGTGTGAACTTGCCAAGAATTATTCGGAGTTGAAGATTTATAGATAGAGGTTTTTTATAAAAAACAAAGTCTTCATAGTTGGCTTAGTTGCGACTAGGCTAACCATTATGCTTTATTGTAGATAATGAGAAGGTTTGCATAACTTACTTCAATTTATAAACGAATTCATTGTTAACGCTTCAAAGCATATGTACAACAAAAATATTTAACGCATCCAAGATTTGCTTTTAATTGATATAAAATGTTTGCTCATTGCGCTAGTTTTATTTCTCTCTAAATCTCGCATCTTCTCCACCTTATCTTATTATTCTCTTCACTTGACTTGCCTTTGTTGAATATTTTCCCAATTTTCCCACAAAGTGTTTCACTGGCGAAAAACAAATCGAATTCTCATTAGACAAGCGCAAGTCATCAAGCCAACAACAATACCGTCTAATTGGTTAGATTTATCGATAAACTTTGGCAAGCATTAAATTTCAATAATCAGACATCTGAAATGCGACTTAAGTAGCTTAACTGTAATTTTATTAAATTTTTTACCGCCTCAGAACAATCATGTTTCACTCATACTTGTACAATTTCGCCTTCAGCGGTGAAAGAACAGCGGCAAAAACTATAATTAAACCGAACGTTGAACGTTGCCAGGCGGCGCTCAGCTTCCGGCAAGGATGCATGAGCGGAATGCAAAAGAAATTATCGGAAAAATCAATGCTCGAATACACTTGCTGTATTATTGTTGTTGAGCAAGCATTGCACATCGAAGACATTTGCGTTTTTTGATTTTTTTTAAACGATTTTCAAATGAAATTAGTTTTGTAAAATCATTTCGACTTATTGGAAAAACAAACTGCAGTCTGGCAAAATGCTGTGCTACATGCAATATATAAATATCGAATGAAAATTTGTGAAGCACGCATGCAAAAAACTTGGCCATGCTAATTAAATGACCTTCGGCCAGAAACGTTCAAAATAATGGGTAATAAATTGTTGACCTTATGTGAAAATATTGTCAATTATGGCTTGGCTAATTGCAACTTTTAATTGAATTTACTGTTTATATACGTTTTTGTAACCAAGCCGAATATTTTGTGTGACGTACAACATGGCGTATACGTTATCATTTTCCAAACATACGACTTCAAAGTAAGCACATGACTTGAGAAAAAAACGCATGACTACTGAAAAAACGCATGACTTTTCGAAAAAAAACGCATGACCAAACTAATACTCAGTGCTTGGTTAAATTGGAAGTAAATATACACGAGTAGATAAAGAAGCCGTGAGAGCGTGCGGTGCCAGGGCGTGTTGCTGCAAGCATGTCGATTCTATTTTATTGGATTTCACTCTCACCCAGACTCTCTTCCTCACTCACAACTTAACAAGTGTAGGTGTATGAGAAATCACGTCTAATTTAAATTCTATTTCGAGACAAGAAGAGCAAACGTGAATACCAACAATGGCGTTTTTCAAGCGCGAACGGATTTGCCTTCGTCGTTTTTTTGTGCTCAGCTGTAAATATGTGTATGTGTATGTGTGTGACTGCGCGCGTGTGTGTGAATGGCTGTGTGTCCTTAACTTTAGTGCTTCAATTCGAATCAATGTCTGTCATTGCTGCTTGCTGCTTTAATTTTAAATTGCTATAAATATTTCTCGCATGCTTTTATTCTTTTGACTTTTTCATTCTTTCCACTAAGGGAATTTCCTTTCTTTCGAATTGTTTTCATGGACCAAAGTTTTTTATTCAAACTTTTCTTCGTGGCATTCTCTAAATGTGAGTATGTGTGTGTGTGTGAGTTGCCAACTTTTTATTGTACTTTTGTGTATTTTTATTTGTTATTTTTTTGCTTTGCAAAATCTTGCATTTAACGAGCTTTGCTTGTTGTTCGCTTCGTTGGTCGGCATTCTATACTTCTATTTTTTGCGCGATATTTTTCTTATTTTCATTTACGTCTTAAATTGCATCAAGTAGCTGTTTCCGCTGTTTCCGCCATTTCCTTTCCGTTTTTTTTGTGTGTCCTTAATTTTTAGCATTTCTTTTCGTTTTCTCGTCTTGTTTTTACCACGTCGATCTTACATATTCCTGCGGCAAGAACAACGTCCGGTTTTGTAAATTTCCAATCGCAAAGTGTAAATACAGAAACAAAAAAAAGAAGAAAAACAAAAGAAGCAAACAAAAAAATTTGAAGAAACAGAAGAAGGAATTGTTTTCGACGTGTTGCAATTGTCATGCTTGACTTGCGGCTCGGTCTTCGTCATTGCCACTCAGAGGCAATTGTGCCGTTGTCGAACGTGAGTGACGTTTGTGTCACTTTTCATTGCGAATTTGCGGTGATGACTTCGATTTTTGTTGCCTTTTTAGCATCGAGTTAAAAGCAAACATTTATGTTGACAACAGGTTTGCGTTATTGGAAGTTGCTCTTTTTAAGGCTGTCAAATACACATCATGTCACAAGTGACACTTATCACGCCAAACGATGACAAGGAAATTACCAGCGACTTGTCGGCTGTCTGTCAATATAAATATATGTGCGCATGTACTGAACCATCTATCTATGACTTATTGGTGTAGAACGCTTAATTTTGCAGTGACCTGAAATTTGGCAGTCTTGTTTCAGTTGTTTCACTAAAACAGACTGTTGGACGTTTCAAGATCATCAAGAATATATACTTTACATAGTTGTAGATCATATATATTCTTAAGAGTCCCAAAAACTTTGGAAGTAGTTACAGTTGTACAACACCGACAAATGTACAAATAAATTGATCCACTTTAGGGACGGACTGAATTAACTAATTAGATTACATCTTTAAAACACTTGTAACGTTAAACTCATTCTGCTTTCACGCACACTTTTTGAATCGAAGCATTTAATTAATGCAGGAACGCATTTCATTTAAATATCGCTTAATTATTCATAAATGCATTTATAAAAAATAATAAAAAAAAGGACGCATCAACGAAATGTTTACTTCAAGCAACACGACTCACGCAAGTGGATCGCTCCATCAACGCAAGCTCTTCAAGTCCACGCCGGCACGCCGACCATAATTCAGATTTATTGAAACGATTAATTGAGTTTGTGTGGGAAATTAAGTGAAATAAATAAAAATAAAGATGAGAAAACTGTGAAAAGGAAGAATGCATGAAAAACCAAAATAAAAGCAAATGTTCGTCATTCATAAAGTTGCCTTTTGAAAGCAGTTCACTTTTGATGTTGTCGACCATTTTTTTCCGCAATTTACATGTGTGTACTTTTTGCATGTATTTTTTTAATATATAAATGGGATGCAAACAATTTAATTAAAATGAAAATACGCACATGTAAACACAAACACTCACACACACAAAAACACTTTACTTATTAGTGTTGTGCTTATGTAAGCAGTCAAACAGGTTGGATTTTAATGCAGTTGTGGTTTTTTCATTTATTTGGAAATACGACGAATAACGCATGCACGCACATACACTAAACACACCAAAGGCTATGTGTGTGTGTGTTAACCACGAATCCATTAAGCCTTCAAAACTTAGTTTTATTCGTTTGCACTTTAAGATATCCGAGAATTTAACATTTAACGTACAAATGAATAAAATAATTAAACAAAATATTTGCTTTCGGTTTCAAGTTTTGCATTTGTTGCCATAAATTCAGAACATGCGCCTGCACAAACATGTAAACACTTCGAGAGCGCTTCAGCTGAGTTATTGACAGAATTAATAACAATAACGGTAAAAGCGAACCTCAGTGTGTCAATAATATGCCAATTATACAAACAATTTGTCAGCCGGGTTGAAGTTGGCGGGCCACAAGATCGAACACAAGAAGATATTTATGTGCAAACAATTTTATATTTGCAAAAGACTCGAGTGGAAAATTTGCTCAAGCAAATAAATTGTAAGCGGAAAAGAGAAATCTGCAAGAAAAGCAGAAATTTTCAATTTCTCGAAGAAAGTTTATTGTTACATAAATTTAATTAACAATTATGCTGGCCGCAAAGTGATTCTCTCGTGCGGAAAGTGACAGAAATTTTCTGGTGTCGACATAAAGCTCATTTTAAGCTGTCAGATTGTCTTGAGATGACAATGATGACGGTGATGATGATGATGTTTACGTTGACTATGAGGCTGAGGCTGAGGCTGAGGCTGATGAGTAGCCACGGCGCAGTGGCACACCTTGCAAATTTGCTGACACAACAACAATGACGCAAGTCGGAAACTTTTATTTTTATGATATTTTAAGCATGGAAACTGCAGGCACTGTAATACTTTATAACTCAGTTGAGTAAGCTGACATTTGAGTTTGAGTTCGCCCCAACTTGCCACTTGACAATACTTTTATGTCAACAATGGCACAACAAATTATGCGCATTTACATATATTCAAACAATGTAAACGAACCAATAATAAAAACCAAATTTAATATTGCTAAAACTTTGATTGAGGTTCATTTTTTTTAAATTGTTCCCTGATCCCAGATGGTTTTAGAAGTATCCAGCTTCCAGTCTTCAGATTCTCAACGTGATCATTTGTCGCTGAGTTATCAATAGTTAAAAGCAAAAGTATATCTTTCCATTAAATGATTACTTAAGAAAAAAAGCTCTCAATCTTAAATCAACGTGAACTCATGTCGATTACTCGACCATGACCAAAGAAACAAAGCGCTCTTATTGGTCCTGCGTGAGCAACTTAATGTTTGCGTAATGAAATATCGTCAGCGTCTGGCACAATTCTCGAGTCTTTTCACTTCAAAATGGCAAATTATGTTGACACTGGTGGGAAACTTTGCACGAGTCATAGACGTTGGCCGACAGACCACAATGAATCGTTGCGGTTTTGGTGGTAGCAGCGCCTATTTTGAAGTGAAGTTGATGCTCGTTGTACAACTTGCTGTCAGTTTCAGTCACTCAGCCAGTCAGTCAGTCAGTCATTCAGTCACATAGTCAGAATCGGGTCGAGTCATAGACGATAGTCACGCGTCAGCTGTATCATTCCATTGTAATTTATGACGCTCATTGACAGCCAACGGAAATTCATGACTCTGGTAAGGTTTGTGCGTGCACAAGACACACATACACACACACACACACACACACACTTACAAACGGATAAATAAACAGAGAGACAGACAAGAAATAGTCAGCTGAGTAAATGATGGTTAGATTTGAAATGAAAACAAAATGAAGATTCACTCAAGTCGCAAATACATGTGCGAACCCAACACAGCTTTAAACATGACAATGGAATTTGCGTTAAAATGCAGAAATTAAAGAAAGGGAAAACTTAGGCAACGAAATAATGTTGAGAGGGATAAATTGAGAGAACTTAATAGCCAAAACCAATGAAACGCAAAAGAAATAAGTAACAAAATATAATTTTTTTTTAATTAATGAAAAGAGCGCTGAGGAGCAATACTTAATCAGCTCAAGCTCTGGTTAAGCGCGTTCGTCAACATTGGTAAAAGTAAATATATATGTAAGCCAATAGTCAAAACGGTAAAACATTTGTCAAGAGTTAAAAACACATAGTTACTTGGGCTGCTCAGGACACGCCATTTGATATAGGAACTGGATGAGCGTGCGCGTTGGACGTCCCGTCATGCGGTGCTCCAGCAGATAGGGCACAATGCCAAATGTGCTAAGCATACCGGTGCCGCGTGAATCGATGTGAGCCCAATCGACGCAGGGCACCAACTCGTGCAGCACAGCGGCTGCATTACAAGAGGATGCATCGCCGTCGCCATCATTCGATAAATCGTAGCTGATATTTTTGGCGACACGGTTCTTGTAGAATATCCATAATGGAAAGCGCCACATGCGGTCACCAGTCAGAGAGCCCGCTCGCTGGAACTGTTTCCAAATGTAATGTGAATTTGACCAAATGCCAGTGGCGCCACCGCCGAGTGCATTCTTCACGCCACGACAATACGTTCCAAGGTCGACAACGAGTCGCGGCTTGTAGGTGGCCTGACCATAGATCAGTGGATCGGCAATAACAACTACACCGGAGCGGCTTATATTGCGAACCGCCAATGAACGGCCGTTGAGAAGAGTGACCACGTCACCTGGCTTGCACGACATGCCCGAGGGTAGATTCTCACACATCGGTAAAATGGCGGTAACATTGATGGGCAAGGAGAGTGCAGCGGCCGCACGCATAGCGGCGATGGCAACTGCAGCGCCAGAGCAATCAGCACGCTCCTCGTCCATACCCTTGGCCTCTTTGAGATTAATTCCGCCACTGTTAAATGTCAGGCCCGGCGCAACCAAGAGTATCGGCTTATCTTCCGGCGACGTGCCGCAATATGCGATTTCTAACAAAACTGGCGGCTCGCACGAACCCTTGGCTATCATAAGGAAAGAGTGCAAACGTTGCTGCTCGATCCATTCCATTGTTCGTATCTCGACAGTTATGCCACAGGGACAAAGAGAATCGACTGCTGCCTGCGCGAACATGGTTGGCGTCATACAATTCGCCGGTGCATCGCACAGACGTCGTGCTAAATTTTGAGCTTCCGCCTTAAAAAGTCCGCGTGTCCAAGAGTCCACGTCGGGCGAACCGTATAGCTCCAATTTTGGTATAACAGTCCTATTCTTTTTGGCGATATTCTCCTCGAAACGCCAGATGGATAGTGCCGCTCCCTCGGCAGCTTGTTCTGGATAGTCCATGTGATCAACAAACACCTCCCCACAGCCCTCCTGCTGTAAGTATCTAGCGCCAATGCCAGCGGCCACGCGTACATTCTCCATACCCTCGTCGATCATTTCCAGTTCGTTGAATGCGATGCCTTCAAGGCCAACGCCAACAACGCATACCGAACGAAATTCCCCATCCATATTGTTGAAGATCCGCCCACGTCCAAGGCGACCAGTAATTTCGCATTCCTCAATCAGTTCACTAAGCTTGCCTTGCGTGCGGTCATCGAACTTCTCGCCGGCTGCGGTCAAGCGAGGTCCCTTGCCACTCTCCTTCTCGTAGAGACCCAATACAAGTCCCTTGCCCATTCTCATGTCTGAGTACAATCGTGTCGATGGCTCAAATTTTCCCAAGATGGCCAAGACCTTGAACGGACGCAACATCCGAGCGTGCAAAAACATAATTACCTCTTAATTTAGCCAACCCGTAATTACGTTATAAACAATATTCTTGACTTGTTTTCCCCCAGAATTAAATCTTCTAGATTTATTAATTTGTATTAGTGAATTTTCTTGTGTCACAAAACCAAAGGCTCACTTGATGTTGTCTATCGGCATGGACATAGTAGGAAAGCTATGCCAATGATTGCTTAAGTTCGTTTTTTTTGTCGAAAATAAAACGACAAATTGAAACTTTTAGTTTAAAAAAATACATATCATATGCCTCATTTGTTGTTGTTACGCTTTTTAGAAAGGTAAACTGTTTGCCGAGTTCGCACCATTGAAACAAAAAGACATGGGAAAATAGTGTTTATATGAATAAAAGATTTGAAATCATGACAATGAGGGACAAACAGAAGCAAATAGTATTAAAAGTGTTTTATATTCACGGACTTAAATTTATTTAGTACTCAAACTGTTTGTTAATTTTAAATTAATGAATCGATGTTAACTTTTTGTGACAATTTCTTTATTTCTCGTTTTAAGCTTACTCCAGTAGATCCATTGCAATCGCAATGAAATCCACGTGCGGTGTCTTAATATCACTGAGCAAGCCAGTCATCTCGCTTAGGTAGTTAGCGCTGCAGCTGGCGTTGTTCCTCAGAAAGAGTAACTGCATGCGCCAATAGAGCACCAGGACGCTCAGATAGGACTGACAGAAGTGACGTAGTACAAGTGCCAACTGTATGTACTTCATGAACGAACTGATAGAGAAAGTCAACAGCCACGGCAACGTGAGCAACCAAGCGTAGCCCGATCGCTGGAAACTGAATCTCTTAGGTAGCAGTTGCTTCAGTGATGCAAGCGGGAGCCAATTGCCATCGCCACAGCACGCTTGGCCGTCGTATGCCAGCGTCAGCCAAAGGCCACAAACGGCAAGTGCCGAGTTGACCACTGCTTGCCAGAACATGATTGGCTCAAACTCATAACCGACTTCAAGTTGAATAGACTTGTCCAACTCAGGGTACTTGGACTTCAGCAGTACGTTGGCATTGACGGTCGGTCGCAAGTGCCCACAAATATGTACCATGGTGAACAGCGAAAACAATGCGAAATATCTTAATTTTGACATATTTTGTTGTACTTTTGGAGCCGAGTTAATATTTTTTTATTTATAATTTATTGTCAAATAACAACTAAAAATAAAATTCTACACATATGAAAGCTTTACACATTGAAACTTTGTTCATTGATTTGATCAATAAATCTATAAACAAGTAAATCAGTATGAAAGCAGCTCACATTAATTGCAAGCATTGTCTTAATGAGCGGGGCAACGCGACTACATCGGTTACAAAAACCTTACTCGCAACAACAGTTTAACTTGTTATTGAGGTTTATTGCTTTATTTATTTATTTATTGAAAAATGTTAACAATTAAGTGTTAATGTAAATATATAAAATATGATAAGATACATTGTAGTGGTGGTGGTATAACGATGGAATAATAACATATAAATTATGATCTTAAAGTAATCTTAAGGAGTGGAACAAAATTGGAACACAAAAACTAGGCTGACTAAGAAGGCCAGGAGGCCGACAGCAAGTTTGTGAAGAAAAACTGTTGTACGATGTACCGATAATGGAAGATCAATAAGAAGAAGCTAATCCTGGTAAGACGGCAACCTTATGGTAGGATTCCAGTCGAGGCTCCGAAGGGCAAATAAAAGGAAGGTAACAGCAAAATTCGAGAAGTGGGTGTACAAGTGACGTGAAAAGAACTTGTGTGATGTACGGGTCATTATTGCTATTAATCCTGACAAGTCGTCTTATACATAAATGTCATTCCACTTTGCTAGACTAATTGTTTCTAGACATTCAGTCGCTCAAAACTTAAATGAAACAGTACCTGTTTTTAGCGTAAATTTTTCTTTTCGTTTAGAAGTATACTCACTTAACACTAAAAACAGGTACTGGTTCATTTTAGCTTTCAGCGAATGTGTAACCGTTTCCATTTTGGTCATATCCATCTTTTCTTTCTATTTTGAAAACAGCTCTAGCTAATAATCGTTTTTTTAATTGTTATCGGTATTGTTTCAGACTTACGCGACGCAACAGTAATGCCACTACTTTGTTGCCAAAATCTATAATGTATATCCAAACGAATATCTAAAAATATAATAAATATTTAAGTCGCTGGATCATTAAGTTATAAAAATAAATACAAATGTATTTATATGTTACTTCATTATGTAGGTATTTAAAATATATAAACGAAATAAAATAATCCAAACGCAGGAAACAGTAAAGATGGCAGCACTGCAAGCAACATTCGCCGGTTCACAGTGCTGTCAAATTTGTCTTTAAGCTAAAAAAAACATTGAAGTGGCATTGTTTTACCACACTGGCTTGTTTTGACGAGATCAGCCGTATGTCTAAAGTAAAAGATAAGAAACTTGAGACAAATAGAATTTAAAGTTTGTGTGTGGTTGCGAAGTGTGGTTCGTTGCAATACATTTTTGGTCTAGTATGCGCTTGAATGTGAAAAATATAATTTAATTGTTAGAATTTCTGTGCATCATGGCAAGTGCAATTGCACACGATTTGTTCGCTCATGAACGCACTGCTGACATAAAATTAAAAGATATTACGCCTTTTGATCGCATGTCTTTGCGGAAAAATGTGAAGCGCGGGCTCCTAAAAAACAAGTTCATATATCCAACAGTTATCCAATGCACTGCAATCCCCTTAGTTGTGGGAGGCGTGGGTATGTATTTAAAGTTGGCAATGGCAAACGACTTATATTTATAACTTGCTTACAGATTTGCTCATCCAATCGAAGAGCGGCACAGGCAAAACCCTTATATTCACAATCGCCGTGTTGGAAAACTATGCTCCCAACGTCAATTTACCACAATCGCTTATTGTCGCTCCGACACGAGAAATTGCTGTTCAAATAGAGGATACCCTTAATGGAATAGGCGAGTTCGTAACTGGTTTCAGGGCTGTCAGCTGCATTGGCGGTATGGATGTGGCCGCCGATCGTAAACGTCTTCAGAATGCCAAAGCAGTAGTTGGAACACCTGGCCGATTGTTACATCTCATTCAAAACAATGTGCTAAACACATCAGCGGTGCAGATTTTTGTACTAGACGAGTCAGACAAGCTCTACACCGACAATTTTCGTAAAGATGTACACCGTCTAATTGAGAAATTACCAGAAATTCATCAAACGATTGCTTGTAGTGCCACATATCCTAATGAACTTGATAAAGAACTGACAAAGATAATGCATCTACCGCTCTTCATTTCGAACAGCGACCGAAATTCAGTTCTTGTGGGCGTTCGCCAGTTCGTATACCCGCTGGAGGCGGAAAAAAACAGTATGTTGGAGATGCGAACCAAACTTGACGCTGTGCGTCGTATTTTTGAGCGCTTGTCTTTTAAACAGTGTATTATCTTTGCTGGACTGAAATCTCGCGCCGATTCATACTGCAACTATTTGCAAAAGGACGGATGGCCATGTGAATTGATAACTGGCGCTCAAAGCCAAATAACTCGTTTGGAAACATTCCATAAGTTCCGAAAATTTGAGTCGCGCATTATGGTTGCTACCGATGTAATGGCTCGAGGCATTGATTCAGAGCATGTAAATGTTGTGATAAATTTGGAATTGCCCAATGATATCGTCACTTATTTGCATCGCATAGGACGCGCAGGACGCTTTGGTAGTCACGGCATTGCAATTAATTTGCTGACATCGGAACAACAGCAAACTTTTAAGAATATGGTTGCTAGCATTGGTTCACCAATGAACGTTTACAACTATCCGTTGGACGATGAGACTCTAGCCTCGGTAGATTTTTGGAAATTTGAGGGTTACGAATTTCCATACTTCATCAAAGCTGAAATTCCAGCTGAGCTGGATACAATAACTACTGTGCCGTCAGACACTACCGAGCCAACTATTGATACCCAGACTTTTTGTATTAACACTGGCAAAGAGGACCCTGCAGCCGAGGATGCTTCTAAGCTTCCCGCACTTAACACTCCCATATTAGCTATAGGCGAATCTCTTCAAAGTTCAACGCAACACTTGGCTATATCCAACACAATCGATGATGCAAGCAGTATTAAATCCGACAGCTCAAACCACTCCGAACATGCCAAACATTTTGAGATTGATGAAACTGAAAATCTGAACCCATCTGAAGGCGATGTCAATGAGTGCGGTATCGACGATAAGGATGAAGAGTCTAACGAACAAGACATAGAACGCTCATTATTCGAACCCAATTTATTATATTCTCCGTGTAGTGTCGAATCTCTGGAGTCGTTGAAGTCAGAAGACTTTAAATTCTATCCAAAAAGTGAGCATGCTAAACAACTAGAGTGGGTTAAAAACTTTGATTTGTCTAATGTAGACAACTGCACAAAGGAGGATATTTTAACAAATCTTAAACAAGCAATAAATGTTTACCAAACTCTTTTTGACATTGGCCAAGCAAGCAAGTTTATAAAAATAAATACCACAAACTTAGAGGAACAATCTAATCAGCAACTTGCCGAGATGTTGGTAATGCTTATTGAGAACATGCGAGCTGACAGCCAATCAAACGGCGAGTTGGATATCAGCACTGAACTCGCTGCTAAGTTGGAACTTTGGGAAAATATTGGTGAAGAAGAGAGGGAGATTGATGATTTTCAGCCATTAACACATAATGATTTAAAAAAAATTCGTCAAATAGTCGAACAGAAAAGTCACAGCAAATTGCAGATACTCAAATACAAAAAGAAAATTGCTAAAATACAGAAACGTTGGGATGAATTATGCTCCGAGGAAGCTAAAAAAAAATTAATACCAAATGCACAACGTGCAGTTCGTAGGTTCTTCAAGAAACTATCGATAAAAGATTTAAGTGCCGAATTTGACAGTTGTGTATTAAGCGATGAGGTTCTTAGATATGAATTTAACCCTGAGAAGAAGGCTGAGCTACAAGCTTGGCAAGATCTGCTTTGGGAGGAAGACAATGAATCAGCAAAGAAATTTAGCGAAAAAAACAGCGGTTGGATTGATAGTGAGGATAACCACGTATCAAATGAAGACGACAGAGACGATATTCAAGCCGAGGCAGAAGTAAGCAAAAACAGTTCAAAATTGACTGAGAAGATATTATTATTTTTCATGTTTTATAGGCTGAGTATAGAGAAATATGTGAAATGGAGCCAAATGGTATTAAAACGGCAACTGAGACGATTTCTTTGATAAAACCAAATGAAGAAGAAGCATGCAAATCAGTTACAGAAGTAAGTAATCACATATTTAATATACCAACGAAAAATTTAATTTTTATTACTCCAAGGCAAATGCGGAAGAAAAATTGCAGGATGAAGAAAATAACAATCAAGAGATGATTTCTGTTACGGCGAATGCACTTAAAGAATTGACCATCGAATTAAATGAAGTCGATAAGGTTGAAGTTTTAGAACAGCCTACAATAACCAAAGAATATAAGCAAAGCGAACAAACGGCAAATAAGCTGGTCGAACAAGATACTACTGAAAAAGCAAACACGTCCAATAACACTCAAAAGAACGAACATTCCCTTGATGTGCCAACAACAACAAAGGCAGATGTTACTGCTGAAAGTCAGACTAGCGAAAGTTTAAACGAAACTAAACATTTCCCATCGTTGAAACAGAATGCTCCCGTTTTAACTACTAAAAAATCTGATGAGCTCCTTTCTGACATAGAAACTATTCTAGAGAAACAAAAACAGCTTTCTATCAATATGGGACCACAAGTGAGTTGTAAAGTAAAATATATAGTATATTCTTAAAATTTCTTTTCTGCTTTTTTAGTTACACATTTCGCCAGCTTTCCCGGCTTCGTCAAGATCACCAATACCAAGTCCTGAAAGTGAGAATTTACCACAGGAGAATGTAAACGTTGCAGAAAGTCGTTCACCGACCGCTTCAGTCGAATCGAATCACACATATGCCTCGCGTACACCTACTAGTGGTTTTGATGAGCATACGACAAGTTATTCCTCAGGCATTGACACGTCCAATCTCGAATACAACAGTGGCTCATCGTGTTCTGAGAGCCTAAATCAATCTACTACTAAAAGTTATAGTCAGAGCTCAACTATCAACGACAGTGAAAACAATAATGAGTATAATGATTATGACGAAGACGATGATGACGATGACGATGAAGACGAGGTAGAGACTGAACGCATCATACGAAGCGCAGAATTTGTGGACGATGATTATGATAAAAGCACAACTGATACTGATATAGAGCCAGATGAAGACGTTGCTAGCGGTAATTCAAGTGACAATCACAACCCCTCTGCTACAGAAAACAGTCAGATGTGTCGTGCTTGGAATGATATGTATTGGCATCAGCGTAAATTCGTCGAAAAATACGTCACACTGACGCGCGAATTATACAAACAAGGAAAGTAAAAGTAAAAGAAGAGATTATTAGCAGCATAGTTAGAGATTGGAAAAAAAGGATTCTTATGCATATAAATGTTAAACGGATTCATGCCAAATTGAAGTTCCAACTACAAGGTAATTTATAAGTAGCTTAGAAGTGAAGAAGCATTTTTAGTTCTCAAGATGAATATGGCAGACGAATATGAGTTGAATTTAAAAAAAAAATGTTTCCTTTTTATAATACAGTACAAATGAAAGACATACTGTACATTCATAAATATAAACACTTATTGGAGTGTCCAAAGAAGACATTGATTTTTTGTTTGTTTTGTTTTTTTGGAATGTTTAAATTTAGTCTTTAAATACTTTATTTGTATTTAATTTTTTTATTGCCACTATGAACGATATTTATAGCCGCGCCTTCATAAGACCATTAAGTGTGCACAAATATGTTCTGCTCAATAAATTTGCATAAATTTTTGAGCATTGGCTTTTGTCTCAATTACAATATGTAAAAAATTTCAAACAAATTGACAAAGTTCACAGCCTCATGCAGAAGTCGTCGAGTTTATTAATCGCCCAAAAACGATCTTAGAACGTCGTAATTCAGTTGTTTCAGCTGCCAGTGTCAAACACCGCGCGTTCACCGCGCCGTTCCGGTAGCCGAAGTCCAAATCACCATTGGAAACTTTCGCACTTCAAATACGCTCGTTTCGTTCGATACGAACGACAACAATCAGCATCAATTAAACCCAACGAATATGAACAATTCAACATGCGCTGCTGCTGCTGTTGTTGTCTATGTTCATGTTGTTCGCACAAAAATTCTTATTAAAAATAATCAAAACAAAATTATGCACAATTCTTACAACAATTTTCGAGTTGTGGAAAAATTAACAATTGTGGCTGTGATCACGATTTGCAGTTGGAATATGTTTGAATATTATTCCATTTATGTAAAACTTTATTGCGTCAATTATTAACGATTATGGCTGCAAATTGTCATGAAATATCTATTTTTGTAACTGAGAATTCTCTAATTAATAGATTAACAATATTTTTTTTATGTCATTTTAACTAGAGTAATTTTTCACATGTTAATTACAATGCAATATATGCGGTAAATAAATTTTTGAATTTATGATTTCTGCAAATCGTGACAAATTTGCGTAGAGTGCCCAAAAAAATGCAGTGCACCTATTAATTCTCATATAAATAACATGTGGGCAACAATGTTCTATACTTTAGCAATCCCTTTGGATAAAACATTAGTTCTATGCTGTACTTAATATGATCGAAGCAGTCGCCTTCTGTGTGTTACAAACTTCTTGACAGAGGTAATATACTCTTTTCACAAGAGTGTAACAACATTTTGTTGCTTGTATTTTCTGTATGGGTAATAAAAGTCAACGCAAAGTGTTGAAAAGAAAGTCATAATTTCTCGTTGCATTCAATGCTTTCAAAAGTAATTGAAACAACCTTCGTTTGTACTGAACCGTTTCCTGGCTCGCCTTTTAAATTTTCACACATTGTTAAGACCATTTCTTGTGCTCGTACGCTCGTACAACAAACGATTATATAATGATTGATTTATGTTGTCGGCTTACGGCACAGTTGGCAACACTGCCGTCAGCTAACATTGAACGTTAAGAACTCTTTCAAAGGCTTTCAGCGTTTTGTGCAATTTTGTTCAGGTTGAGTTGGCGATCGTGCTTGGTGGGACGGTAACTTGATCTATTTGCTAATTGCAACATAACGGCAACTTGTTCGCTCGTATCACTCACTCACTCTCTCTCTCTCTCTCCCTCGCACCCTCTCTCTTTCGCACTTTATGTGCGGGAGGCACGTGATGCAATGCAATGTTGCCAACATGACGCCTTCTCGCATGCTGCTCGTTTATTAGTGGAACTGTGTTTGGAAACCTGAGCTAAGCTTAGCTTACTTTGCCATGAAAATCTATCAATCGTTGGCGAAAAGACATGAAATAACATTTGCTGTTCATTGCCAAATGACCTTCGGCGGTATTTTATTATTGCTTTGTTGTTGCAATTACAGTTGTTGTTGCTGTTGTTATTCTTTCATTGCTCACTCGCTCGCTTGCCAACTCATTCGCTTACCTTTGAGAATTGATGTTTCAAGGTTGCCCAATTAAAAGTGACATTTTACAGCATAATGCGCTGCATTTAACATGTTTTATTGCACAATTTCGTATTTGTATTTTGTACATTTTCTTTTTGCTATTTCTGTTGCATTTGCTTTGCTGTTGTTACTTATTCTATTTAACTAATGTTGTATCACATAATTGGCGTTGCTTGCTTTCGTGACAAAGCGCATTAAACTTCATTTCGAATTCGGTTTTTTTTTTTTGTTGGTTTATTTCAATAATCAATGCACATAATTTGGTTTAATTAGTCAACGAATAATTGAAAGTTTATATTTTATTATTTTTATTGTTTCAAGTCAAATGCCAACTTGAGACGTGTTCTTTTTCCAGTAACAAATTTCAAATCAAGTCACACATAAAAGTCAATATTACATTAACCGTAACACATTATGAAAATGTCTTGAATAATTGGGTTTCCTTTTTAGTTTAATGCCACGGGCAGTTAGAAAAAAATCTGGTTTTCTTAGTTGTAAAAAACATTCTAAACACATTTAATTTGTTACTAAATAAGTGTCAAAAGCATAAAAAAATTGCACCGAGTGCCAAAGTCACCGAACGGGCAAAAAATGCAAATGTATAAGAGAAATAAATTATAAATGTTGGCCAATTTGAGGCTTGAGCGTGTTGTTGGCTGTCATCAGTTGTTGCTGTTACAATAATTGTTATAGCTGCTGCTGCGGCTGCCGCTGCCGTGGGTGGCAACTCTTAAACATAGGCGGCAGTGGCGCAGTGTTGAAAAACAATTGTATGCCTGCCGCAAAGTAAAACTGCAACTAATTAATGCCAATGGCGACAAACGTATTATTACTGCCATTCGCCTGTGACATAGAAGTGATTGAAATAATTGATAATGTCACAGTACAACAACAACAGCAATAGCAGCAGCAATCGACGGCAACGACGTCAACAAGAACACAATTACACAAAAGTATTGCCCGAGAGCAACAACTTGAAATTCGCTCCGTTTTAACTAGCGCCAAGTTTGTTGCCTAAGTCTTTTGATTACTACGCGGCCAAACATAAACCAAATAGTAAAATGTTGCATTTAATTAAGCAATCTATGCTGAGGAGTGTATACGTATGTATGTATGTCTGTATGTACCATAAATATATACGTGCGTTCGCGTAGCATAAAAAAGTATGCAATAAAAATTGTTGTTTTTAGTTCGTTTTTTTTGTCGTTTCTTTCAAATACATAAACATGTTAACATCATTATATGTAAGTTTAACACCTGCAGCAACATTTTTCGCATCATTTTCTTTGCATATAACATAAATCGTGTTGAGCAATCGCGAAAAAAACACAATTTTTTCGTTTTTGTTTACTTTGCGTCAAGTTGTTGCATTCAACGGCATGCAATAACAACGTTGGCTACGACAATAGAGTCACATGTGCAGTTTGTCCAAGTCAAGTACATACATACGGCATTCAAAAGAGAGGCCAAAGTGTAGATTCATTTTTCATTTTCTCACGCTCCTTATTAGATTTGGAACATGAGTGCACGCGATACGTTTGCCATCGTACTAAGCATTTTTTGGCTGCACGTCGCTTCTGCTCTCGAGGGTACATGTCTCGCTTACATATCTCTAAACAAAGTTGACACTGGAGTCATTTTGCTGCTGCTAACTATATTTGCAAATTACACATGTATCTCAGTTAGCGAACGCTAAACGGCATTTTGTCTACCAATGCGCATCATCAACGGCAGCAGCAGCACCACCACCAGCGGCAGTAAAGCTTCCGTGATTGTTTTTCCTTGTTGGTCTCTGTCGAGTTTAACAGTTTTTGCCCAAAAACTCACAAAGTACGTTTACTTATTAAGCAATGTCGGCATTACAAGCGCAACTCGGCTGCGACACTTGATCTATAGACTCGAAATGTGCGCCTGAGGCTTAAGTTTTTGGCTAATTGTTTGTGTTCGAGTTGCTTTTGGCTTAAAATGTTTCTAACACAGCCAATGTGCATAGTCTTTATAATAAACCACTAATTTCTAAAGATAAATTGCAACATGTTTGAGCGGTGGTTGACGATAACTTCAATGCGTTTAATTATTGCTTCGTGTTTGATAAATGAAGACACATTCAACGCTCAATCATCGTCCGAAAGATCTGTGGTTTTCTAATCATAACAGGATCACACATAAATAAATTTAATTATGCCATAACATCATCTTCGAGCTTATCGCATTTTTTTTCCAAAATTGATATCAAGAACTTTATAGTTCACATGTAAATTACCTTGACGACAAAAGTTGTTCTGATTTGAAAGATTTTTGGTGCCGATTGAAATGCAATATTTCAATAACCGAGACATGTGTGTGCATTGTAGCACAGCAACGAATTAAGACCAAGTGCCGATAGCGTTCTGCGCCCTCATGTCGTCGTCTTGTGGCAGTGAGTTCGACTTCAGTTGCGGCAGGTTGCGGCGCACTCAGTTCACATGTGCAGTTGCAGCATAGAAGTTTTGCCTGTCATAAAAATGCACGGAATGCAACAATTTGAAAATTCAGAATATGCGCGTATGCGTGGAATGATTAGTGCGCAATGCACAGCCACCGCCGACAGGCATACGAACGGCATGGCAGGCCACATGGATATGTGCATTAAGTTCGAGACTGCAGCAGCATTCACAGAACTTGGGTACCAACATAGTCAACATAATGTAGTCTGAGTGAAAGACCGGCTTGCTAAGGCAACAACAATGACAACGACGGCAGCGTTTCGTTCTCAGAATGCAACGACGACGGCGGTGGCGGCAGCGGCGGCGGCGGCGACTGTTCAAATGGGTAGACACGCTCGGCTTTGGATTAAAAAGCGCGTAGTTTGGTAATTATACAGCAACGTGTTTTCTGTCTGCCTCTAACTGCTTCGGTTGGGTTGCTGGCTGTTGGTTGTTGGCTGTTAGTCGTTGGTTGTTGGCAAGCCCAGTGGTTTTGCCGTTGACAGCTGCTTTGTCGCCAATGACAATAACAAAATAACAGAAAAAAACAACACAGAAATTGCAATTCGTTGTATTGCAGTATAAAAAGCAACGCTCAGCCAGCTCACGTGCAAGCCAACCAACCGAGCGAACCAACGAACGACCACAACGTGCATTCATCGTCGTTCGACGTCGACTTCAGCGACAATGGCAACTTTGGCAATGCCGTTGAGGCACTCAAAAATAACAATTAAAGCCGCTCAAAGCTTTTCTAACTAACCGATGCATTTTTCTGTGTCTCTTTTTGCCCGCTGGGGAGCAAAATGCTCCTTTGAGAATATGGACTAAGCAGGATTTGATTGTTTGGTCATTGCGTTTCTTTCTATTTGGTAGTCTCTGTTTTTGGGTTCAAGTTAATTGAAAAATATCTTCTTTATCAAAGCAAAAAACAATGCTTCCTTCTAAGGCCCTCAAAATTCTGACGATTAGACGTTTCCTCAACGTTCTAACTTTTACTGTTCCCAACTGTTTACAGTAATGATTTCTACTATGAAAAAATATCAATATAAATTCCAGAATTTACTTTTCAGTGCAATAACAACCGAAAAAAAAAACAGAATAAAACGTACAAAAAATGAAAAACAAACCGCCTCAATGAGACCGACGGACATAACATGGACAATTTATTAGCATTACTAATCTTTTGGGGCGATGCTTATCTCAAAGTGCTGCTCGCTTTTATTGCCGTTTCACTCTGAGTTGTCATTGCGGCATTTGAATTCTCGTTGTTGCTGCAAGTTGCGGACTGCAAGCTGGCAAGTGCCAAGCAACAAAGTAAAAAAGCAAAAGAGTGCGCTAGTAAGCAAAAGTAACAACAACGAGTGAGAGGAAAAAAGAAGGAAACCCTTTCGGCGTAAATGCCATAAAAACGTTTGGAAAATCGGCGTGGAGAATTTAAGCTATTTTTCACCAATTAAAAACGGATTCTACTCATTTTGTATGCTGAGGCGCTCCCAGCAATGTTTGTACGTCGTAGCAGACCATCCAGTTGTTGTTGTTGCTATTGTTGCTGTTGTTGTTGTTGCTGTTGTTGGCAATGATAGTTGTTGTTTTTGTTAAGTGAAAAATGCAATTTGCAGCAACATTTGCTCTTTGGTGTACTTTACACTTGCCGCGCTTACATGTAATTTCTGCACACGCACACACACACATATATATGTATATGTTCATATATATACGCGCATTTTTAACAGCAAATTAATTTTTATTGTATTTTTATTTATTTCGTAAATTGTTTGTAATTTTCACACACGCATACGCAATGTTTTGTTATTTTGCTGTTGCGATTGTTGTTATTGTAACTGCGCTATTCGTGTTGTTGTTGTTGTTGTGTCATGCCAGCCTTTTTCTCACTTAGATGTCTACGCATGTTTTCCACTCGTAAATTATATGTTGAAAATGAAAAAAAAAAAAAAACAAACCATAAGAAAAAAAAAAAACGTTGCCTCTCATTTTTTGCAGCACCGCTTGAAATTATGATTATTTATCATATTTAAAATGCAATAAAATGCATTTTACGTCGACAGCGACAAGCATAAATTTTGCACATTCGTTCGCTTGGTTTTGTTTAGTTTTGTGTCATTTTTCTTCTTTTGCAAACTTTTGCAATCCCTAAGTGTCAAAATAATTCATTATAATTGCCCACAGATCACTTTTGCAGTATTTTCTTATTTTATTTTTTGCCATTTTTGTTTGCTATTTTAACATTTTTTTCCGTCTTTTTTTTCTTGTATCTTTCATTTATACGTTTACACTTGGCGAACATTCGCCAACTTGCCACATTGCAAAGTGAAGCAGATCTCGAGCGCGCAAGTCTAAACCAACACTGCATGTGTGTTTGTGTGTGCTCAAATAACTAAGTGAATCAGTGAAATAATTAGCTCATGAATGATATTCGAACCAAATTAAATAAACGATGACGTTAATTTATGACTTTGCTTGCAGCGCAGAAACTCATAAATTCGAAGTAATAAAGCGAAATGTAAAAGTACGAAAACACAAACACAGTTTTTTGATTGCGAAGCCGAAAACCCTTCTTATTGCGGTTACAATAGTCGATCAACAGAAACGTTTGAGGCACAAACACGTTGTCAAATGGAGAGCTATCAAAACTTAATGCGTTTGCTTTTGTTTTTAAACAATATACTTTTCAATATAAAACAAAAGCCGAAAGAAAAACTTATCGCTTGCCATAAATCACAACAAAAATAGCCAATGGTCAATGATTGAGTGAGTGAGAGCTTTGATGGCTGACTCACGAACAATTGTAACATGATATGATCAACAAAGAAAATTAATTAAAAAAATTAGTTAGAAATTTTGTTAATGCCACAAAATGCAAACTAAGCTGCACAAATCGAACATGTATTAAAACCAAACCGATTTCAAAACAGCACAAAATCAAATCGCATGCAATAAAAGACAAATGGAAAAGCCAAAAAAAAAAAAATAAATATCAACAAACAAAAAAACAGTATTAAATAAAAATAAATGATGTTAGTCAGTAAGCAATAAATCGGTGCATTTCGGCTTGAGAGACCGCAAACCAAGAGTTAATTTTATTTTCCACCTACTGGCAAAATCAATTTTATTCGTGTGGCACGTGCTCCAAATAGAATGAAATTAGATAAAATGCTTTTTGGAGTGAATTGCAACGAAACAAACTCAAACTAAAATGGCAAATCTCTCGCCCCCACAACAAATACTGGAGATCAGCGGCGGACTGTTGCCTTGCGACTGACGACTGACGACGGTTTGACAGAGTCCGAAATCGACTCGAGAAACCCCGAAGGCAAAACAACAACAGCATCAGCAACAAAAATTCAGATTATTGCCCATTTGTAGCGCAACGAATCGAACGATTGTACGGTCGGACGGACGGACGGCCTAAGAATTGGTCAAAGTCAGACGTCAGTCAGTCCGTCCGTCTGTCCGTCAGTCTGTCAGTCATTTGATTGAAAAACTAAATTTCAAATGAAACGACTTCGAGACTTCGTATTCGTCGTTGCTGATTACAGTCGTTTTTTTTATTTTTTTATGTCTTTCGTATGTACTTATGTATCTGCATCTGCATCTGTATCTGTCGGCTTGTAATTGTATCTATGCCGTAGATCTGTTGGGCGTTTTCGACATAGTTGGCCGTGTGTATTTGCGGTAGCTAAAAATCGAGCCAAACTAAATAAAATCGAAATCTAAACTTGTCATTGTTTTTGCTTTTGCTTTTGCCTTTGAATTGCCTTTCAATTGTAGGGCGTTGCATGTGGCTTAGCTTTAAATGCCTTTAGGTAATTTTTATTATGTTACGTTTTATTGCTTTTGCCCCCTACACACAAACACACATGCGGTTCGTTGAAATGCATTTGCCGACTGCTTAAATATCAACAATTACCATTAAGAAATTATAGCAGCCTCAAAAAGTGTGGCGCGACCGGCGGCCATTGCGTTGTGCGGCACGAGTTCAACGTGCTCCAAAAGCAATGAAAATCTTTAACCAATTTTTCATGTACTTCATTACATTTATTATGAGTTTTACTATAAAAAAAAGTGAAAAAAAAAATGCTGAAAAATCACTCAATTGGGAAATAAATTCATGGTACGCCCACGCCTGAGAGCATCTTGAAATGCGCTCGTACAATGAATTTTCGCTGTTTTAGCATTTTTAATTTGTTGCAATTTCGTTGCGACTTTATTGGTCGAACGTTTAAAGGGAAGTACAGTGGTACCGCCAATGGAAGCTATAACTGTAATGGCAACATTCACGCCTATCGCTTGTGATTGGTGGCCAACTCTATGCGCTGTGCAAAATATGCCCCAAGCGATCATTTACCATTTAATTCCTCATGAATTATTCAAATCCAAGTGGCGAGAATTTTCTGTATTAATTGTTTAAATAATATTCGTCTTGTGATGACGCTATAAGCTAGTATAAGCCAAGTTGGAAAAATAAAGACAAGCGCAAAGAAATGAAACCGCTGTCTGGATTGCTTTGTCGTTACTTAACCAGTTAAAATTATCTAGAGAGAAGATTTTCACGAAGCATTCTGTCATCTGGAACTTTTTTCGCGTAGCCAAACGTATACAAATGCACACTTTGCCTACAAAAAAGAAATTGATTTTTTGATTGAAGTTTGCAGCTTAAAAAATCCAAAGAATTATAAGAAATTCCGCAATGAGATATAATATATAATTTTAATTTAAGAGCAACCCGAGCAAATGCTTTATGTAGTTATGTTCAGCATGTTGAAGCTCAACTGTATTGTGTCTTTTGTCTTTAACTTAAGAGATTGCATTGAAATTCACTTGTTGCGCGTACAACAACATTGCAATGCAACCATTTAAAAATTTGTTTCCATTCATATAAGATTTGTTTCACAACTGCCTCCGCTCCGCTGCGTTTCGGTTCGCCCCGCCAGCCCAGCACTTAATGAACATCTGCGTGTGCGTGCGGTTTTTGTTTCCTTTCAACTTTTCAAGTCTAGAAATCATGAGACCAACGCTCATTGGTGCTGCATTGGCACTCTATTGCGGCTGCAAAGACGACCAACACAACCGAAAAAAAACTACAAAAAAAGGCAACAATGTCTGCCATAATGGACCATAATTTTTGAATTATGCAGTTGTTAAAATTGTTGCTTTGTTGTCGTTGTCGTTGTCTCTGTCGCTGTCGTTGTCAATGTTGTTGTTGTTTCTTCTTTTGCTTGCGCTGTACATAAATTTGCTTTGAAGTAGCTGAAAAACCACAAGAAATCGTTTGAACATGTGCTTTTTTCTATTTTCCCACTTAGATACTTTTATCACACATTAAGTCATCTTTAAACATTCAGTTTTTTTTTCTTGCCCCCTCCTCAAGCATCGTGCAATATTACAATGTTAATGCCTTGATGAATGTTATTGCTTGATTGGATTTTAATTGTATGATTTATTGTTGCTCATTTTATTTAGCAATTTTTTACAATTTCTATTCTTTTCTATTGTACATTAACTAAAAAATTGTCTATGCAATGAATTATTAATAAATATTTGTCTAATGATATACTCATATGCCTGTCGAATGACACATTTCATGGCGTTTGTCGTATGAATGTACGTTTTATTGGTCAACGTGGGCAACAAGGAAGAAAGCACAAATTACATTGCCAATTAATAATTATTAAATGAGTCAATCAATCAAGCAATCAATCAATCGTACGACGTTTGTGCATGTTTTGAGCTCAGTTTTTATGTTCTATTAAATGTTTATGTTTCGCTGTTTTTTTAGTTAATTTCCGAACACTTGAGCGCACTTGAAATGGCAACACAGAAGCGCATTGCGCAAAGCCGTGAGTAACGATAGTTTTGCGAGCGTGAAACAAAATGTTTATAGCTTTTGCATAATTATTAGTTTTGATATTTTTTTCTTTAGTTTTTGGCTCATTTGCAAAACGCCTCAAATTTTGCAAATCGCTTTCAGGTGCAGTTTATATATTTTATGTGTTTGGTTGGTTTTTTATTGTTTGTGCATGAGTTAATTTGTTGTTGGGTGCCAAATGCATAATAAATAGCAACGTGTTTGACATTTAACAAGCGTGAGTGCAAAGCAAAGGCAAAGTCGAAGTCGGAGCCAAAATGGAGCCCCAAAACAACAATAAAAGCTGCTCAAGTGAATTGCGCCCGAAAAAGTCATCCTCGGCCTGAAGGCAGCTGACAAATTGCAGTGGCAGCAACTGTTGCATGCCGCAAACAAACTGTTGCTATAATGACAGAAAAATATATGGCGAAAAACCAAAAAAAAATTCAACAAATAGAAATGAAAATGGGAGAAATGTCAGTGAGAGAAAAATTGGAAAATGTTTTATTGGCGCACGCAAACAATTCGGACATTAATCGTCGATTTGCTGCGCTTGCGGCTTGCGCCATGACGCCTTACGTTTCGGCGCCCTGTGCACGGTGGGTGACTTGTTGATCGTTGGTTTGGCAGTGGCGGCGTGAGGAAGGGGAGGCGCAATTGTGCCACCATGTTTGCCTTATTTGATTTTGTATCGTTTCGTTTCATTCACAGCTGCTGAGGAACACCTTCGCTGTTGTTGCTATTTCATTTGTTAATGTGGTCGTTTTTCTAGCGTGTGTGTGTGTGAGTGTGTGTGTGTGCTATTGTTGTTGCCGCTGCTGCGCATGCGCCACTTTGCATAACAAACGACTTTATTAATTTTCAAATTACTGAAAGTCAGAGGCTGCGCTGCATTTTTTTGGCTGTCGCTGTTTGTTTTTCAGCTGCTCGCTTGCGGTTGCAGTTGTTGTTGTTGCTATTCGCTTTTGCTCTTTTTGTAGCACTATTGTTGCTGTTGTTGTTGTTGTTGGTTTTGCAGACTTTTATAACTAAAATTACATTTTTTGTGGGCGTTATTAGTTTGTTACAAGCAAAAACAACATTTGACAATAAAAAAAATAAAAGTAGAAAAATCATAGCATTTTATGAAAACTGTGAGAAAAATGTATTTGTGGCATAAACACGGTTGATGTGGGAAGTTGGTGTGGAAAATGGCTTGGGGCTTGTAATCTTAGTGCATTTAACAAACACTATTTTTCATAAGCTTAAAAAAGAAATATTGAAAGGTAATAAAATGAGCTTAACAAATTCGTCATGCACATTCCGCAAAAGTCACAAAGCAAATTGATTGAACTTATTAAACTTTTAATAGATTGGAAAACCGAAAATATCAAATATTAATTTGTTATTCTTATAAGTATGAAGATAGTTTTAGTTATTTACCTCTCACTCATAAACTAAGCATGCTCATACATGTTCGATGCCGAAAAATCTGGTATTTTAATATTACATTAGGTCAAGATAACATAAATCCTGCAATTTCGGGGTAAATTCAATATAGAGATGTCTGCCTGAATTTTAACAAACAAGACTCACAATTTTTGATTATTTGAATGAAAGCTTTTGACATGAAATAAAATCCTTTAAAAGTTAGACAATTATGCTTTTAATTTAAAGGGGCATTACCCCCAAACAGTTAAAATCGAGATTCTAAATAAAAGAGTCATCTTTGTCCATATAAAGTATATGAATTCTATGTATCGGCAAATCCAAAAAAAACCATCCCGTCTGCTTTGCTGTGGTTTTATTACTGCAAAGGCGATTGCACATGTTACTCAAATTGTTGCATAGTTCAGAGGCTTATTAGAATGTCAACAGAATACAAAAAGAAACTCAAACTGTTTGACAAATGCGAAATACAAAAAAGCCATGTCCAAAATCTATTGAGCAAATAACAAAAAAATAAGTTATTTTCGGCTTCGGCGAAACTTAAATACACTTCAAGCTTTGTTTGTTTTAGCTATTTGGGTTAATGAACAAATACGTTCCTACATACGATCCTACCTGTGGCAGCTTCATCGTCTAAATTCCAGCAGTCATGCACAACATTTGGATATATGTTCAAAGAAGTCCAGAAATTTCTAGGTGATACTCTTAATGCAAGCCATTTTCAAGCAAACACCTGATTTTTTAATGTAATAGGAACGAAGCCCTGAAACTGAGCGAGCAGATTGCATTTAATTAAACAGACAGACGGACATGGCTATATGCACTTGTCTTGTCGAGCGGATCAAGAATGCATATGCGGACATATCACCAACTGTGCAAACCTTCTAACAATGTTAATACACACTTGCAAGAGTATGAAATCACAGTACAAGTGCTGTGGCCATCGCAGCAAACACTTGTGTGACCAAAGAGACACTCCAGGCTGCTGGAGCGACTTGCAGTTAATTTTTCGCAACGAACGCTAAAGACAACAAGCTCCGCCACAGCCGAACTAGAAGTCGCCGTTGCAGTTGCCATTCCGTTCCGTCCTCGCCTCAACTTCCACTCCAGTCGCAAGTACGATTCCATATTTGTGCAATACCGCCTCCTGACCTGTCGCGACACGTCGTCTTTCGTGCTCTCGCAGCCAGGTGCAAAAATTGTATTTCATTTTTCGCTGTTGGCTTGGTTTTTCTTTTATTTTGCAAATACTTTGCGCTGCCGCCACTTAGAAAAACATTTCAGATGTCAAATACACTCAGGCCTGCTGCTGTGTTGCTGTGCTGCTTTGCTGCCGCTGGTCGGCTGCTGGTGTTCGCTTCGTGGCTGCGACGCACGAAGCACGACGCAAACCTTACTGGCCGCGGCGCAAAGACAATGCAACCGGTGAGCGATAATTAATTTTGACCATATTGAATGTCTATAACGATAGATTTATATAAGTATGAATCCGTTCGAATGCATATTCGATATTACATATTACATATTACAAAATCCGGTCCAATTATTTGCAAGAATTTCAAATGCAATTTCATCAATTTTTCGTTCGTTTTCATTACTTTGTTTTTGTTTTTGTTTGTGCAAGGCACTCGACAATGCTCGTTTGAGTCGCATTCGGTCGCTGCGCATGAGTTCAAGTCGGCAAACAGTTGTCGACTTGTCGCAGAAGATAAATTTCAATGGGAATGAAAATTGGCGCATTTCGGATAGTATTCCATTGCAGGTAACGTGGCAAAGGTTTTGCGCTCGCTCGCCCGGACAGCTGCTGAAGTTGTCTTGTAGCTGGAAAAAATATTTAGACATGCCAAGCTCAAAATCAAGTTCGTTAATTGCTGTCGACAGCGAACAATTAAGTTGCGCTAAGTTTGAGTCGTTCGTTTGGCTTCAAATAAACTTAGATTTTCCAAACTTTATAAGTATTATATTACGCCTGCAAAAGGACAACCTAATTATGTCATGAAGATTGCAAGGAACAGCAGGGAGCATCAATAGCTAAAGGAAGTGCATGTGCTCTTGATTTCACTCTGCTTCATTTATGCTCTAGGTATAATATATAAATGGGTTACTTAACGCGTTATGCTTTTTATAATTTCAATTATATTTCATTTAAATAATAAAAATGATCAACAAAAAGCGAAAATGGTTTTTTAATTACACTTAACCGTTTCACCTTCGCACTTCGACAAAGGATAGGCATAAAGACTTAGGAATTAACATAAATCCAATCATACGGCAACCGAACACCGCCCCAAGTGTTGCAAGCCGATAAACGGTCCTACCAAGAGTCGAAAAACAGATGCAGCGACACATTTGGACGGCGGACTGATTAGGCGACTGACTGGCTGGCTGGCTGACTGACAATCTGACTAACTGACTAAATGGCTGAATGACAACAAAATGATTCAAGCATTTGTTGCATTAAATGCTCGTATTGCTGCGGGCGTTGCAATGAACATAGAGTGACTTGTGGCTTGTACGAATCGCCGCGTATTCGCATCTGAATGCAGGCGCCCACGCGCCTGTGCTGCACTGTTGAATTGCTCAAGTCACCCATTGTCGATTGGCGTGTGGGGAAGTCTCACACACACACACACACTTACTCACACGCACACAAGCCGAGCGCAAGACGCGAGATTGTTATTTTGATTGCTTTGCATGATTTAAGCCCACGGCACAGCATGGCATGGCATGGCGCATGTGTGCGCCCTGCACCGACTTCAGCATCAGTATCAGCAACGACTATGGCAACGGCAACGGCGAAGCCACTCTCAGTTACAGCGAAGAACTCGTGGTTCGAGATACATTTATTGTATACGCGTTTGTGTATTGAGGTAGGTAGATAGGCAGTTAGGTAGGAAACTATCGGTAGCCGAGTCGTATCTGTGTCAGTAACGGTGCAAATTCCTGTACCCATCAGCTGTGCAAAAGCTCTGCGGCAACACTTCCACTTTTTGTTTTTCGTTGGTTTGGTCTTTCCTTTTATTTGTTTTTGTTTCTGTATGCGCGATGTTTTGCTTTTTAGTTGGCTTTGCGCAAGCGTTTGCTACGCCTGGCGTGTCCAGCACAGATGCTCGCCTGACAGCTGCTCAATGTTGTTGTTGTTGTGTGTTGTTGTTGGCCAATTCCATGTTCATTTGGCTTGACAACGCATGTGCAAATGTTTATGAATGTCATTCGTTTGGACATCTTGTGTTGGTTGCTCGCTTGAATAGACAAACGAATGATTGGACGGACAGACAGACAGACAGACAGACGTACGAACAGGCAGGCCGGCAGGCTGGTAAGCAGTCAGACAGACAGACGAATTGGCAGCTTGTTTGCTTGCTTCGACATTTGGCGCGACTGTGACAACCGTCAAAGACTTTGGAAATTATGACCAACATAAATGTTTAAGCAACAAAGTAAAAACAATTCAATCATACAAATGCAAATGCAGATAACAAAATTGGGTGATTGAACATGGACTTCAAACAATCTACCCATGTGCAACGCTTGTGGCGCGAGCAGCGTTGCACATGTGCCAATGATCGAAATTTGTTTAAATGTTCAATTTTCAATAAACAGAAAATGTATTTATACATTTGATGCCTTGAACTTTTAGATGTGTGGGAAGGACAAAACTAAGTCGGGGAGTTTCAAGCGAATACTATCGAACTTTACTTTTCACGGTTTCCTGAACGATTTTCAAATCAGAACTCTTGTTTTCATTCAATCCAATCATTTATTTGCCAAAACATTCTTACAACCTAACAATGATAATGATACTTACATATAAACAGAGTTTTGATCTTGACTTTATAACTGGCATATTTGATGAATGGCTGTAAATTAAGTTTAATTAGAAGTAAAAAACTATAACTGCAAAAATGAAATGTCAAAGTTTGATTTTGTTGCCAAAATAGTATCATTGTGCAGATTGTTCTTGAACACGAAACGCATCTTGTCTTCGCTGTCAAAACTCAACGAAAGTAAAACCAAAATCGTTTATTCGTGACATTTCGTGTCGTGTGCATCTTGATTGAATTTTCAATTTTCACAGCCCAACCGACGGTTTGGTTTTCTTCTCGCTTGCTAAATGTTCGTTTAATGTCTCTTGGGATTACTGAGACGCAAATTATCTGCTTTTCAAAAACCAAAACGAGCTGCAACGTTGCAACATTGTTACTTAGTGCCACAACTTGGTGCTTGCAACAACAGCAACATTTAATGCCTCTGACAAACATTCACATTCACGTACGGAGCATTTCCGCTCTACAATTAACGTTCTACGTGACAAGTGACACCAATTTTACCACCTTTTCTATATGTTTAACCATGCCATCGTCTTCGTCCTCATCCGCCGCCGCCGCCATTGACTGCTGCTGCTGCTGCATCAACATTATTGTTGACTGAGGTTTGTGGAAAATTGTTTTGTAGCGACCGCACTTAACAACGGCTTTTGACTTTGCCAGCAGTTCAGCTGAGCTTGAGCTCAAGTTGAACTAAGCCTCAACTAAACTGAACTGAAGCTTCAAGTTGATTTGAGACGAGCTGAGTCTGAGCCTGAGCCTGAGTTCGCGTGTGTTTCGCAGATGCACGTTTAGTGATTGTAAGCTCAGTTTTGTTCAGGTTAATGGAGATGATTTGTTGTCGTATTCTAATGCAATTGTTGTTGTTGTTGTTGCTGCTGCAACTGCTGTTGACGCTAACAGTTATCAAACCAGCACAAATTGAAACCGAGCTAATTCAATAGGTCGTACTACGGACGTATGCCACAACGTAAACGTACTTTTTACTGGACACAGTTTATATGTACATGTACTTGCAGCAAGTATTTTAATGCTCGCGAAAAGTAAACAGCCAAGATTTGCCAATTTTCCTATACTTTTGTCTGACTGGCAACCATGAAGTACACTCTATGCACATTCTGCTGGCGGTCGCCTTTGCCCTCGAATTTTGCGGTTGTTGAATGTTTGGTGTTTTGCCCCTCATGCAAAGCGGAACGTTCTTCGCGGAAATTTTCGTACTTAGAAGAAAATTATATTTTATGGCGGCCGACGCCGTTACCGTCTCGTGGCGCATGTCCGTCCACCGTGTCGCCCGCGTACTGTGGCTCCGTACGCCATTGCAGGCAAGAAATAAAAAGTAGCTTCGACTTGCCGGCACTTGGCTTCGACAGGTAGAGGCACAACACAACACATGTGTGAGTGTGTCGGAAATATTTTCACATGCAGCGCGAATTATGAAATTGACAAATTACATTTGAAGCTGCGATGACCTTTCTGGCAGTTGTGATGCCACCAAGCGAGAGCCATGTGCATTGGCAATCAAGCGAAAGAGGCCTCCGCCTCAGATTGATCTTGTGTGTGTGTGTGTGTGTATGTGCGTTGGCTCATACAACGTTGGCCAAACGGTGCGCGGTGGAGCATTGCTGAGCATTTGGTGAAATATTCGCATATTTCGTGGCTTATTTATAGCTTTTTTTTTTTGTATTACTTTCAGATTACAAAGTAAGTTTTATTTTCGATATAAATTTTTAACTCGCATTCTTCGACTATTCGATTTTTTATTGGCATTTAAAATTTTTACGAAATAAACATGTTAGACACGCAGTAAACCCAAACAAAAAGCATTCGTAATTGGCTATCAATTTTATAGTACTTTGATGAATGACTTCACTGTCTTTTAGTCAAGAATCCGATGACTTTTACCGAAAAAAGGGTGACCTGTCGTAAAAAAGTAAGCAATACACAAAAACATCATTTCGTATTAGCAAAACTTAAGTATTTGAATGCCGCACAAGATGACATAAAAAGCGGTAAGTTTTCAAACATCATTGCCAAGAGGCAGCACTAAAAAAGTAGTAACAAAACCAATGCACACACAAACACACACACACACACACACACACACACAAAATACAGTTAAACACAACGTTTAAGTGTCAAAATTGTCGGCAATCAATCAAATATTCTTGTTACTTGCCTTTTGTGAAGACATGTGTGTGTGTGTGTGTGTGTGTGTGTTTTAACGCACATTGTCGCTGTTGTCATTGTCAACATTTTTTTTTCTAACCAATTTGATGTTTGTTGTTAGTCACTTAACAGCTTATATCAATAAAAATAGAAAAAAATGCAACAAGTTTTGTGTTGTTTGTCTGTTTTTTTTTCGTTTGTTTTTTTTTTTTGCATCATGCCTAATAAGCAGAGGAACATGTAGCGACGACTTCCTTCGTCAACATGTTTCGCTGCAGCATGGATTTTTGCATTCGCTCTGCCACACACGCGCGGCCCGAACGCGACACGCATGCGCACTTATTGCCAATTTATTAAAGTGCAGGCAACGATTTGAGAAACGCAAAATCAAACGAAATAGAAGACAAGTGAGATGCAATCTTAGGTCTTGTTGGAAGTTGGGTACGCTGCACGCCCTTTTTAAGTACCATTTCCTGATCGAATCTCATAAGTCTTTATCTATTAACTCAAACCAATTGTTTTTCCTTAGATCATTAAGTTCCAACAATGTGCAAATTGCTGATTTCGGCTTTAAGTCGGCTTTGAGTGAGTTCTCGAGCATTATCCACATCAAACATGCTAAGTTTGAAGATTGGTAAGCAAATAAATAAGTTTTTCATAACGGGATATGCAATTTTCAAGATCCATTAATGTAGTTTGGATATTGCTGATATGTTATAACATATATTTAGTCAAGGTATGTGGCAAGACTTCTTTTTAGAGCTGTGACCCTCTATTTTAATAACAAAAAACATTAATTTTCTTTATTTTTCTTCTTCTTTGAATCCGGTGGGATTGTTCCCATCATGTCAAAATAATTATCCTTTCTAAATCTCAGGCTAGAAGCTTTTAAACGCTGGAAGAATATTGGGAGAAGCGCTAGATGTTCTGATCGAATTCGGCGGATCGAAAATATATATACTTTTTATAGTCGGTGATGTCTCCTTCATGACAAAGCAATAATATTACACCTTGCGTGAAGAGCATACAAAAAGAACCCATTCAAAAACTTTGGACAGCGTTGCTGTAAAAAATAAAAAAGCAACAAAATGTGCAAATCTTATGCAACAAATACACAAACATAATCGATGATGCCGCAATCGATTCGATTCGATGCGATTCACTTTGAAACGAATCACAGCGAACGATGCGAACAAGTGCAATCAGTTGTACTTATTTGCGTTGATGGTGAACATATTTTTTTCGTTTCGTTTCGTTTCTTCTTTTTGTTGATTTTGTTTGGTTGTTGTTTCTAATTCATACGCTGAGTGAGTACCGTGTTGATTTCACGCAAATGTCAGCAGCTGCAACAAGCAGCAACATGTAAGTGAATCGATCGCAACAAGAAGTGGCTTCGTTTTCTCAACAGCGTCAGCGTCATGTTCATCATCATCATCATTGGTTGCGGCTGCAGCAACTGCAACGGCATCATGAGCAGCAACTGCAACAGCAACATCTGAGTCTGACTCTGAGTCTAAGCCAATGAATGTCAAGCATATTGGACTGCATTGCAAATGTCACAGCATGACAGCGACACAAGTTCGTTTCGTTGCGTTGCTGTTGATGTTGTTGCCGTTGTTGTCGTTGTTGCCGTTGTTGTTGTTGTTGTTGCTGTTGTTAGTTGGCTTTGATGCGATGTTGCTGCAATTGCCGTGATGTTAATGTTGTTGTCGCGTCGCATTTGTTGCATGTTCTTTTTTATCGCATTGGCGCTGTAACATTTCCACATTGCTGATTGTCACACTCAAAATGTTCAATCACTCAATTTTTTATGCGGCAAATTAGGAAAATGTATTCGCTCTATCAAACATTCATGGCAAAAAACTATCAAATTGTCTGTTAAACTCATGCTTCAAGGAGGTCCAACTTGGCGTACTTTTGCCAATTGATGCTTGACAGTTAAGCGATGATAATGGAAAGTGGAAGGTTGTGCTTGATTAAAGCTATAAAATAATGTCTGTATAACCAATATACTATCAACTCTTGGCCAACAGTTTCCCTTCATAATTGCATTGTGTTTTTTTTGGTGTTAAGGCAACAAGACAGTTTAAGATACTTCAAAGCGATATGCTGTCGACAGCAACAGTTCATTTGTGCCACATTATGCAGCAACAAATGTCATTTCAGCGCGAAACATGTTAATTTAAATATTGGCAACAAAACAAACTCGCAAAGAAAAAAAAAACAGTAAACAAAAGAACACAAAACAATACAAAAAAGGCTAAAAACACTAAAAGAAAAAAAGGAAAAAAAAAACAAAATAGAAATAAAATAAATAAATAAAATCAGTCGACGAGATCACAAGTCACGATAATGATAAATCGCAGAGAAACATTTCGGTGCCACAAAAGGTCGAGGGTGGGTCATATTCGTTCCGAAACGTCGCCGCCACTGTCAACGTTGCCACTCATGCCACCGCTGAGTACGTGCCAGGGGCGGTCGCAGGCAAAAGTAGCTCAGTAGCTGAAAACTGCACAAAAACAAAACAAAAAATTACTCATTGTACAATAAAGAAATAAATAACAAACTCAAATAAGGCAAAAGAAGTAAACAAAAAAGAAAAACAGAAAAAAACTAACAACAAAATGGAAAAAAAAAGTAAGATTGGTAGAAAAAAACGTGTCACAGTTCGTGAAATAACAATAGTTCACAATCTGCCCGAGGCTGGAAGATCAACTGAGCTCAGCTCAACTCAACTCAACCTCAGCTCAGCGAGGCCGCGCCACTTTGTTTGGATCAACTGAGCCAAGTGCTTAGAACGATCAGAGATTTGTATCTCAATGAGTTGACGATTGAGTTAGCGCTGCTGCATTTTGCTCGTGCTTGCCTTTTGTCTTGGCTTGTCTTGTCTTGTGTTGTCTAGAGCCTCGCTTCCCCTATTTTGGGTTGGCAGCAACGAGCGGTAGGGCGTTTGATCAGCTGCTTGGCTTCTGTTCTGTTCCGCTACGAATCCGAATTCGACTTTGTTAATTTTTTCTTCAATTATTATTATTTGCAGGCAATGTCAGTAGCGATGAAACGATTTTGTTTGTTTTTGTATTTTTCGAAATTTAACTGAGATTTTTGTCAATAAATGTATGTATGAAGTTTTTTATGCATAAATTATTAATATTTATTTTATTGGCTTCGTGTGTTTATTTCGGCAAAAAAGGTCAATCAGCTGGTCACGATTGGCCTAGTTAGCTGTGTCGATATTGTCTCTAGATTGTTTTCATTAAAATCAATAATTTGTGAAGACTTTTCGATGATTTTGTTGCTTTTGTTGTTGTTGTTAATCTCTTGAAATGTCGTACATGATTAAGCTGAGCCAATGCAAAATGCAAATCATTTTGCAGTAGCCAAAATGAAAAAACACAAACCATTTTGTTAAAGTGTCGAAAACGCTAAAAATTTATCGCTCAAAAGCTGTCAATGCAAATTTGTTTACAGTTTGCGAACGAAAACGAAAAAATGCATAAGTCATGGTAAATTGGTTTTTGGCATCTCTCACACACTTTCAAATATCATCACAAGAAATATCAGCAGACTAATCTTTTTTAATTTTCTGTTCGAATTAACATTTGGCAGGAAAATCTGTTAACGCAAATCGCACACATGTACAAGTTGCGCAAAGAGTTGCGATAATCGAGCGTAGATAGCAAAACGAATTTGTGCGTTGACAACAACAAGGCGCAGCAGAAGAAGCACAACGGCAACTCAAGCCATGACAGACTGATTGACAGACTGACAGACAGACAGACACACACACACACACCGACTAACAGATTGACAGAGTGGCCGTGTTGCTGCTATGACAATCGCAGCATCAACAAGCGCTGTGCCAGTGTGTGTGTGTGAGTGTGTGTGTGTGTGTGTGTGTGTGTGTGTGTGTGTGTGTGCGCATAAAGTGTCAAATCAACACGGGTTGCGATCGATGTCAGAAGCGTCGCAGCGACAACGACAACGGCATTGGCAACAACAACAACAACAACAACAACACAAACACCAACAACATTTGCTGTTAATTTATGCACACCAGACATTTGCATAGCAGCGCGCGTTGATTACACACTTCGCGCCTGCGTTTCCACCGCCTTCGCAAGCATTTTCATCGCCAAAATCATCTCAGCTGCATGGAATCAATCGCGCGGATTAACAAACGCTCGAAGCTGCAGGCAGATCTGAAGCACACACACATGCACACTGCGACGGGATAAGAAAATGATGAGATTCAACGATTCGGTCTAACCAATTTAAGCGTAGCGACATCTGACAGAGACCACGGCAAGACGACTTCGTGGTAGTTGTCGACAACATGGACTTTGCCGATGTAAATCCGAGCTGAAATGCAAATTTTTGTTTTGTGTGCTAACATTTTTCACTTGCGGCATTTTGACCAAGTTAATGCTGTTGTTGTTGTTAGTGCTCATGTTTATATTGCTGAGTGTGCAAAATTATAATGAAAATTTAGTTTCGCGTAAAAAATTTCGGGGCTGTGAACATTTTCACACTTGTGTGTGAGAAACGCGTATAATGAAAAATTGTTATGGTTCAACATCGATGGCCAAATAGAATTCAATCGGGCAAAAGTTCAATTGGTCGAAAAGTTGCTGCCGCTATGGTTGCACTTTTGCAGCCGTTGCTGACTGCCAACGTTTATCGAGTGCATCGTCAGGTCAAATGCCACTAATGAGTTTCCACAAGTCACACACACACACACACAGAGTGTACAAGAATAATGAAGCACAGTGCCGGCAGCGGCAACAAAAGTAGCAAATATCTAAGCGGCTTTCCATTTATCTGTCTGTCTGTCTGTCTGGCAGTCTGTCTGCTTAGCTTTGCTGGTTGCGTTGGCTAAAGGTTTGCTTAGGAAAAAAAAAGAGTAAAACTTAGCTCAAGGTTGTTTTGTCAAAGTGATAGCGTCTGAATTGTTGTTGTTGTTGCAGCTTCTGTTGCTTGTTGGTGGCAAGCAGTAATTGCAGCATCATTTTTGCATAAAACTTATTATATATTAACAGCGCAAAAACAACGCGGTACAGGCGATGACGGCAACAACAACAACAACAGCAACAACAACAACAACGATGACTATCACAACCAAGCAAAGTAGCCAAAGGCTGAACAACGACATATTGCTTATGGGTTGAAGAGCGCAAAGTGCACAATGCATAAAGAAAAAACAAATCACATAAGTAAGAGGCAGAAAAAAAAGTTGTTCCTTCATTTGTTGGCGCAACACGGCAAATAAGTCTTTTGTATTCATGCGCAGCAAAAAAAAAAGTGAAACATTGGTGGTCACCATTATCATGTGGCAAAGTGAAAAAAGTGTGGCATTAACAGCGGATAACATCATTTTCTGCACGTTGTGTGTATTTATTACACTCATTAAAATATCAGATTAACTGCAATTATCGTCTTACAAGGATCTTTATAAATAGATAAAGCAAAAGTGTTGGGCGTTCGGCTTTGACGTTCAGCAAAGTGTGTTAATTTATCGGCATTCATCTCTTGTTGTGGTCATTGTTAACGTGGCTGTTGCTTTTGCCATTGTCAGTAAGCGACTAATACAAGTAGCCTTCACTCTGATTTTGCATCATTTAAATGAATGATTTTTCGTTTTGCGGCTTAGCGTTAGCCTTCGTTGTTATGATCTAATGAAGTTGTTGCACGTGTGAGCGGTGGCATTTAATGAGTGCTGGCGGTTCTTAGCAAGTTGCTGATTTAATTCACTAAGCAGAACGGGATGATTTAATAATGGTTTTGCAATTTTTTATAATTGCATAGCATGTAAAAAAAAATTGTGCCAATAAGACGCTTAACAATTAACAATTAAGCGCATGCTCACACCTGAACTCATATAGGATATGAAAATTGCCAGAAACCAAAACATGTCGCAGTGAGAAATAGCAGCTTAACACTCCCCTGCCCGAGATAACAAAATATGGAAATTAATATAGAAACCTGTAAGGTTGATATTTTCGGCTTTGCTGAATTTATATACGCTTGGAAGCATTGCAAATATTATTTTGATTTAAGCGTTGGAAAATCAGATTTTTATATCATTTTAGCCGAAATTGCTTCACTCATTTGTAACTCACCGACACAATAAGACTGATGTAGAAACTTGATCTGGTGTTGGAATGAAAGAATTCATAATAAGGAATTTTGTTTGAATAGCTAAGGCAAACGGACATGGCTTTAATGACATATCGGTCGATGTTGATCAGAATTTTTGATCACAATATCTCTTTTTGTGTTTTCATATATGTTTGATGTGCACTAATATACCTTTTATTATAAGGTACAGGGTATATAAAATTGCATGTGTGTAAAAATTGCGAAGGAAACAGCCATAAAATTGTTGTAACGCATATTTTAAAGCCATTTGACTTGCGAAGTGACGGCGCAGTGTGCCTCTTTTTTGGCACATTGTTATTGCAGTTTCCAGTTACTATTTTTCATCTTGGCGCGAAAAGTTTTCCGCTCGAGGGCCGCCAACAATGTGCACGGCGAAGAAGCTAAGTGCCAATTAACTTTCAGCCAAATTGAATTGTGGTCAAGCTGAGCGCGTGAGGATCGACTCTCATTGTATGTGACAAAAGCAAAATTGGCTAATAGCGGCAGTTGGCCAGCAACGGCGACGCGTAGTATCATAAAAAGCAAAGTTAATTATATGACGATGAGTCTTTTGTGGTCAGGTGATGTGAGCGCTTTGTCGAAAACCAATGGCCAAATCGCAAATATTTAAATGCAAAAACAATACAAATAGCAAAATGTTTAAAAAACTAAACGTGACATTTTGCGGCTTTCGCTCATGCAGTTGTCGTGTTCAGCTCTCGACTAATCTTGCTCTGGCTAATTTGCTAAAAATGTACAAGAAGTCAATAAAAATCAATTTCAAAGGCGGGCATGCAGTTCGACGTGTTGTAAGTTAAATGCGCTTTAACGCACCCACAAACATAATTTCATGTGGTTTGGCTCTTAAACAGAAATATGTGTTATTTGCGATCATTAAGGGTTTAACCCATGTTTGCCACACTGCACAACAGTTAGTTGTCAATGGCAACTTATTCAGTTATACGCTGTCATGTGTGCTTATCTTACCAAGAAATCATAAGTGTTTGTGCTTTGCTTAGGGGCAGACTTTTGCGTAGACCATAATTATTTAACACATGTTCGATGCAACAATTCTGACATGATTTAAATTAACGTTTCGTAATTGAACGGACCGTGGTTAGGCAGAAGGCAAGTGCGGCCAGACCAGTCATAAACATGGCGAGGTGCTTACTCTATGATTAGTGCGCTTATGACTAGCATAGCCAAAAACAATTTTCCAATTTCTGTGCCTCAGCCAACTGTCAATGATGGCTGACAAACAAGTAAACGAAGACAAGATATAAATTTAAGTGACATTACTAATAATAATAATGAAAAAAGTGAGAACTGTCTTTACTACATTACGTTTTGACAGAAATTATAATGTTCAACGTTTGTAGGGTATTAAAAATCAAGAGTGAGTTATAGTTGACACCTACCGCTTCCTTAGCAATTTTCTTGGAAATACTCATCTAAGTCACGCTTCTCACTATCCTAGTGATGCACATGCTCAATTCGATCCAGGGATATACAATTTTCTGATTCGGCTTTCGGGATGTCGTTTTGCTCCAACCAAAGATGTAATATTTTGCCAATATTTTTCTTCGATACTGATCAAGTATATAAATGCTTTGCCAAAAGGAATGGTCATCTTCTGTTTGTAATCGTCGGAAGTAATCTTCTGTTATTGACTTAAATGCCACAGCTATGAAGCCAATTTCTTTCAACAGCTGCCAAGCTTTGGCAAGTTATCCCATCATCTATTTACTAATTATATGGATATTTAATAATATGGCATTAGTTCATACTTTGAGAGTAATTCAACAGTTAATTTATCTCTAAGTTGATGTTCGATCTTACAGCTGCAAGCACGACGACTTCAGTTCGCATCTCTTAGCTTGACTACGACTATCAAAGCCATCAAATCGTTTTAAACATGTCTAAATTCTTTGGCTTGTTATGTAACACTTAGTATAGATATCTCTTTAGATAATTAGAGAAAAACTAAAACAAGTTAACTACTTTGGATGACTGTGCTGTTGTTAATATCGGTGTTGTTTTTGTTGTTGCTGCTGTTGATGCCACTGAGAGTTCATAAAACAAGATCTGTGGAATGTAGAATTGTATTGCATCTTCTTTGTTATTTATTTCTTATTTCCTTCCTTGTCATGGTTGACTCGTATTTCTACAATTATTTTTCTTTTTTTATTTACTAATAATTATATTCAAAATGGTATTTTCAATGACAAGAAAAAACGGATTATATGCATTAAAGCTTAGAATAAATGCGATTATTTGAAATCATATTAAAGACCATTAAATACAATTTTTTATAACATATATTAATTAATAGGTAAGAAATCTGATTGAATTCAAATTGCATGCTTGAACATAGAAATCGCTTCGGTTTAAGATACAATTGGATTACTAATTTCATTATTATATACATGCATAAAACTACACGCCTAAAAGCAATTAAGTTGCATTTCCAAGAGTTCAAAGCGGTCACACGCCCCTAGACGTGACGCCAACACTAAAAATCAAAACTGCCAATTCAATGTAAAATATAGCAACATTTTGCATTCGGTCAATATTTGAAAAAATAAAAATTGTGAAGAAAGGGTTTGATTAAGTAATTTGTACACTTTATTATAACCAATTAAATTGAATGTACGCGTTGGCTCAGTTGCCGATCGCCAATCAATGCAAGCGGCCACACGAACTGATGACTTACGAGCTATCTTGTGCTTTGTTAGTTACTAACTAACTTTGATAAATTTTATATTGTAGATACGGACACATTTCATCATTCCTTTGGTTTTTTTCATTTTTCCTTTTTAATGTAGCGTTAGTGTGCGCATGTGCATGCTTGCCCAAAAGCAGCCAACCAAAGGTCAATAATTTTTTATTAACCTTACGTAGCAAAGCCGCTGAATGAAAGAAGCGTGGCGTGGGTGGAGGGCAGCCAGAGAGTGCTGAATTACAACAGCATGGCAGCACTGGTCACGCTAATACCGGTCAATAGGTCAAACATGAACTGTCAAAATGGCCACAAATCTTGCCAAGCATCCAAGCATAAGTTAACATCGCATAGCGGCACCAAATCGTCGATCGACGCCGAGATGCGCCGCGCTGATCAACGTTTTCGCATTAGCGAATTTCTTATTGTTGGCTGGGGCGAGGCAACTGACGATGCGAATATTTGGTCAATTTTGTTGAAACTTATTGTTATTGTTGTTTTACTTTGATGCAATGAAACCATTATCATTGAGTGTTGATCTTGACGCAGATCAAATAGATTTGTTGTGGACCGTTACCGGCCAGGTTGCACCATTCAGAGCCATCAACCAACCGACTCAACCATAATTCAAATGGTCAAGTGAGTAAGACAACATTTTCGGCCGCCAAGCCAAACGCTAAGGCATCAAAACGACACGTTAAGGTCAGCTGCATTTCATGGCTGATTTCTTTGCCACATTTCAACTGACAGAGCGAACCGTCGTTTGACTGGACTGCCACGCCATTTGGCTAATCTTAGACATTAGTTGAAAGCTTTGATTTGAAAATTATTGCCTGGCCGTTGCCGCCTCGCCTGTTTTTGTCTGTCCTGGCTCAGCCTCTGTAACGGAAGTGCGCCTTACTTATTTTTTACTGGGTGAAAATATATTGTAGGCGTACGGTGTGGTTCAGTTGTCTACGTTAATGGCACCAAGTCCAAAAAAATTATTATATTTTGCACCCTTTCCACCTTTTTTTGCAAGACTTGCCACATTATTTGGTTGATTTTGCTTCGACCGTTATAGGCAACAGTATGATCTATTGACATGACCGGTAATTTATGTCGTCGCTGAGTTTTTTTCGACATAATTTGTGCCTGCAACATTTGAGTTTTTCTCGTTTTTGTTGTTTTTGTTGTTTTTGCTCATTCAATTTCGTTTCGGTGATATAAACGCGATAACATAAATTTAAGCGTTTTCCTTGATTTTTCATTTTCTTTATCAAGTTTCACTAAGCTTTGAGCATTTCGTCTTTAAGAAAAATCGTCAAAAATTCCAATAAGCGCAGTAAAATCTTCGCGCAATACCAAAGTCGCATGCGCAACGACGAGATCGACAACAATAGATTTGGCTTGGTTTATGAACAGACACCGACGGTGCACATTCTGATAAAGTTGTAGACGTTTGGTAAATTGATTTTATGGCAAGTAACGAAAAATTGCTAAAATGTCGCCGCGAGGCATATTTAGTCTTTGCACAGATCTTTTGGTTTTGATTTTTCGCGATTTTGTTGTTGCCAAAGCGTTGCCTGCATGTCAGCGTAGAAAATTGCAGCAAAAAAGGCGTCACAGTCTTGTTGCTGATAAGTAAGTGGTAGATTACCATTGTTGTTTTCGCTGACTTGTAGTGAAGTAAGACTCTGTCTTGACACGCAAATCTTGAGTAAATTCTAGTCTTATACTAGAATCTAATTAATGATGAAAACAAAGTTTGCTTTAAAGTTCAAGGTTAGCTTTCATACATTTACTTCTTCAAGCGCAACTTGTCCATTTGACAACAAATCTGTGAGTGGGTAACAAAACAGCAAACGATTGTCAGAACAACAAATGCACCTGACCTTGCGCTCATTTTTGCTTTTTAAGCTTAAGCAATAAAAACAACACATTAACAAGAACAACGCAAAGCGTAATTTACGATTTTCCGCAACAAATTATAAATTAAGTACTAATTATATAATGCTCAAAAGAAATCGCAGTTTGTATTGCCTTCAAGCCGCAAACGTAAACCGCGCTGAGAACGCGAGTTAACAACGCCCTAATGCGTGGGTGTCGCTGATCGAATTGAATCGCATCGCACAGCATCACATTTGAAACGAGTGAGCTACAAACGATGTGAATCAAATGTTAATGAACGATCATCTATAGAGCTGTTTGAATGGTGTGCGATCGATGGCGGAATTGATCAATGGATGGTACACGCTCGCTCGCTTGGTTGGCTTAGCTTGGTTGGGTTGGTTGCTTCGAACGCTCACACACTCAATAGCACGTTCACTCGCTCATTCGATCGATCGATCTATCGCTCGTTTGTTTGTTTTTGTGTTTTTGTGTTTGTTGGTTTGTTGGTTTGTTTGACTGACTGAATGGGTGATAAATTATTTCCCGCAATTTACATAAATGGTTTGAATGCATTAATTAAAGTCAAATCGCACGCTTACAGTGCCAGTCAGTATCGAAATCAGTCAGAGTTAGTGGGTTGACTCACTTACTCTTTCGCTTGTTCGCTTATTCGGTCGCTTGCTGTTTTCATCATATGCACACATGCTTACTTTAATAATAAGTTCAAACAGCGCTTAAAATCAAAAGCAACAAAAACATTAAATAAAAAACAAATACTTCATGAAAAAAAAATAAAAAACCCATAGAATGTTTGGCGTGAGTTGTGGATGTGGTAAAATATCTTTGGGAGGGCGTATTGTTGGTGTTAGGGTGCGGTGTCAAACCCAAACGAACCGAATTGAACAGATTCAAGCTTCGTATCGAAATATGTATGTTTGTACATATTTCTCGAACTCGACACGCGAGAACGCGATACTTCTCACTCTCATACCAGATCTAATCAATTGAAGTTTATTGTTATTTTACTAGCATTACTACTTGCTTTGTACTGCCTTTGTTTTTATTGACGTTTATTAAATGCTTTTGTTGTTGTGGCATTTAAAATAATACGATATTAATTTAGTGCCATTAGATTGTTCAGCTTATACACCAGTCAAGTGCCTGTTGACTGCATTGAGTGATTTTAGAAGTCAACAGTCAGTAGCCTTTAATGTTTTATAAAAATTTATGTTTATTTGTTATAAAAATTAAAGAAAATGTATGTGTATAAATTAGTCTTTGACATCATTAAATTTAAAACTGCCAACAAATGTATTGTAAACAATTAAAAAATTCCTTGGGCAGCTAATATACAATATACAAATATATTAACCTTGCTTCCCATCCTGAAAAATTAATTGTACAATCTGCATACTAAATGAAATAAGATAGGAAATGGATAATAAGGGCGTATTTTTATTTAAATCGTATTGGAGTAGCAAACATCGATGACCTTTAAGACTAAAATAAATGACGCGAGAGCTTTTTATAATTTGCAAGGCGTAGTGAATGACACGGAATTGTGGTTCAAGGCATAAAAAAACATTTTGACTCAGCTAGTTGTTACATTATCGATTGTAATGTTATGTTGTTGTTCATGCTTAACAGTGTACTAAACAAATATTTAATTAAAACAGAGAGCATAAAAACAATGCTTCAGTTGAGTGTTTATTCCAACTACGCAATGAAGATAAAAATCATTTAACAAATATATGCCCCGAATTGTTATGCTACAATGTTTAAAGGTACTTATAAAAAATCTATAAAATCAAATGCCACAGTAAACTCGGCTTAGTTCCGTAAAACATTAAAACAAAGACGAAACTAGTGAAAAATCGTGTAATCATGAAGTGTATTTTTGTACTAATAGTACTTTTTCTGAGCTGCGGCAAGTCAAAACTTGTTACCGTAAAAAACAATATCGACGACATAGACAGTACTTTTGATATTCAATTGAACATATTCATCAATTTTGAAAATAACAGTCGTGACAATGTTGTCGACATGAATCAACTGGTAGCCAATAGCCGCACACCTGTTCTTATAATGACAGCGTCGGATCATCAAATGGGACAATTGTTGGGTCATTTTACAGAGCGTGCCTTAACCGTGGTAATTTTGCGTCGGGAGTTCGGGCAGAACACTTTGGAGGCGATGACACATTTCCTATGGAAGATGCACCATTTAAATGTACTATATGTGTTTTTGGATACCGAGAGTGTGTCGAGTCTCAGACAACTGTTCGAATACAGATGGCAAAATAGTTTTCTGAATGTGTTGGCATTCGCTAGCAACAAACTTTATCACTATCATCCATATCCAAGACTGAAAATTGTTCAGTTGGAGACACTTCAGGAGTATTATAACAAATCATACCTACTTAATTTTCAAGGCATGCAAATAAGATTACTAGATGAAAAATCGACTCCTCGCTACTTTAAGTACACGAATCGCATGGGTGTAAACATTTCTGCTGGTTACATGTACAATATCATTAAGGAATTCGTCGACCATTATAATGCTACGTTACTTGAAAAAAAATTTTTCACACGACTCGCGGCAAGTGCGGAAGTGCTTCGTATAATTCGAGATCGCCAAATAGATGTAGGAGCACGAACCACTTATATTCATCGGGACTATTTGCACAGCACGATTCTTTACTTACTGACCGCTCAGATTATAGCCCCCCAGGCGAGGCGAATACCTAATGCCTTATACTTCGTAAAGCCTTTTACTTACGTTTTATGGATCATCATCATCTTGACAATCACTACGGTTACTTTCCTACTCACTTTTATTTTCAAATCCGACAGAAAATACGAATTTGGCAAGACATTTCTATCGGTACTGTGTTTCTTTACTTCGTTGTCACAAGAAAACCCTAGAATCATAGGTTTTAGACAAGTGCTTATCTTTATTATTTTGACTGCGGCTGGATTCATATTGACAAATCTATATTTGGCGTTGCTGTCAAGCATGTTGACATCTGGCTTATACGAACGGCAAATCAATACTTTTGACGACATTGCATTTACGGAATATGTACTTCTACAGGAACAGTATGATATAAACTACTATCGTAATTTGCCAGCTTTTCATCCAATAGTTCTCGAAAGAATGCGGCAATTATCACTTTCAGAAGTAATCTCTCTGCGCAAGGACTTAAACACATCTTATATGCATAGTGGTTTCAAAGATCGCCTTGACTTTGTTCTTTACCAACAGAAATTTTTGAATGTGCCACTCTTCAGGACAATCAACGACATTTTGCTGGAGATACCGTTTTTTATACCTTTAAGACATGGTCTACCATTCTTGTCTGAGTTCGACATTTATTTGAGACGGATTTGGGAAGCTGGCATAGTGTCCAAGATGATTATTAATGCCAACGAGGAAGGCATTATTGGAGGAGAAATAAAGTTCTTTCGAGATGATGTTTCTGATTTCAAACCATTTGGATTAGATTATTATTTCTTTGCGTTCAGCTTTTGGACTTTTGGATTGAGTATTTCACTGATTGTGTTTTTATATGAAAAATTTAATTAGTTTGTATAACTTTTTGTTTGTATTGATTAAAAATTGGTGTATTGATAATTGATTGACATTGGTTCGTTTTAAATGACTTTAAAATCTTTTTTTATTACTTTGTCCTTTACTTAAATAATCGTATTCAATTAAGTAGTTCTCAAACTCAACAATAAAACCAGCTAGATATTCTCTAGCAAGGAGCTAATGTCAACCACTTAAAACTAATTAAGATAAAATCATTAAATAAATTGTTTACTAAAACTGTCATGCTTATGCGCTTACCTGTAACTGAAAGCTTAAAAATCAAATGCCATAGTCATTTCTTCACAGTAACACTCAAGAAGAAATCGTGTAATCATGAAGTGTATTTCAGTATTAACAGCACTTTTTTTGAGCTACGGCAAGCCAGAAATTGTTACCGTAATAAAAATGGTCGGTGACATAAACAGTGCTCTTGATAGTCAATTAAACATATTCATCAATTTTGAAAATAACAGTCGTGACAATTTTGTCGACATGAATCAACTGGTAGCCAATAGCCGCACACCTGTCCTTATAATGACAGCTTCGGATCATCAAATGGGACAATTGTTGGGTCATTTTACAGAGCGTGCCTTAACCGTGGTATATTTGCGTCGGGAGTTCGGGCAGAACACGTTGGAGGCGATGACACATTTCCTATGGAAGATGCACCATTTAAATGTACTATATGTGTTTTTGGATACTGAGAGTGTGTCGAGTCTCAGGCAACTGTTCGAATACAGCTGGCAAAATGGTTTTCTGAACGTATTGGCATTCGCTAGCAACAAACTTTATCACTATCATCCATATCCAAGATTGAAAATTGTTCAGTTGGAGACACTTCAGGAGTATTATAACAAATCGTACCTACTTAATTTTCAAGGCACGCCAATAAAAGTACCCGAAATAATATCTCCTCCTCGGTATTTCAAGTACATAAACAGCAAGGGTGAGAATATTTCTGCAGGTTATATGTACTGTATCATAAAGGAATTCATCGACTATTTTAATGCTACGTTATTGGAAATACATTTTTCTAAATATCCCGCTTCAAATAGAGAAGCTTTTCGCATGATTGTCGGACGCCAAGTGGATTTGGCACCACGTGTGGCTTATATTCGCCCTGAATATTTTCATAGCACGGTTCTTTACTATTTAAACATTCAGATTATAGTCCCACAAGCGAGGTCCATACCAAATGCGTTATACTTCGTAAAGCCTTTCACATACATTTTATGGATTCTCATCATCTTGACAATCACTACGGTTACTTTCCTACTCACTTTTATTTTCAAATCCGACAGAAAATACGAATTTGGCAAAACATTTCTATCAGTATTGTGTTTCTTTGCTTCGTTGTCACAAGAAAACCCTAGAATCATAGGTTTTCGACAAGTGCTTATCTTTATTATTTTGACCGCAACTGGATTCATATTGACAAATCTATATTTAGCGTTGCTGTCAAGCATGTTAACATCCGGATTATACGAACACCAAATCAATACTTTTGATGACATTGCATTGACGGATTATGAGCTTATTCAGGATGAATATGATATAAACTACTATCGTAATTTGCCTGCTTTTCCTCCAATTTTGCTTGAACGCATGCGGCAATTTTCACTAAGTGAAGTCGCCTCACTTCGGCAAAAGTTAAACACTTCTTATATGCATAGTGCTTTCAAAGATTGCCTAGATTTTGTACTCTACCAACAAAAATTTTTAAACACGCCTCGTTTTAGAACAATCAACGACATCATGGTACATTCGCTATTTTTTATACCTATAAGGCATGGTCTGCCTTTCTTGTCTCAATTCGACATATATTTGAGACGGATTTGGGAAGCTGGCATAGTGTCCAAGATGATAAGTAATGCCAATGAAGAAGGCATTGTGGGAGGAGAGATAAAATTCCTTCGAGATGATGATGCCGATTTCAAACCATTTGGATTGGATTATTATTTCCTTGCATTCAGCTTTTGGTCTTTTGGGTTCAGTGTATCAATGATTGTGTTTTTGTATGAAAAGTTCATTGCACAATATCGTTGTTATTGAAAAAGCGATGTACTGCTGTGATTTTCATTAAACGAAATATGTACTATCTATAAGGAAAGTTCTTTAACCCAACTGTTGTTCATTTATTGATGTGTGTCAAGCAATTTATAAAATAAAATAAACTTGTCTTAAATTTAAATTCATTTTATGAAGAATAACTGATGGATCACTTACTTTGCTATTGATTTTCATTTTAAAATCTGTTAAAGTTTTATCACTGTAAACGACGGCAATTTTATGCTGCAAGTGCATTTAATTAAACATGGTCGATTTCAGTATTATTATTTATGGCACAGTTCAATAAACAAACTTTATTTGACTCTTATGACAGTAGATAATCTTTTATCGAAATACACAAAACTCAATTATAAACCTGCCTCCCCAAAATCATTTCTTGGGTACCACCCTGGAAAATGAACAGCGCGAAACGCTTACAGCGCTGCATATTGCAATAAGAGTGTAAGCCTCATTTGCATTGCCTCAGGGTGAATTTACTTTGCTGACATCTACAACTGGAAACGATGGTGGCAGAAAACTGGCGTATTGGTAGAGAGACAGACGACCAGACAGGCAGACAGGCAAACAAACTGAAGGTGTCTTTGATTATGGCCAAACATTAATTATTTTTTGTTGTGGCAGTTTTGTTGTTTGAAAGTCTGAATGAATCGAATGGTGCTGAATTTTCGGTGCATGGTTCATACGGCACCTTGGATTGCGTCTTCTTATTCATGAATCTGTGTGCGGAAACATGAAATTTGCAGTTACTGCGCTCGAAATTGTCTTGAGTCTTGGGACACAGAAATTTGCGCAATGTCGTCGCCAATCCAATGAATGCGCCTGCGCTGGCCTGCTGCTCATTTATTTTTGGCTAAAATTGCACATTTTCCCATGGCTCGTCGTTGTTGGCTATAATCAAGGCATAGACAAACCAAAAAAGAAAAAAAAAGGAAAATTCACAAAAATAAAACAGCCAAAAAACTAACAGCCGAAAACAACGGCATCGGTGCAGCGGCATGCACATGGCAGCCTTCGAGCTATGTCGAGTTCGGTTGACTGGAGTGAAGCTGAGTTTGCCTAAGCGATGAATATTGATTTAATTGAAAGTCATCGGGTTCGCTGCACTGCCCAACACTCGCCGCTTATGCGCTCAGCTAAACAATCGTCGTCCGACGCGCTGTGCTGTGCACATATGCCACACAGGCTCTTCCCCTTTTCGCATGCCACATCCAACATTCGACCAGACGCGGCTTCGTGTCATGGAACGCCCTGTTCTGCGCGCCTGCGCCCGCTTGAAGAATTCGCGGAACGTGGCCCGTATGGCAGCTTTCAAGACTTCATGACACAGTTTCGCATCGCACAGCTTCCCTTGCCCCCTTTTGATAACTAAGCGGCAGATCGTTTGGCTCTGGAATGTTTTGGCGTTGCTTCGCTGTGCTAAATGTCAGAAGGTTAATACGTGAATTAACAGCAAATTTCGTCTTCCTTGACGTTGCGCTCAGTGTGCAGCTGAGCATTTTGTTTGCGTCAGCGGAGCTGGCAGCCGTTGTCATTAAATTAGATCTCAGCGTTTGTTTGCATTTGTGCCAAATTACTGCGGACGTGAGAGTCCCTCAATAGGTCGTTTTCGTTTTTTATTTGTTTAACGAGAAGAAGTTTCAATCGTGTGGTCTGGAAATAAAACTGTCGTTGAATTGTGGAATCGTATTTTTTTTTAATTTCAAAACAAATTTATTATCTCTTTGGCTTCAAGTATATTTTTGGTTACGTTTTAAAGAAGGAAAAACTGTATTGTGGCGTTACATTACTTTAGTTAAACAAGAATAGTTTCGTTGTGACAATTATTTCTGGATCTATTGTGGCGTATACATATTCGAATATTTATTTTCCCGAACTGGTGGTAGAATAACGGTCGCAATAGTTCCATCCCTGGCATGTGACACCATGGTCAGAGACACAAACCAACCACGGTTTTTCCTGTCCTATCGTCCTGTTTAGCAGATACAAACACCAGTCACCATTATTATTATAATAAGTCTCAAAGGGGTTTGTGTTAGTTAGCAGATCTCACGATAGGTGGCGCTCTCATTAAGTCGTTTGGTTTAAAACTATAACGTTTCTAAATCTCCTCATTAAAAATCATAATCAATATTTGTTCCATGAAGTACAAACTCCCTACCATCAGTATTATCCACTTTGCTTAAAGGCTATAGCTCAAAGACCAGTAGAGATAGAAACATAAAAATTGAATGGTAGACATCCTTCAAACCGATATTTTATGTTTACTCTTTATAAATACACCTTAAAAATTGAAAACCCAACAAAATGGAATTGTTAAGGAAACTTCTCATATTTAACAGATTCTTTAAAAGCAATACAACATTATTTAAGTGGGCAATATGTTATTTACAATATGGTTTAATTTTGGGGCATGTCTGCGTATTATTTTTACAAGCATTGTCGACAATACCGCACTTTATTGTTCTTATATACATACATACATATTTTGGGTTTGGACTGCATTGTCAAGACAAAGAAAAAATATTTGTTTTGGTATCTTTGAAAATATATTTTTACTTTCGCCAGCAGATTTCCACGGATTTCGGAACGTTAGTTAAATTTTATTTAATATACTTGTAACAGCTTTTTTTTTTTTTGTTATGTGGCATTTTTCAAGTACACAATAAGGACACACAAAAACGTGGCACAGTTGATGCAGACATGGTGGATAACAGCACAGAACATAATGGAAAATAAGAGAATCCAAACATAGACTAAAAACGGTCGGGGCAAGGAAGGAAAATGTCGCGAACACATAACAATCCTTTCTGATGTCCTTTATTTTTTGAGCTGAGCTTAGTTTTTGCTATGTGTTAATGTTTTTCGTATCATTGTTGTTTTTGATGTTGTTGCTTTTGTAGCTGCTACTGTGGTCTGCATAGCGTACATTTTCGACTTGCTTTTTTAATTTCAATTTTTTATTTTATTATTAAAATGCATGTAAAAATGTGCTATCGTGTCTCAGGCCGCACACACCGAATAGGGAGAGTGCTTTGAAAAAAAAAGAGCTTCTGTTTTTGCAATTAGAATAAAAATGCTGTGCCGCATCGCATTTTGCGGCGCGCTTGGTTAAACGGATAAAAGTACCGACTTACTGAGGCACTTCACGCTGAGGCAAAGCCTTTCTGCCTTCAATAGCGTTAAACATAAACATTTTAATTGCATTTTTATGTGCACATCCAAGAAGTTTTCATGCACTTTTGAAGTAAAGACCAACAGTGAAACAACGATTTTCAGTACTGAATCAATTGTGGTGATTTTTTTTTTGTTTAGCAAAAGTACTGCAAGTTGTTGCTCAGATACAATCTGAGTGTTATAATTAACATTTCATAAATCGCCAATCATGATAAGAAATATTTTTCCATTAAGAATCAATTAAATTGCAAACAGACTTAACTGCAACAGGCGGCCGATGCCAATTGGAGGCTGCAACTGCGCTCGGGCGTTTGAATACGTGTGAATGAGATGGCATTATGGCGATTGTACTACTTTTCACACAAGATAAAGACAAGTTGTGTAGCGTAAAAAAAATAAAAACAAAATATAAAAAATAACCATTGAAATAACATAATTTACATAAGAGTACCAATAAATTGTCAAGAGATTATGCTGCGTTGGTTGGTCAGCCGGCCATTCATTCATACGCTCGTACGTTCGTTTGTTCGTTCGTTCGCTTGGTTTAGATTGGCGGCTGGCACTCCTCACCGCCTAGCTGGCATATGCGGCGTATGCGCAACGTTTCGGTGGCGCTTTCAATGCGGCGTCAGTGCAGCTTCGCAACTTTGCTACTGCTCTATTAACCGCAAAAAGAGATATAGTGGCAGATTTAATCGCTTCGCGCTATTAATGAATTGAGTTGAATGCATTTCGGCACAGCATTCAATGTCTGCCGGTCGGTCGGTCAGTGGTTGTTTGTGTGTGAGTGTGTTTTCGTTGTAGGCTTTGCTTTTGCTTTTGATTTTAGATTGGCAGTTGGCAAAGTCGTGTAGCGCCACCTCACTTACAAGTGTGTCGTTGCTGCATCGCTGCGCTGATCGCCAGCCACTTGCATTGAAAAATTGTCGACGACGGCGGTTAGCGCACAAGAAAAGGAACAACAAAACAACAACAAAAAGTTGTAATATTCATAAAATGCACTTGCCAACATTAAATTACTTGCTCATAAAGCAATCGGCATATGGCGGCATGGTTTTGTTGTTTTTGTTTTTGTTTTTGTTTTTGCATTTATCTCTTTTTTCCACAGTGTAATTGTTTAATCGCATTACTCGATCTAAGCGTGTGTATGTGCGCCAGATTTGACTACTTTCGGTTTCGCTGCAAATTAAGATTTTTTTTTTTATTGAAATCTCAATTTGAGATGAAAGATATAAAACAATTTGGAACATGAGCCAAACGCATATAATAATAATTAAAAATTCTTAATGAAGTATTTTAATTGTTTGTTTGTGGAATTTTTAAACTGTTGACTCATTAGGCTAATTACTGCCTTGGCGCGAAAACCGTGCACATTAAACGATGTCCTGAATTGTTAATATTGATTTAAGAATGATTATAAATACATTGAAAAAAAATTGCAAAAAAAAAAAATTGCAGCTAATTAAAATTATTATTAAAACGGCTTCTACTTAAATGCTGCTCATGCCAATGGCAGACGAAAAAGTGACAAAAGTTATGATATATTTAATTGCCATTCTCTCACGACAAAAACAATAACAATAACAACATCAGCATCAGTTACAGCAACATCCACAGCAACAGCAACAATGCCGACGCCAACAACGTTGCCGTTGAGGACGTTGAGCACGTGACTTATGAAGCGCGCTCACTTAACACCAATGGCTGCGTCAAGCGGCAGCAACAAAACACCTTCAATTGGTGGCACATACATACAACGACAACAACAACAACAACAGTAACGAAAGCTAAAACAACAACAACAACAATGATGACAACGGCATCATCATCGCATTCATTAACAGCTGTCAGCTTGGAAGCACTTGGTTCGCGTTTACAATTTGCACCTTTTTAATTAACGTGATTGCACCAACAACATACCGAACCATGCCTCCCCACACAAACACAAACACACACATACGTACGTACGTACAGACCGACCTATAGACATTGCCAAACATGCATAACAAGGCGATGATCTATGCGAAACGTGATGCTTTGTTGGCTGGCGAATATATTTGTTTGTTGGGGACTTTGCCTTGGCATCGCTCATGTCTCAAGTATTGCCGACACTCAGCTTTCCATGCTGATGGCTTTGGCGCTGGAGCGCGCACACTTGTCTCATCTTGTATCTGCACCCAGTCGTTTGTGGCAGTCACTTTAATTTCGCCACGTACGTACGTGTGCCAAGTGTTAATACACGTTTTAGAATGGCGCTGGCGCTCACTGCACACCATCGCATTCTACTAATACTTAACAACGCTTCGACCGCTCACACTTCGATTTGCTGCGCACTGTTTTTCATATAAATTTTTACGCGCCTTTTGCATAAAACGAAAGTCCCCAAACGCGCACTTCCAGCTCAATGACGTCACACAATGCCACTGCCGTTGCCGCTGCTGCTGTTGCTGATGTCAACGTGATACACACGAGAATAAAGTATGAAAAGAAAGGAATAAATACAAGTATGAAAAAAACAAACAAACAGTTAGTAGAAAGGTGAAATGCACTTATAATCCACGCACTCAAAACAATCCAACATGGCGACAACGTGGCTGTTCCGCAATGCTTTCGATGTTGCTTGTTTTTTGTGCTGTTGACATTGTTCGTTGGCGTCTTTCCATCTTGGTAGCGTTAAACTTTAAGCTTTCAGTTATGAGCTAGTTTGTTCTCGTGCTTGGCATGCAAGTTTTCCAGCTTGAAGTTATTTAAAAGATATAACTATCCAACTACGATACTTCTTTATATCTTTTCCTTTTAAGCCACTGCCTTATCAACTGAACTGCTATCAAACATAAGAACCGAGCATATATTCAAGATCCTGTCACATCATTTCGCTTTGGTGTTGAAACCATATAAGTTGTTTCGTTCATAAATCATATAAAAAAATGTCCAATTAGGTCAGCTCAAAGCCTTGACACAGTTTTCCCATTTTAACACAGTCAAATTGTAAGGCTGACCTTTGTTCGTGACTTAGACCAGCAGGATAATCAAATAGTGCCTTGGCGCATACTTATTGTTGTTTGTGGATAAGCTCAGACACGTTCAAGGACAAGAATAAAATATAATTGAAAGTACGCGACAGCTTCAAAAAAGAAGAAAAAATAATTTAATAAACTTAAAGAGAAAAGAAGAAAAAGTGAGATGTAAGCACAGTGATAAAGTATGATGTCCAAACGCTGTAGTCGCACGCTTATGAACAGCGCAAACAGCAGTTTTCTGTTCTTATACAAAAATTCAATAAGTTAGCTTTGGGCATGCTTAAGTCTCGAGGGCTGAGGCAGTGCACAGAGCACTGAGTCAGACAGACAAAGAGGACAGCGCTGCGAACGAGGATGTGTCAACTTCCTGTGCTTCGCTGCGTTGTGTTGACCCCCGCGCATTGCTAAGCTGTGTGCACAATACATTAAAATGAATGCCAACTTGAAATGCACTCGACCAGATTGATTGGAGAGCATGTTTGGGAAGTTGTTCACCACATTGAAGTTGAAGATTGATTTAGTAACAGGTTTTACAACCTCAAAATCACACGATTGTCACATTATTACACCGATTTACGAATAATCACGGGTAATCCGATATCATTGATAAGCCCCTCTGTCACCGTTACTGATGATCATTTTAAAAATGTTGACTTAAAATATTAATGGTGAAATCGTAATTGTTTCAATTGCAATTATTTAAGCATTTTAATTAAAATTCGCGTTGTGTGCAATGAGTTTGGGAAACCATACAATATTTGCGTGAATGTATGAAAAGCCTTCAATAAATTGTATATTTCTCATAAGCGGCAGATTGAGCTGAAAATTGAATTCGGCTCAATCAAATGAATGCAATTCGATCATTTACTTATATATACACATTAAAATTATTTAATATATTTGTTTGTTGCATTTCATTTCATTATAACACGCAGCGTTTGTGGCAGCAACATCGTTGGGCACGCTGTTGTTGTTGTTGTTGTCGATGGTGTTGGTGTTATTGTATCGCTTGCACTGAGCAAACGAATCAATTATGCGGCATATTTTTACAGCGTTATAAATATTTACGTTGAAATTAATTATTTTATTAAAATGACCACAAACATTTTATGGTCGATAAATAAATGAACGACTAAATGAATAAATGAACGATTGAATGAATGAAAGATTGAAGGTATGAATGCTTATTGCAACTTGGCGGGTGCTCAGCGTAACTCATCGTTTGGCGGCCTATCGATGGTAAATATGCAAAATGATGCAAATTATTATGGTTCGACAAAAGGCGCTGCCAATTGCCACAAAACAGGATGTGAAACAAAGTGTCCGTACTATGTTTGTGCACATGTGTGTGTGATTTGTGTGAGTGAAAACCGGAAACGGAAATGTTATGCGTGTGATGGCGACGGTTTCATAGCATTTTGCATACAATGAAACAACAATTGTCGAATTCGAAAAGACTTTAAGAAGCCATGAGCAAATATTTTTGCTGTTTAATGGTTTTTTAAGCACGCTTTCATATTTGTTGCTTGAATCAAAATATCATGCTATCGTCATCGTCATCACCCATACCAACAACAACAACAACAACAAGACCGTTGTCGTCATCATCGTTATGGTTATCGTTCTGTTCGTCATGTTGGTTGTGCCTCGGCTAAAATGCTCTTAAAGGATCCACTTGTGCGCGACTCAAGTGTCCTTTGCATGTTAGCGAAACCACTCATAAATATGACGCGTTTGCTAAAGTATGCAAAATTGCACATGGAACAATCACTTCGATGTACTCGTCTCCTCCCCCTCGTTTGTACCAACCTACGAGTCATTTCGCAACGTTTCACCACTTGCGACAGCTTTTCGATTTATTTTTTTCTTTCGACTCTTTTCACTGTAGTGGCTCGCAACAATGTTTAAATAAAAATTTACTCAAAAAAATTTCAAAACAATTTAATGCGCATACGGGGTCGTAAATCTCTCGTCAGCGCTGCAGCAGCAGCAGCAGCAGCGTCGCCGTCGTCGTTGGCAGTTGCGTCGACAGAGTCGTCGGCGATATCAAATGATCGCTCATTAGTGTAAATTATACGAAAACAGTGGCACCTTTGAACCTTTGAACGTGTCGCGCTTTTGAAACCAACTTCTATCTATTATACATATAAAATTGAGCTTGAGTTGGTTACTAATTTCCAAACACGAAACCCCGAAACCAATAACAAAGTGGCCTGGCGTGGCGTGGCGACTCAATCGATCAATCAAATCAATATATATTGTATTAGCATCGACTTCAACGTCGACGCTGTCGTTGTCGTCGTCGTCGTCGTCATCGTCATCATTATTGTTGTAGTTGTCGAAGTTGTCGGCAAACATGAAATATCGCAGCCAAACCCTTTTTTTGCTTGTTCGTTCGATTCAATGATTTCCTGCGCAAACGTGAGCGCACCAAATTCGCTCAAGGGTTCGGTTTCCTATTAGAGATAAACTTAAAGAACTTTACATAGTCAAAAAATGTTTAAATAATAAATGCGAAAATCTGGACTGGTGTCGCTCGCTAATAAAACAAGCGAATTTTGCCAATAGCTTAAGCATTCTTTGATTTATTTCAATAAGTAAATTTCAGCTATAAGCTTGGTCAGAAGTCTTACATGATTTTCCTTGCAGTTTGCTCAGCTTCAATTACAAAAAAAATAGTACTCTCGGATTTTTTTACTCTAAATACCCTTGAAAAGGATTTATAAATACAACAAAAAATCCCATTCAATTCTACATACTCCGGACAACTGTTTTTCACTAGCTTTCTACGAGTAAGTAGGGAGTATATTTCATATAAATGCTGGTCTTTGTGCAGATCGAGAATATATCGCTCATTTGTAGTGTGCTATAATATTTCACATTACTCTTCACGTGAGAACAATGAAAACAATCGAACTCTTCTCATGTGGAGAGTTATGTATGTAAATCGTCTCATACTTTACAAAGTCGAATATGTTTCCTTCTGTCCGTTGCATACTTCACGTCAAAATCAATATACTCTTTTACAAAACTACAAACTAAACATTCAAACGACACTCAAAAACTCCTTACAAATCCATTTGCCAACTTTTGCTTGTATTTGTTATATAAGTTTTTTCTTTTTTGTTTGGCTTTTGTTCCAATTTTTTACCTGTCAACCGCGAACGTGTACTACGAAGTTCCAACGCCGGGGCTGGAGCAACGCCGCCGTCTGAAACTATCAGCAACTGTCTGAAGTGCCGTTAACTCTTAAACTCTTTCACTTTTTTTTTGTTTTATTTTTTGGCATAATTATGCCGAAAAATGTTTTACAATGATTAATTACTGAATCGTGCAGTCTGCACTTTGGCTGTTTGACTGTTTGTCTTATCTCGAGGCGTTGAAATTATAAATTGTTTCTTTTTTTTTTTAAATATTTTTTTTCCCCATTTTGCCATGAATAGTGTCTTGGAAAAAAATTGATTGTTTTGCTTTTTTAACAAGTTTCTGTCCTTTTTTTAACAACACATATTGAGAATCAATACATCACTTCTGTTGTAGAACAGAGGCCATAAATGTATAATGTTTGTTGGGTTGTCGATTCGAACATTTATTGTTGCTTTCGATCGATGAGTTGGCCAGCCAAACAACAAATAATTCTAGTCTGTCCCACAAGATTCTTAAAGTCAAGTTAACTTCATTAAAAGGTTCAGTTTTTTTTTAAATGAAATAATTATTTCATTTATAAGATTGAAATCTGTTAAAATTCCGATAAATTTACCTAAACTCACTCACAATTTTTGTTGAAATTGTCTTGAATGATTTGACTTAAATACTGACGACCGAGTTAATTAAGTTAAATGACTTGTTTGACATTTTGCGACTTGTACAAGCAGCTACAAAACACAAAATAACAAGTAATAAAAAAATAAATATAAAAAACGCCTTTAACTTTTGATGATGACGATAAAATAGAAACAATTCTGTGGTATCTCAAAAATGCGGTTTCTAATGGCTGTCAAATGAATAAAAAAAATAAAAAATTAAAGACATGTGAGATAAATAAAATAACAACACACAACAATGCTAATAATAATTTAAGCTATCTTCAAATCAGAATATGTGCCACATACACTCGACCTAAGCAACTAATTGCATGCACGTAGGTGTGTTTTGTACTTCATGCGCATCGCGCATTGCGCCTCACCTCGCGATGACGCCAACTGTGGAATGAGGTGGGTGCGGCTACTGTTTGGCCAGCTGAAGCTGCGATTGAGACTGACACTGAGGAGGTACGTCTTCGGATACGCTTGCCATGTCGTGTCGTGTCTTGTTGTGTCTTGATTTGACTTAAAACTCTTCAATTGAATTCAATTGAGTTGAGTTGGGCTTGAGCGTGCGCTGTTGGGCAATAAACGCCCGCACGCTTGCACTATTGCGATAATTTAGTTAGAAAAGAGACGCCTTCATGATGAAGACTGCATGATGTCTGCAGCCGACCGATCCGGTGTGCATAGGCAAAAAACAAATGGCAACAAATAGCCAGCCAAGCATCGCGTATCTGCGTATCTATAAGATACACAAATGAGCATGCAAACGAAACAAATGAACGCATGTCTTCAATGCGCAATTCACTTGAGCGGCGTTAGAAGATCACTTTGTTGCAACAGCAACAACAGCAACAACAGCAACAACAACAGCAACAACAGCAGCAGCTGCAAGCCAGTTTAAAAGACAAACATTAAGATAATCGTCAGTCGACAAACGTTGACTAACTGACTGACTTGTCTTGTCTTGAATCGAGCCGAGTCGAGTCGAGTGGAGTGGAGACGAGTTGAGTTGAGTTGAGTGAGTGCACTGGGCAGATTTGCGATTTGCTTACAAATGGTGCAGTAGACCAGTGGCGCCTGCGCTTGCTCTTGCGTTGGCTCACGGCCGTCTGCCTGTGGGCTGTCAGCATATCAACGCAATTTACAAAAAATATTGCAAATTATTGCATGCGCAATGAACACCATTATTAACATGGCAATGATCACCATTATCATCATCATCATCATCAGCAGCAGCAGCAGCAGCCGCTTCATCAGCAATGCACGTTGGCACACACGCTTGATCATTACAAGAAGTTTTTGGCATCTTTTTTTATGAAAAAGACAAAAAAAATATATTAAATAAACAGCAAACCAACAAACCAAAAGCATAGAATGCTAAAATATGCGACTTGGAAGAGGCATCAACTAAAGTAAAGTGCCTCATAAATTTACGTCGCTGATTTTGATAGTACGCGCAGCTGCAACTGCCACTGCAACCGTTAGCCAAAAGTGGCAAAGAAGCATAAAAAAACAAAACGGTGGCAGTTCACCAGTAAATTCTTTATTGGTGCTTCAATCTCTGCCAAGTTGGCGCAGCTTTTCGATTGGACAAGTGCGGCTGTTGCTGCTCAATTGTTTCTAACGGCGTTTGGCGCGTCCTATCGGCTCTGGTCTGGTCTAGTCTGGTCTGGTAGTCACTCAATTGGTCATTTTGCGCCTCCGATATCGTGTAAATGGTCTGGAACCGTCGCTTCGAGAGCGATTTGATATGATATATTTGTGGCATGATTGCGCGAAATTTGAAAGTAGTACGAAAGTAGAGAAAGTTGAAATGAGCGCAATTCAAACATGAAAGACAAAAAGTTGATGCTGAAGTTTTGTAAAAGGGATCAGTTTGGTTTGCCATTTTAACATCATGTAGTGCAAATGTTAAGAAAATGGCAACATGTCTTTGACATTCAAATCTCTAACCACTTGTGGTTGTTTTTCTTAATAGAAAAAAGTCAAAAAGCCATGAAAATCTCAAGTTTTGATTTGGTTAAACAATAATTTTTGGAACATATAAATACTGAAATCGAAAAGTGAAATCCATCGAAATTGAATTCTGCAATTTGAACTTGACCTCACGTCTCGAACTCATGCATGGCACTAAACTTTCAATGCCTACGACTTTTTCAAACTAAAGCAATTGTAAGACAAACTATAAAGCAATTTCGGATTCAATCACCGACGACCTTTTGCGTATTTCAAAATTGACCTACAATAAGAAAATCGCATTTATAGAAACACGCCCCCTTTCAGCACTTGCTGCCTGCCGAACACACACACGATTGCGCCGCTGTGCAACACAGTGTTGCACAAATTGCATAGCGCATTGCAAAAGTGCGCAAATATTTACAACAAGATCATCTCGACAGCGCAAGCAACGGCGGCGACTGACCGTCAATTGAGCCAATCTCAAACGTCAAAGCCGCAGCGAACAGCTTCGATCGTGCGCGTGCCCAACGCTCTGTGTAGCATTGACTACAGTCCGATTTGAAGTCCAATAAAATTTAATTGGAAACTTCATCATGGGTGTGAAAATTCACACTCACAAATATTGCTTGCAAATCTTACGTGAAAATTGCCAACAACGCAAGATGAATTCTACAGTACACGGTCGTTGCGCTCGGCACAGGCGCAATTCGCAATACGATTGGTTTGACTTGATACAAAATGTGGCAGCGCTCAAGTGAGTCTGAAGTTTCTTTGCCATTGCAACGACGTGCCAAACTGATGAATCTTATTTCTTGTTGTTGTTAGTGCATTGCATTGCACCTGATTCTTTTGTTTGCCGCGAAAAAGATTTATTATTTTCTTTTTGTGTTACGTTTATTGTATTTCAAGCCTGAGGCATATCACGATAAGAAATTATTTCTCTTCGGTGCAAGTTGCCGTGCAGCGTTGCTTTTCGTTTATGTATCCATATGTATATATGTATATGTTTTCATACCTTTCATTTCTTCATTAAATGCTTCGCGGTTAAAATATTTTGTTTGCACTCAAAAGAATAACATAAAATTGGTTTGATTTATGATATAATAGCACCGACGGTCTGTAAAAATGCATTAAGCTCGGTTAGCAGAGCGCGCAAGCGTCGGCTGTACTCGCAACACTTTTGCGTCTAACAGAGCCAGAGACAATGGCTTAAAGTGTTCAGAAAAGCTATTAAGATGCATAGATTGAACACATTTACTGTGTGATGATCTAAAGAAAACATTGCTTTTCATTTACAACAAATTGCCGCAAATCCATCAAAATGTTATGAAATTGATCACATTCCTACATTAACCTGCTTACAGTGGCGCACTTCAAAGACCGTTTTTTTTTTTTGGTTTGTTTTACTTTTTTTCTGAATTTTCTATTTGTACATGTACAATGCAATTTTTATGTTTTTTTTGCCTAATTGAATGTATGAAAATGTCAAAGCAGTGAATTGTATTGAGCATTATATCGATATTTGCAACTGTAGTATGTATGAACCGTAAAATGTCGTATGCTATCCATGACAATTAGTTGGTGTCCACGGACTCCCACCAATCCTTATCGTAGCCTTCATGCACATGATTCAGCAGCACGGACCGACGTTTTTGGCAATAGTGCGAAAGATCGAGTACCTTCTGTTTAATCTCGTACAGATTCTGTGCGGTAATTTCACGTTCAAGACACTCGGATAGCTTCTCAGTGGCCATTTCCATGTCACGTTGATTGTCCTCAAAAATAATCTTCTGGTTGTTCTGGCGCAAATAGAACGCAAATACATAACTGTACATGAGCGTTTGACGACAGAAACAGAGTATGTCAACGGCTTCTTTAAGAAACTGCACCTCGATCCATGACATTTCCTCCTGCATCTCATCCATTTTAAGCTTTACGCTGGCGAACAATTTGTGCTCCATGCGCATTGAATGCATGTGATTCATGTAGCGATTGTAGTAGTGCAAATATTTGGCCATCGAAGCGCGATACTTCTCCTGGGCTTGTCTTGCGGCACGTGCTTCCTCCTCGTCGAAACGATTACAGCTATACCAGGATGAGCCGTGGGGCTCCCACGATCCCAAGCAGACCCAACAGAAGTCGTGACGGCAGGCGGGATTTTTGCAGACCATGTGATTGCAGCCGCCATCTTTCTCAATGGTCACCTTGCACTTGGGACACTCCTTCGTATTGGCTGCTATCCAGTTCGAAGTCTCCGAGTCATCGTAACAGCGCTTTATCCATTTCTTCAGCCAACTGCAACTGGCCGGTTCGTGCCAGTTCTCGCCACACATGAAGCAGAACTGCTGGCCACATTTGCAGCGCACTGCACGCACTTCGGTGTAACTCACCTTGACGGCCAAGTTACAGGCGGGCGCTGGGCACCAACGCATCAGTGAGTTGCATTCTACGAACGTGTTCGTGATCAGCTGTTGATATCGCTCAACCACGCCGGGATCATCGGCCAAGCGCGCAAACGAGACATCGTCGACGAGTATGTCACAGTTATGTCCAGGGCAGGTTATGTTTTGGGCGACACCTTCCGCGCAGGTCTTGGTGGCCAGGTAATATTTCCAGCATTCCGGGCAAAAATTATGGCCACAGCCTAGACCTTTGAGTTCGTTGCATAAAGTAAAGCAAATGCCGCAGAGTTCATAACCCTTGCGTACGCTGCCGGATGGTTGACATGACGCTGCGCTGGAGGAGCTGGGACTGCGCGACAAGTCGCCTCGAAATGGATTGATCACATGAGCTTTCTTGAAAAACTCCTCGTGGCTGTGCTCAAAATAGGCATCGAAGACGAGCTCCTTGTCCCATTTGTAGTGATTCAGTATAATACGCGTCACTTGCGGCGAGAGATTCAACACGCTGTTCACCTCATCAATGATATGGCGTTGATACTTCAAGATCTGATCGGGAGTTAGAACGCTGTAGCAGAAATCGTCGATCTCATGACTTCGTTTAGGTTTTTCGGGTGATTCAATCTCGGTGCAAATGTCCTCATCGCTGTCGTCAAAGTTGCAAAAGCTGTGACTACGTCCGGAATCGCCATGATCCTGATCAGATTGATCTCCATCAGAGTCCATTGGCTACGGAGACGATTGTTATTATCGAGGTGGGTTTCGTGGTCTTGAATGGCCACTTCCACTAACGATACCTTGTCACTTTTTACGATTAATTTTCCCTGATTACTTGTTTCCAAAATGATGTTTTTTCCTAATTTTTTTCTTTACTTTGCTGATGTTCGCATTTGAATTTCAGGTTTGAATCTCTCGTTTGACTAGTTTTCATTGAATTGGAAAAATTTATTTCAATTTCTAGTTATTTTGACAGCAATTGCTGGGGTAAACTGTTCAATGATTTTAAATGAAAGGTTCCTAAGTTTAATAAGAATGGAATGCTTATAATTTTAAAGCTATGAATATAACTTGACAAGTTTAGACTAGAGGTGGAGAACTATCGATGGCACTATCGGCACTATCGATGGTTGTGCGCTATCGAGCCACCATCGATAGCAGCCACACACTATCGATAGTGCACGATAGTACCAGCGATAGTTGGCATTTCACATCGCTAAAAATTAATATTTGCGAGTGTTCTGTGGCTTCAATAAAACATTGTTAAAATTAAGAATCAATAAATAGTATGGAACGCTTTCTTCAAAAAAGTATGTATTATAAAAAAGTATTTTGATCAACAATGTGTCAAATTTAATGTAAACGTCGAATATCCCTCACACTCAGTGCGTCGAGTGGAGACAAACAGGTTTGCGATTGCAGCAGTACGGACTCTGAGAAAGATTTTGTAGCTGATAGGAAAAATGATAAAAAAAAGAGTAAAATCTCACAAGTGTGGAAATATTTTAAAAGATCAGATGACAAAAAGTTTGCAAAATGCTTTGACTGCGGCAAGGAATATAAAACAAGTGGAAATACGACCAACTTACACGACCATTTGAAACGATTTCATCACGGCTTGAAAGCTCATAAACCAAATCCAGCAGTCGTTGCAGATACCGACAACATTGCATCTACCAGCAGCAGCTGTAGGTCGAGTATGCACTCAGTAGGTTCTTACTTCAAGAGAGCCGTCTTCCACGAGTCGAGTTCATAGCGAAAGAACGACATTGACAAAGCGTTGACTGAGATGATTGCTAAGGATGTACAGCCATACAATATAGAGGAAAATGAAAGATTTGCTAAATATACTCAGGTATTGGATCCAAGATACAAACTGCCAAGCAAGACACATTTAAGAGATGTGTTGATGCTTAATTTATTTCAAGAAACTTCTGCCAAATTATCAATAATATTTGAAGATGTCTCGAATATTTCAATCACATGTGACTTGTGGGCATCAAGTGCCAACGCCTGTTTTTTGACTGTCACGGGTCATTTTGTTTATAATTATGAGTTTAAAACAGCATCTTTAGCCACAAAAAAACTTTTGAATACAACAAATCACTGTGCGCAAAATAAGTATGTGATCATATCGCTGATTATACCTATGGCATATGGACTTTACAGAAAAGTCGAAAGTATTTTACCATTGCTACAAACTTAACAAGGAAAAAAGATGCAAATCATTTTATTAGATCCATAAAAAAACGCCTATCAATTTATGAGCAAAGGACCATCAGCATGATGGCTACCATATTGGATCCACGTTTTAAAAAGAATGGTTTTCAATACAGTTCAAATGCAGAACATGGTTCAACATTTTTTGAAAACGAGCTGGCGAATTTATGCGTTGAAGAAACTTCTATTGATTTGCACGCGGCAAAGGAGACAAATTCACAGTTCTCATTATTTGATTTTTTGGGTGAAATTTCTTTAAACAAACCCGGCAACGCACGATCAGATGCAATAATAATTAAAAGGCATTATCTGGAGAGGGTAATAACCAAACAGGAAATGGATCCTCTGTTATGGATTAAGGTAAACCTAAAAAAAATTTTCAAATCTATATAATTATAAATATTACATTTTATTTCAGCCGAATCAAACTGACTATCCTTTACTCAAAAATCTTTTTTTCAAATACTTGTGTATTTCTGCAAATCGTTTCAGAGAGACGAAGCAGGCTAAAGGAGGACAACATTAATATTCTTTTGTTCTTAAATCAAAATTTTTGGATTAAATAAACATTATTTTTTTTGTTTACGTTAAAAAAAAAATATTTATGTGGAACGATACTATCGACGACTATCGATAGCACTATCGACGACTAACGATGGTACCAAAATAACTATCGTCGAATATCGATGGCGCTGACTATCGATAGTTCTCCACCTCTAGTTTAGACCGCGAAATTCAGGCAGCAAGTTAAAATTAGAAGCATCACGAGTCTCGACATCATCATCAGCTATTCGCCTCTTCTACATACTTGAAATGCTACAATGAACATATTTGTCGAAACATTTGCTGTCACTCATTCTTTCGAGGACAGTTGCATACATATGCATTCTTTCGACGTTCAAACAAAAATGTAATTATGTATCAAGGCAACTCTCAGACAAAGCCCGCATCTTTTCAATGCAAATATCTCATTACTCATACGCATAATTGCATGCCGCACCATAATTCAAAGTATATTAAAATTTCTTAATATTTTTTTTCCGTTTGTTGTTTTTTCTTTCAGCCAAAGTACTCTAAAAGCCTCTCACAGCAACGTCCATTGAAGGCGTTCGCTTGGCAACAGCTTTGAAAGCATGCACAAACGTGCCGTGCCGTGACGTGGCGTGAGTTTGAGTGCAAATGAAATGCATTTTTAAAACAATATTATACATGAAAAGTAGACAAAAGAAATATACATAACTGTATGTATGTATGTGTGTGTGTGTGTGTGTGTGCATATGCATGTATCTGATATGAATAGAAAAGAGTAAATAAGTGACAGGATTTTTAATCTTGCTTAAGCCTTTGCACGCCTAACGAGGCGTTTGTTTTTTCATTTTTTAACATTTCCAGTGCTCGTTTTGGCTGTCAGTTATTAAAACAAAAAAAAAAAAACAAAAACAAACATAAAACAAAAAAAAATAGAGGCAAAAAACGTTAAAAATCAAAATAAACAAGTCGAATGTGTGCATGAAAGGAGCGCTGCTGCAGCTCGAAGCGAACGCTTGCGGGGATTATGCATGCTGCTGCTGCTGCGCGATGCGATGCGAGTGCCAAGGACATGCAAATAATGAGCTCATGCAATTATTTTTTCTCATTTTTATTGCAATCAGTTGAAGTGAGCACGTGTACACTGTGAAAAAATAATGTATAACTCATTTATGACATATGTGTTAGCATTGAAACCAAAAGCTGCCAAAGCTGCGTATATTTTCTATGCAATTTTTTGCATTCGCACTTAAACTGTAAAAACTGTGATTTTAATGGCTTCGAAATTATACACTGAACACGGAACTTCAAAAAGCAATTCGTGCTTTGAAGATACAAATTAAACGTGAAGAAGTGGAAAAACGCTTTAGACGTCCTACACCCCTTTTTCGCTCCTATTTGTTGTTGTTGGTGATTTTTTTTTGGGCGCAATGAAACAAAGAAATGTCTCAAGTGGATATGCATAAAACACTAACACTCACAGATGCACACACACACACATACACACACACACACACACACACATACAGACACACATCTACATACGATACCAAATATATGAAATGAAAGTGAACAAGGATAATGGAGTAGGTAATGAGTGTGCATAATGCATACAGCTGAATAGCTGTAAAGATGAATATGCCCACACACACACACACAAACCCAAACTCATGTACGTATATGCACAAATGCACACCACTTTCAAGCTTTTATTTAAAACAAAGCAAAAGCAAAACCTTACAACAACAGCATTAAAAAAATGCAGAAACCAAAAATAAGAACAGAAAAAATAATGTGTTTGAAAAAAAAGGGAAACAAAAGCGTAAAAAACAAAAAAAAAAATATACAAAACAAAAAACAAAAACGGAAAAGACGCTAAAAAAATAAAACACAAACAGCAAAGACCAAAAATCCTTTTCATCCTTTCTGTTTCCACCATTCAAGTTTGCTAAATTACAAGAAATCCTTTCGTTCGCGTGAATGCTCTGAGTGCAAAAAAAGCGGGCTCAAATAAAAAGCATAAGCATAAGCACTGAAAAATTCCAGAAAAGCAAAAAGAATCGAAATGAAATCTGCTCGAATACGGAAAGGGAAATAATTTGACCATTTACAAAGAAAAAATGGGCTTGGCTTGACTTGACTTGAATTGATGTATGTATGTGCGGAACACAAGGCAGCTCAGGCGCAACTTAAAGGCGCACAAAGCGCTAAATGCAAAACTGAAGTCTTTGCGAAATTCAATTTCTTTAAATACCTTTTTAAATGCAAAAAAAAAAAAAAAACAAAAAAAAAACCAGAAGTGTAAATGAGCCAAGGCGAATTTGTCTAATGCACATTAGTTTCTGCTAGTTGTTTTTAGGCCCATAAGACTTTCAGGTAGCCAGTCATGCCTCATTCAGGCGTCAGGCTTGTTGGTCTTGCTATGGCCTGAGGCGAGCGTGAAGTCACTTGCATGGCTTCCCGTTGGCATGCCGAATTAAAAACAAAGTTGAAAACAATGTCAAATGTTTAATTGTGCAGCTGTTGCATCGACGTTTGTGCGCCAGCCACGTGGAGCAGTTGGCCGCCAAAAACGGGCGTGCTGCGGCTGTGGGCGTACATGTACATGAGCAAAAGAATTCACTGTGTTTCCTTGCATTTGTCAACAGCCACTTTGGCGTTAAGACATTTGTTGTTGGGCTGTCCGGCGGCTTATTGAATTAATGAATTAACCATTCCCACACTTGCCACCAACGACCACCTGTGCAACGACGGCGCAGTTTGCCACATGCGCTTACTAACAACAAATGCACTGAGAAAAAGCGCTGGGAGTGCACACAAAATATTGAGCACATGCATACTTATATTTTAATATATGTTCACATATTTTTGTATTATTTTCCGAACGGAAGTCGAACGGTTTCTGTTGAAATTTCATTAAGGAAAGGATTATCGTATGTGAGCCGCCGACGAAATTTCTTCACTTGTAAAATTATACAGTAACAAATTAATAATTACGCAGCCAACGGTTTAACGGATGTTGCGATCGCTTTGATAAGCATATAGAATTTTTTATTAATTTATTTATAGTTTTTGTTTCGTTTTCGTTTTTCGTTTTTCTTTTTTCATAAACTTATATTCTGTTTGTTTTGTATTATTTCAAATTAGTTGGAAATCACAAAGCATGAAGAGTACAAACCCATGCTGTTAAAAAAGTTCACTGCTTGGAACTAATTTGATTTTGATGAGACTTTTCGAAAGAGAAACGCCAACAAAAAGTTATGTCAAATTATTATGCTAAGCATTAATGGCAAGCGATGACCTTGGTGCTAAATCGCTTTTCCATCAGAAACACAACATTTAGTTGTGTCAGATATAAAAAATGAACTCATTTAAAGCATTGCGTCAATTCGTAAGTTTAAAATGGTGTAAGAGATGATTAAATGCAATTCAATATGTTCAAAGAAATTGCCTACAAACAAATCTACAACGCCAACCGCCAAAAAAGAACATCAGCTATCATCTAATCAACCCTCAAAAGCAAAAAACGCTCGATGAAAGCACATGTGACATGTGTGTGGAAGTGCAAGGAGACTTTCTTTGTACGCGCACATGTGTTGAATTCGGGTATGGCCGCCACACAGGCGAAGGCACCACCAAATACACACGAAGGAAATGCGATGGAAAAAGTCACCCGAATGAGTGAAGTATGCCTTGAGTTGCGTGCAAAAGTGAAAGTGCGCAGCCAACCGAATGCACCCCACCCCAACCTCACTTGCAGACTTTGATACATGTGAGGCATGTGGGGATGGCCTCGCACGACACCCATCGCTCTGGCACATGTGCTCTGAGCCGCTTCTGCTCGCTTTGGTCGGCATGGCTTTGAAATTCAAACACTTCCGCCATCTTAAGGTGCACCGGGGGCGGTAAGGGCGGTAAGCGCGCACAAAAACTGTTTCAACTGTGAAATTTACGTGCATTAACTGAACAAGAAAAACGGAATAAGGCAAAAAAAAAAAGAAAACGTAAATAAATCTAAAGAATATACAATAACTGAACTAAATAATCGGCGCACTTTTCAACACAGTATTTTCTTCATAGAGTTTACTTTGTTGTTATTGTTGCCAAAGTCATTGCAGTCGTTGTTGTTGTTGTTGCTGCCACTGCGTGCAGTTCAAATAATATTCTTGCGCTTTTTTGGCTTCCCCGAGGCTTTCAATTCAAGCCGATTTACGCCTTTGAAATTTAGACGCAATTTTCTTTGACTTTGTCGGCCGATTTTACCGCCAAAGGCTGAGCTCAGCTCAGCGTTTGTCAACTTGAAAAATCTACAAAATCCTTTCAATTATTTCATGTTGGTCATACTTATTATGTTCTTGCTTTGCTGCTTTGCTGCTTTTTGCTGCCAGAAGCCAAGACTGCTTGTCGTTCTTCCTGATCATTTCAAGCTTTCGCTTATTTTTGAAATTTATTTGGTTAACGACTTCTTCGAGTGAAAGTTCTTTGTGGATGGAATTTCGCGTGTTTATTTGACATTTAGTTTATTTGACATGTTGACACTCAAGGCAACCGCCCTGGCGACTTCATGCACACACGCGCGCACACCCTGTATGCCTCTTGTGTTCTTACAAATGGTCAGAGCAGCTACGGCTGACTTTCGGTGTGTGTTCATTAGTCGACATTAGCGTTCCATTATTTTAACTGAGTCTTGTTATTTTTATTATATTTTTTTTTCTTGCTGTTTTATGTGTTTTTGGTTTAATTTCTAATTCGTGTCACGTGACAAAATTGTATAATTCTGTTGGAACAAAGAAAACCTATCATTGCACGTCGCCGTCGCCGTCGTCGTCGTTGCATTCCACTTCTGTTTGCAGCGTTTTATGATCAAGCGATGACCGTCAGATATTTGAAGTTTCCGGGAAATTTGGCGCCACACATAAATTTATATTTCTTTGCGTTTTCTACGGTTTATGGGCACATTCATTTATTGTTAACTATTTCGGTTGCTTGTGCTTTAATCGCCGCTTAAGACGCGAATGCTTAAATGTTTTGTTTGTTGTGTTAAGGTTGAGAAAGGATAAAAAAAGGTCAAAACGTGTACTCAACTAAAGAGGGATTAAATGTACATGTGTCGAAACCAAACGTGGCTATAACCGTTAGACATATCAGGCCGGAGAAATCGATTCCCATTTGTGACACATAATCATCACAAAATCGGCAATTACATTTTACTACCTTTGAACACATAAAAGAACATCAAGTGATCATTACACAGAGTCACATGGCAGGTGACCTGCACCCCAACTAAGTTTAGAAATTTAAAATAACAAGCATAACTTTGACTAATCTTAATTTGTTGACTACTAAAATTCAGCAAACCACAATTAACGTAGAAACTACACTAGACAACAAATTTTCTGGTCTTAGAGTATTTTTTGTTATTTAGAATATTACAAAAAAGCACATTGCAATGCCGAAATTATTATTTATCATTTGACAGCAACCATTAACGTATTAGTAAGACTAATAATATGAGATACTTTCCTGCTTTGATACCTTCTGATACCTTAATTGTTTAATTGCGCAAACTGCAGAATAAAAAAACAAAAATGCATTGTTGTCTAGTTTAGTTTCGTATGAGTTAAGAATGACTGAAGCTGAAAGCTTTTTGTTGTTATTGCTGTATGCATTTTGCTGAACACGCTGAAGGTTATCGTTGACTCACCGCCAAATGGTCTCAAGAAAAGCCCAATCAAAGCGCTGTCCAACTGCTTATAAGAATGGCTTAGCGGTATAATTCTTAATCTTAAGACTTAAAAGTTCAGTTTGCATTAAGATAAAATACAAATTAAGTTGTTGCTTGAACATTGATTGGTGTTGTTGGCGCACACATTGCTGTTGTTGTTGTTGCCGCCGCATTGTTGCTGTCATACAGATCGTTGTTGTTGTCGCCTTCTAATCTGATATTGTTTTGCTAAGCAAAACTGTTTGCAATTAAAATTCTTATTATACCAACTTGAGACAAAGAATTCATTTATGCAATTGATTATTTTGTTACTTAAAAAAAAACCATTGAAGACAACAAAAAAATGCCATGGCATTAAAAATTGTATTAAGAGTTTAAAATAAAACACACACAAAAAAAAAAAGAAGGCAATTGGCATTCGAAAACAACACTGTAACAAAATCAACGACCATTCTCACACCAAAAGTTGACGAAGACCATGAAAAACCTACAACGAAAACAATATCAAAGTCGAACTTTGCGAATTGACTTCAAGAATCAAGCGAAAAAACAACTTGGAAACAACTTTCATTTTGTGTATGTAAGTACATGTGCAATCATGCAACGATCGAGCCTCCAAAGTGGACTTAACAGTAACGATCAAGATTTTTGATCACACTCGTAGCACTTGTGGGTGGCGGCAGGGAGGCTCGGCAGCGGGTGCGCTGAGAGTTGTTAAGCGGCGTTTGCAACAACACACAAAGTTGTTGGCGTGCTGTTCTTCTTGCTGTGTCTGTTTGTGTGTGTGTGTGTGTGTGTGTGTGTTGGTCGTTTGTTCAATTATTTTGTTTAATTTACAATTGAGAATTGTAATCATGTGGGCTAAAACGCGCAAAGCGAGGAAAATAACTAAGCAAATAATGGACAAGACACGCTGCGATTGGTAATTAAGTTGGAGTCTCATAATTAAATTAACGTCTTATTGACTAAGCGCCGCTCTTTGGCAGCGCCGAACAACAACATTCAATAGCAACAAAACAGTTGCAATTGTTTCTTTTTTTTAGATTTTTGTAATCCCAGCGATGTGTTGTTGTAGTTGTTGGTGGCACTGGTGTTGTAATTGTTGCTGGAACACGAGGTGAACATTCAAAAATTCAAACCGCCCGCTCACCCACTCAAGTAATGCAAAGTCCGACTGGTCACTGATCTGGATTAAAGTTGTTGTTGTTGTTGTTGTTGTTGGTATTGTCATTGCTATTGCTATTGCTGCCGTCACCACAATCACCACACACATACCAACACAAGCACAAACACATGTACGCCAACACACACACACACACACACACATACACATCGAGTACACGGACAATGTACGAAAGCGTGACAGGCATGAATTAACAATTTGAATTAATGTCAGTTACTCATGGCATGCCGTTTAAAGTCAACCCGACTTTTGCAAGGCAGCTTCAGCGACATTGCACTGCACAGATCAGCTCAGCTCCGCTCAGTTTAGTTCGACACAACTCAGATCGCGTTCAACTCTAGCGGTGTTGGTAGCGCTCATACGCGGACGAGGTGCGGGCGGGGTGGCTGGCTGCTGTGGCATGTCTGACGGTGACGGTGTTTGTGGGTGTTCGACGTGGCGTTGTTTTTAGTCACTATCACTAATTTCTTGTGATGTGGCATTGATCTCGCTCGCTGCTCTGTGGTAATGAAAGGAAAAGTAAGTTGGCTGAATCGGTTTTTTTTTTTTTCCTTTTTTTCGTGTACGAGTATAATGTTGAATGCGACAAGGCAGTAAAGCATTTTATTTGACAATGTTGGTTAGAAATAAAAGTTGGAATTCTGGCAGCCTCGTATAATTTTTGTTGTATTATTCCAACAATTGCAATTGGCTTATTCCAAAGTTATTTTCCCTTTATTTAATAAATTACAAACCAACAAATTATTGGAAAACCATCGCCACCCATGTTAATTAACAGTTCCCCCATTCAAGGAGCAGAGCTACGCCCATCTAAGCACATATTTGCGGGCGTGCAAGGAACTTTTATTAGATTAGCCTTTAAGCGTCGCATTTCAAGGCTCCTTCACGTAGCGTTGCATGTTCGACACAAAACTTCACACACTTGCGCAATTTCTTATCTCCTGCTGCGGCTAGACTTGCCATTTGTTTCGCATAAGCTCGATTGCCGTGTTGTTTTCTATTGTTCCTTGTTCGCTTTAAGTTTATTCATTCGCAATATCATGCAAGCGCTAAAGACATGTAAACCTGCAACTTTCGCCGGATTAATCAGATTAATTTCGGAGATAGCAAGCCGTCACGGATTAGTGAGCAAACCCAACAACAACAATATCCACAACCACAACCACAACTCAACAAACTGTTAATGCCTATAAAATACCGTTAGAACTGCAATATATATAACAGAAAGGATAAACTGGATAAGTCAAAGTACTAAAGTTGAGTCACAAGGAAAGAAAAGAAAAAGTTACTTTCCTGTCTGCGTTGTTTTATCAAAATACAAACAAATATAAATATTGTAAATTGTTCTTCTTCTTGTTCTTGTTCTTATAAGATATTTAAATATTCAACATATTGTGTGGCAATTTGAACCTTCGCCTCTAATTCGTGCTCATGACTGGAGCTCTCTAACCACTCGGGTAATTCTTGTAGGCGTTTACCAGCATTTTCTAAAAGAATTCTAAATAAGTTTGTAATGATTTTTTTAATGTATAAAATTTCAAATTTGATTGGCATTATGCAGAAAAAAACGATCAAATTTCATGTTGACAATATTATGTGTGCTTTGTGTAGTGAACAGTTGTGTCTTATAGTATTTAAATTCCAAGATGGACTTTGCCACTTGAAGTTGAATTTTACTTATCAATTTATTTTCATTTGTTTTGTTTTGGTTTAGCGCAAATGATAGATGATTTTTACTATTTTAGATGAACAAAGCCTTATAGAGTATACGACTTCGGCACCACCGAATTAATGTACTTATTATTATTATTTTTTTTTTTCGAAATAAACATGAAAGTAGGAAATTTATATTTTGATGTTGAAACACAAACAAGTCGCTTCTCGGCTGCACCTTGTCTTTGAGGACGTCGTCGTGGAGGCGCCAATTAAAAACGTTTTAAATTTCGTTAAAAATATCATAATTCCAAAGAACTAACATAAATTTTACAGATAACCGCCGGAGACAAGGAGAATTTTTGAGTCAAGGAAATCTGATATGCTTCTCATGTTGTTGTCGTCAACTTGGCCGTCTTCTGCATGCCTCTTGAAAGCTTGAATGACAAACATGACCACAAATCAGCTTACCTCAAACACTTCCAGTTCTTCAATGAATGCATATAAGGTATTTTTTCTGCTTGGTTTTCTCTTATGGCTTTTCGACGTTGTTTTTGTTGTTGTTGGCCCGGATGCCTGCCTGAAATACTGTAAACGAACCGATCGAGTGAATGAGCTTTAAGCATAAACAAAATTAATACTCGTTGGCAACGATGCCGTCAGGGGCGGTGCGTTGGTTGCGGACAAAGTTGCAGATGATGAAGATGAGACTAAGCAAACAACTCAAATGCAAACAGTTTAAACACGTTTAGTCTTGGGCTCAACCAGTCGGGCTGTCACGCCCAGTTTTTGCACAGCCAAGCACCCCGTATTGCTTTCGAAAACGAGTTGCATCTCTGAGCGGTAATCGATACTTATTTGTTGACGTATTTATTTTTATTTTATTTTATTTTTTTTTTTTGTTGCTATTTTATTATTAGTTTTTTTTTTTTTTTAAGCACAGTTATGTCTAATCTTAGAATTGCAAATACGCTGCAGAGCAATTTGAACGATAACGTTAATAATTAACAAAGGCTGACTGAATGCGATATACCCTACAAAACGTACTTGATACTCAAAAGAAGGAGGAATGTTTTCATGTAATGCAATTAGGTCTTTATAGAGATACAATTTTCCAGTCTGAGTTATGAGGAAGCTTACGTTTGTAACTGTAAGTAACCCTCGTATTTCAAACACCAATTAGATACGCCAATTACATGTCATAGTTTATGTGTGAATTAAGCAAACAAAAATTTCAATTACATAAAAAAGCTACAACAATTTGGGAAAACAACTTAAGCAACATGTTTTCATTAGACCATTCTAACTGTTTTTTGCGTTGCTCGTACTTAGTTTGTCTTAGAGGCTGTAACTGTTTCTGAGTTTATTAAAGTAGACGGTCGATTTGTGCCAAGTTGTTGACGGCTCAATTAAAAGCATTTGTGGAACAAGTTGAGCAAAGTTTTTGTGTTAATTAAATTATTAATTTAAAACCGTTTCGGAATCGATTTGAAATGATAATTTAGTGTTATTTAGAATAGTTTGTAAAGTTTTTCAATGTGATTTATCAAACTCACTGCAAAGCTTCAACAGCTGAAGTCACTGAGTGCGTGCAACAAACATGAGTTAGTGAGAGAAATTTGTCATTGCAAGCAACTGGCAAATAAATCAATATTTTGCATTTTTGCAGAGAAATCGTTAAACATGAAAACGCGCCATGGCAATCAAGGAGGCCAACATTTGCGCACTTTTAATGACACGCTAAATTATTCATACGCCACTTTTCACCAAAACGCAATAAAGACGCGAAAAGAAAAGCGATTCTCAACGCATTTCATCACTGCAAACAGTTTTCCCTCACACAACGTATGTTTTAAAACTTTATTGCAAGGTGCAACTTGGAGCTTAGCTGAGCTGAACTGAGCTGAGCAAACATGCAGCAAATGTCATACGTTGAATAAAGAACGTCAACTAAATGAAAAGTCAACAAACTTGGCGAGTTGGTGAGTTGGTAGCTGAGTGAGTGAGTGATTGAGTGAGTGAGTAAGTGAGTGAGTGAGTGACGGTTGAGTTTGACAAAGAGTTCGACGGCGCTGTGACGCACTTTCTACCCTCAAAACTTATGTTGTTGCTGCTGGCTCGTGTTTTCCTTTCGCAACTTCGTGCACGGTGAGGGTCAACTGGAATGAGTCGGCCAACCGAGTAGCTCGACTGAAGGACAAAACATGATGGACCTTTAAGGTATGCCTAACCCCGACGAATGTCTTAATAAATGTTCAAGAAAACTGTGCACATAAGCCGAGCTTGTCTTAGATGTGCATGCACACGCCCACACTTACTCCCACTTACACACACACACATATACACCACCATCGCTATCGCTGAACAAATGCGATGAATATGAATGTGAAGCGCTTTTGAGCACGTAGGGACACTTAGACTCAGCATTACATTGTGCAAGTGATGCTTGATATCACGACAATCAAGAGAACGACGACGGCGACAACGTCAACGACAACGATGAAGGCGACAACACTGGCGTTGAGAACGAGGTCGCATGCACGAAAGAATGAGTCGCTTTTTCGTTGTCTTCGTCACTCATGCACAACCCACACATTCATTTTCGATAATAATAATGTCGACGATGATTACTGGTATGAGCATGATGAGGTATCATGCATGAAGCATGAATTCATTTGAAGTATCATACACTTCTAGTAGGCATGCATGCACGCAGGCAGGATGTCATCATCATCGTCATCATCGTCATCGTCATCATCTGTGATGTTGTCTTCCTCGCCAACTTATTATCCTTTTCAGCAGGAAACACATTTTTTCCACATATTTTTGTTTTTTTTTTGTATTTACATGCATGCAATTCTTCACTGTTGCCGAGCCTACCACGCACTCTCATCTCATCTCTTTTTTTTTTTTTGGCTTGACAACCCTTGTAACGCTGCATTTCAATTATTGATTCAAGTGTTGAGTTCTATTTTGGTTTCGGTTGCTTTCAAGTATCCTTGCACAATACTCCCGCAAGCAAATTGGATCTAATTAATACGAGATCAAAGATTTAACAGTAACCGAATGTACTGAAAAAATACGCCGCTTTAATTTCAGTGGTTTGACTTTTGCTATTGGAAATGTCAGGAAATATTTTCTCAAGCTCAGTTCTTAAATGTAAACGAACAGACATTTCAAATATAAATGAGTAAATTTTCGTCTGAAAAGACCTTTTTATTGTAAGTTCACATGTTGTTTACATTGAGCGACTATTTTTTTGTTTTGTTTATTCTACACGATCCCACCGCCGCCAATCAAACTATGCACGCCTTTAATGCCTTCATTGAATTTTAATTCAAGGCAATGTTAAACATTTACAAATTAATTCTTTGCGCGCCAAGAGCGTCCAGAAAATTATATTTACACCACTTACATTTAAAATTAGTTTGTACATGCCAATGCGGATGTGCAATGCTATCGGTTGCTGTGTTGGCCAAGTGGTTGTCTCACTGTCTGCTCATTTTAGCCATGTTCACTTGTATAAATACATTAAGTCACAAATCACAATTTTCCAACGCTTGAAATGAGCAAACGGAAGGCATACATAACGAGCAAATGCAACAGCAACAACAACAACAACACGAGGCAAAAGATGACGACAAACAGCCTGCAGCAAGTGCAACAGAGCCGCCTGAACGACCGAATGGACGACCGTCGCATGGCTTCAATGACATTTAGCCATTGCCTGCCCACTGGACATGGATGGCTTCCATTTCGTCGAAGTTATCAAACCAATCAATGCGTCTGGCTAACTGGCTGTCGTACACTCTCTGCCTGCCTGCTGCCTGCCAAAGTGGCCAAGCAGACGCAATGTCGCATGTTGGCCAACGCCATCACAGTCGCAGTCACAGTCGCAGTCGCATCAAAATGCAATGAGTTTCAAAGAAAAGGAGCGCAGAGCAAAGTGACCAAATGGGCATACAAAGAGGTACAGACACACACATGCACACACTTGCCTGGGCCGCCTGTGTGTGTGTGTTGGTTCGCTCTTTTCGGGTTCTGTGATGCTTTGCGTGAGATTGGATATCAATCTTTTTGCAATTTGGAACGCAATTTAAAATTCATGAAACATTCCTTTGAATCAAAAGACGCAGAAGAGCCAAATGTGCTCAAAGTAAACAGCAGTTTTACTCATTTCCCCCCAAACATGCCCCTTCGCGGCACCCCTTCATCAACAATGATAACAGCTCATGTATTCGGGCATTCGTGTAAAAGTGAGCTGCTGACCAAATTGCCGTGTGCATTATTTATTTGGCTCTATTGATGACGAGGCCGATGCTGACGATGTTGATGCTGATGCTGCTGCTGATGCTGATGTCGATGCTGACGAGCAGCCACTTGGCAGTGTCCTCGCCTCACACCTTCTCAACCACTTCGCTCACCAGTCGCATGGCGTGTGGCATCTGCCGCAAAAACCTCAGCCTAACGGTTAACTGCTTAAAATATTACAAACGAGTTGGTTCGCAAACAAAACAAAAAACCAGAAAAAAAAACCAACAAACCAACAAACGAATTGAATGCGGTTTTCTTTGTCAAAAAACAAACAAACAATCGAAAAAACCCAAGCAAAAAACAAAAATCTATTCACGTAATGTGTGTATTGTATTGCAGCGATCGCGATGAGCTTCTCTCCTGTGCCCGCGCTGCCCGCTCATGAGCTCTCACGCCCATTGTGTGGCACCCTCTTGTGCAGTGCCACAATGCCCATCAATGTCCATTATGGTGAGTAGCTGCGAATGTTTTGTGTCGATAGTTGAGCAACTATTAAATAATATATAAATAAATGTATATGTATAAATAATAATATTGTAATGAGCAGCAGGGTAAGCGAATCGTGCTTCGAGCCGCGGCAGGTGAGAGTATGGAATGGCTTCCTTAAGCTCGGCTTATGGTTTATGCACCTGCGATTATTATTTGTAGTAATAAATGAATTTATGGCTTCAATTTACAACGTGTTCACGCTGTAATGCCCATGTTTATGGAGTTTACAAGGTCTAACTGTGACCATAATTACAACCTTTCGTTTGCAAGCTATCCCTTTTCTACAGACTCGCACCTTCGAACGCGCAAATCGAAATTAAGTTGTTCTTCCACACACTTGTAAGCTCAACAAGATCGCCGCAACAAAAAAATAAACCAAATATAGAAAGAACAAGTATGAATTCTTGAAAACAGTGTTCGACTTTGAAATGCCCTATATGTACTCCTAACAGAGCACGAACATTTAGCGGGTGTGGCACTGCCCATTTTTATATATGTTCTCCAAATCTAGAAGCTTAAGAGATCTGAAATAGAGATAAGTATCTGAAGTCTTAAATTTAAGGGATTGGAATCGCCCATTTTTAAGACTGATCTTTAATCAGATGGGAATAATTGAAACGTATTTTACAGAGGTTATTCTATAGGAATCCAATATGGTATTGGAACATGGCCTAAGTTAAATGGACTCTTCTCTCGATCGGTCAACAATATTCTTGCTGATTTGTACAAACATATAAGCTGCAGACATATTAATTTTATACGTAATCAATGTATCCATGATAAGATCAACACGTTTGAACATAAACCGAAATTATGTTAAAACTAAACCTGAAATTTATTTGATAATCTCATAAATAGAGGATTTAACGTTATGTATGTAAAGTGAGATTAATGCCTCTTTAATCGTTGGTATCAACCGTACCAAGTTTTCCCCTCAGCTCACTACACATATTTTATTTCAAGAATCAACAAAATGAAAAACTAAACAAAAACCCACTTTGTTGATCGCACTCATTCTAACAACTTTCCGCTTAATTGTGTTAGTGTATATGTGCGATGGTGTGTGTGTGTGTATGTGAGTAAGTTTGTGCACGCATTTGCAGCATTAATTATGTTTATACTAATTTGCACAACGGTTTCCACGCTCTATTAATTCGCATCAAAGTGTTTCACATTTTCGCATTCGTTGCTTAAAACGCCTTGATTAAGTGTTGTTAACACAACAACAAGCAACAACAACAACAACACAACTATGAACCAAAATGAGTTACGCCTCACTTTACACAATTCATTAACGTATTAACGCATCATGCAACTCAGAAAAAGTCAATAAAATGCGAAAATCCGATAACAAGTGAAGGCACGTGTGTTGTGTTGTTTTGTATCGGTGAAAGGACGACGCAGGAAGGCGAACTAAGTTGTTAAAATAACTTTTGTAAAATGGCAAACAGGCCACAATTTGCGTCTCTGCAAGAGTGTGAGTGAGAGAGAGAGGGAGGGCGGAAGACCAGCGACGAGCAAAGCAGCAAAGCGAATATGTTCCGGTTCTGAGTTCATCGGATTTCAGTGTACACGCTCAAATGCACTTCACTTCCTTTGTGCATCGACATCAGAGTCAAAGTAACTGCAGTTTAATTGCATGTAACGGTTAATGTACATATACATATTTACACACATACACACACATATACATACATATATGTGTACGCATTTAAAGCTGCTTAAATACATTAAAGTATCAAAAAGTTAGCTTATCAATAAGTCACACACACACACACACACACACTTGCATACAACATTAACAACCTTGCCATAATCCAGTAGTCACAAACGACTTAAAAAAAAAGAACATGCCACAAACGTTATGACCAACAAACATAAGCGAAACAAATGCGAAAATCAACGATGAGCGATGCAATGACGGCCGTGGGCACAAACGTGAATGCATCGAATGGAATCGAATGGAATCGAAAACAAGAAATTTAAATTATCGTCATTGGCATATTTGAAGCATGGAGCATCAAAACTTAAGCCGATACTCCGACAAAGAGCGCTTCAAGCGGCTTTGCGAAGCCTGCGCGGACACACTAAAAAGGTTTCAATTACGAACCTCCAACAGAGCCATTTTGAGGCGCACACAACCGCTGCCGTTGCCGCTGCCACTGCTGCCGCTGCTGGCCAAAGTCGAACGTCGCGTCGTCTGCTGCCAAAGTCCATACGAAAAATTACAGTATTTCACATCACTTAGAGTGCATATTAATGCGCTAGTGATGGCCTATTAAAGGCCCGAACGAGCTGAAGCGCACAAACGTGCCTCAAAACTATTTTGCATACACACGACACGTACACTCAATGTGTCTGTGTATGTGTGTGTGTGTGTGTGCCAATTTGGCCAAGTTTGACTAATAGTAGTAAAATATTGAATGCTTTGAAGTTGCTGCTGCTGCTGCTGATGAGTAATTGGCCCAAGGCTAATGGTCCAAAGAAGCTTTGCAACTTTTTGTGGCCACTAAGAAGCCTTTTGCCGCACAACCGAAGCGGCCAACATTTGACACTCTTCAATTGAGCAAATCGATCGAATCAATCGGCAAAGTAAAGTAAGGAAAAAATGTAATAAATGTAAATCTGTGTTTGTTAATTAGATGAGCAACGTGGCTGCACTTCATGGCTGTCATGTTCATGTGACTGACTTGACAGTCTTGTGGAAGACAGGCATGTGCAGAGAAGCAAACAAAGCAGCCCATTATTGGCATTATTTGTTTTTTGTTTTCTGTTTTTTGTTTTTATGCAGCATGGATGTTTGCCATTTTAGGCAATCGGAATGAAGTGCATGCTTGATGCATAACAAAACAAACGCGCAAATCTCAGCCACGAGCTGTGCCAACAACCAACCTCCAACAACCAACAACCATGAGCCATGAGCAGTTCAGCTAGTCAGCCAACGAGTCTGCTCCGTCCGGCCGGCAGCCAACACGTCAGTCATCTGCGAATATCGAGTACAAATGCATACGTCAATCGCATAAAGAAAGAAAGCCTTTAACCGATTCCATTTCGATCTAGCGCTGCAGATACACATACATGTACTGATATAGTGTGCAAGATACAAAATAGTTTTGCTACCGCTTCGCTCGCTCAGCGAAGGCAGTTCCTGGAAATGTGCATTTCATCATTTCAAGACATGTGCTCCATTTTTCTTATAGAGCAAACACGGTGCCGCTGCACGGCCAATGCTTTCGTCTTTGTTGCTGTTGTTGTTGCTGTTGCTGTTGCTGTTGTTGTTTGAGGCCATGTCGGCAGTCAACCGAACTGACTGACATAACTAAGTGAAGATGAATGCCAGCCACGAGATATCAATCATATTTGCTATGGTACACACACACATGCACACACATACAGAGAGCACAGCATAGCGACGCACAGTTGCAGGTACACAGTAGCGCCCCGCGGGCACTTTTTGCAAGCAAGTCATCTTAGTGGCAAGTTGCTAAGTCTGGTACCAAAACGGAGGCTACCAGTCTAAGACTTGATGATGTCCTCCATCGGTTCGGATCGACGCGACTCGACTTGACTCAATCTTGTAAGCAGCAGACCAAACCAAGCCAAACTGAGGCGAGCCGAACCAAAACCAAAGCACAACCAAGGCAAAGCAAAGCAAACCGAATCGAACCGTATAGAATCGAACGTACCATAATTATATTATGTGGCATGAATTATTAGACCATATTTGCTCGTGTACCACAGTCGCTTGCAACGCTCTTCCACTCGCACATTGGCCGCTTCTTTGTTCTTGTGCCCCTTTTTCGCGCTGTGGCACTTGTGTTTGTGTTCGCTAATGCGTTTCTGGGAAATTTTCGTCTCAAGCCCATTTTAGACATGAAAATGATATCGCGCGGACACTAATGATGGTAATGATTGTTGACTGCTGCTGCTGTTGTTGTTGTTGCTGTTGTTGCTGCGGCTGCAGTTGTTGCTGATGTTGGCGTTGTTTGTATTGCCACCGTTGTTGGCCGTTTTTACTGGTGTGGAATATGGTCTAAATGACATTTCTAACATTGCTATCTGTCGTCGTTTGGTCTTCGTTGTCGTTGTTATTATTGTTGCTGTTGTTGCTGTTGCTGTTGCTTCGACAGTCAGTTTGACTTTGACGTTGACGTGTTTTGCGTTCTGCTCGCCCGGAAATGGTCAACACCACGTTAATTAAATCAGAGTTGTTCCATCCGATGCATTGACAAATAGATACAAATGGTTATTGGCACGTTTGCGACTCCTTTTGTCGCCGGCTGTCACTTTGAAGTTGTTGTTGCTGTCGTGAATCCTCTTTATTTGAAAAGCAGCTTTATCAACAATCTTTTGTAATCTTCTTTTTATTAGAAATTTTTACAACAATGCAAAACCATCTACGAGTATGTTCGACTTTGTTGTCTTCTCATTTAAACTTACCACGTTGAAAAATCTAAACCGCTTAGTTCTTAAAACAAAATCGAAATAATACTGAAATGAGATTTTCTGTACGAACTACGAGAGCGCTTCATATTGAACCCTGAGTACGACTCCAGTGTGAAATCAGCATTGAACTGAAAACTTAAAAAAAAAGTCTAGTTTTAGTTTTCACTTAGCCAAGATTTCGCTTTATTTTGGATTATGTAATTGAAATCATTACGTATCTTAAGTAACAACTGCTTTTAATACAATTGTTTCATTTATTCTATGTTTTTCTTTTGCTTTTGTAATGAAGTATTACAAGTTTTCCAATTAGTTGATTGCTGCAAACAGAACTTAATGTAATTTCCTCGCTAATCAAAATAACGAACAACAACCGCCCTTTTGTACAAGTACTAATCAGTTCTCGTTTTTTTTTTCTACTTTTTTTGTATTTTGTGCTCATTTTCCTTGCAATTTTTCCCGCATTTTTACAACAACTTGTTCCGCAGTATTTTCATTTATAGCATTGTTCTTAAAAACATTTCTAGTTCAAAATATGTTCATGCAAAAGTGGTCAGCGATTGTATGAAAATTGAATTCGAAACAGGTCTTTGTGCGCTGAAGCACGCACACACACACACACACAAGTACAAACACGCACACGCACACACACACACACACACACAGGCACAGACACAGGCACACTCGTGCTCAATCACACCACCGGCCGCGGCGTTGGCACAAAGATACATTCGTATGCGATATTAAAGTAGCAGCGTGACCAAATCAGATAAGAAAGTTGACACATTTTCACCATATATTTTGACATTTGACATTCCGAATTAGAAGCGGGTTGCTGGCCAAGCACTTCAAGTGTGCATGGCGATGCCGACGCAGACGCTGACGCAGGCGCAGGCGACAATGCCGACACCGAAGCTGAAGTCAAACTTATGGCAAAAGGCAGTTAGGCAAAGCCAGTTAGGCAGTCCGGTGGCCAGCAAGACAACAAACACGAATGAAACATGCCACATTCATGCCGACATTCTAACGTGTACTGAATGAGTGGTTATTTGTTGGGATTTCGCATGTTTCGAATGAGCGCGCGCGTGCCTATAGATGTGCAGGGGGTGGGGGAGGGGCAGTGCTGCGGGTGTGCGTTGCATGACATTCAAAAGAAATAATAAAAAGAAACAAGTTCCGCAAAGGGATCTAAAAGTAGGGAAGTGGATTACATGCACTGTCAACTGACCAAGTTCGACGTCCCTGCGCCGCACCCACACTACAAGCTCTGCCCTGTTGCCATACCCTTGCTGGTCGGTCAAGTCAAGTACCCGACCCGACCCGAGGTTACTGAACCTTCAATTAAATGCTGAAACTATTTTAAAGCTAACTGACGCAGCATGTTTCTTTTGACATTTCTTGACGTTCCAACAAGAAGAACACAATAGCAAATTAATTCCCTTCCATTTTGCCCCCTTCTTCTGCTTCTTCTTCTTCTTCGATGCGGGCTTTGTAAATGGAAAGTCACTTAAATTGTTAAAAGCCTTCAAAATTATTGAGAAATTCATTTTCCAGCCTTCATTGAAATTCATAAATTGGCGCCGAGACAATTTGTTACGATTTTATGATCTATAAAAAAGAATGTGTTCCAACACAGCACAAAAGCATTAAGTCAAGCGAGCAAGGGTCGAGACGCGTCTCCACGACATCTGACATGTGTAAACATAATTTCATAGCTTCAATTGCTAATGTGCTGCATGAGCTTGCCTCATGGCTGCTCGGCTGCTTGGCTGCTGTTATCATGCCCGCCTCGTTTTGTTGGCAGCACAATTACAAAATTTAATCACTGAACATCGTTAAATATCTTCTTCAGTTTTGTGTTTTTATTATTATTTTTTGGAACATTGCGCAGATCGCCCGAAGGGGTTATCTATGAGACTGTTGGCGCTTAGCGTTTAATGGGTTAATTACTTTGCTGACATATGAGATTAATTTGGTTGTGCTTTTGGAAACATTTACAGCCTCGGACATGAGTTATGAGTCTGTTGTGTAGTTAACAAATGAACGCATTGCAACTGTTGGTTGAGATCGATGTGCCAAACATTGAGTCGAGGCAACTTGCAAGAAACACTAACCGAATAACCTTCTTATTTTCTTGAAGAAATGTAGAGACGAAGAAGAGCTTGAGTCAATAATGTTTTTATTAGAATAAATTTCTTATACCTCGAGTTGAAAACTTACATATTTGAACTCCACAAGAGTTGATATAAGGCAAGGGTTATCTGCCGTTTGCCATGAGGCTCACGCACAACAGTTTATGCACTGAAACTGACTTGCAACATTGTGGCTAACCAATGTTTGTATGAGGCACATGTTGCCGCCCATATACATGTGACGGAAGCGCTTGTATGCAGGTTATTATTTTAGGGGAGTACACTTGACTTTGATGGTTCTTACTTACTTGTTAAAGTTGTGCATACATTTTAATGTTTATAATTAAAAAAAATTGCATTAAAACGGATTGTATTTATTGAACAGAGACATGCCAACTTGTTTGAGAAATAAATGGAAAAACACTCAACTGAAATGGAGAACAAAGAGGCTAATATTATAATACAAAAAACAAATATTTATAAAATTCAACAATGAATAATATCGAAGCGGAAGTGTAATTACTCAACGTGCTATTTTCTGCAGCAAACAACAATTGTTGCTAACAACTGGCAATTGTTGCTGTTGCATTGAAGTAGCTGCTGATGATGTTGCTGCAATGGCCAAGGCTCTAATTAGTTTTGCAATTTCCACGCGCGCTGACGTTGCCAGCAGCTGAGTCAGTGGCCTTCTTATCGTTTGTCCGTCCGTCCGTTCAACACCCCACCGACCGTTTGCCGACACAAACTAAACTATTCTGCATGCTACTTATCGGCGATGCATTGTTAGCAACAGTTGCTGATTTTTTATTGTTATTTGTTCGTTTTCCATTTTGTTTTGTCTTGCTTTAGCTAACAATCAAACGCATGACTTTGTTTTATCGCCGCTTTGGCATAAAATACAAAAATAATACAGCCGAACAACCTCAATGGTGTTTGCAACCAAACAGCAAACAGCAAGCAGCAAACCAGTCGACCAACTATCGACCGACCTTCCGCAGCAAATGTGTAATTAACAGTTTTTCTTTGTTTTATCGAAGCCGTGATATTAAAAAAAAATGTATCTGCAGCTGGCAATCATAGTGCTTCGGCCGTTCAATTGCCTCGGCGAGAATTTGTTTTCTTCTGTTTTTGTTATTGTTGTTGTTGTTGTTGACGTTGTTGTTTTTGCACATTTTTAACAATTTCTACAAATGTTGCTATAACTTTTTCTACTATTTTATTGATGGCGTGTTTCGAGTGTGTGCGTGTGTGTGTGTGTGTTCGTAAACTATATTTATTTTATACAACAATTTTTTTTTTGGTTCAAACCAAGCAATATACATAATAATTTGTAGGCGTCACAAATGCGAAAAAAGACTTCCGGCATTTCTTCAACTAAGCTTTTCCCCAAACCCAAACTTTAAAACGACTTCCCCCAAAAGCCGAAGCAACAAAACTACTCAATTGTGACGTTCGCCGACTCGTTTGCCCGTTTGTTCCCTTTTTTTCTACTTTAATGCCATTGTTGTTGTTGTTGTTGTCATTGTTGTTGTAAGCATATTGCGTAAAACTTACAACAACCACAACAACAACAACAATAACAATAACCAGAGAAAAAAGAAGGTGCGTTTGCATTTCTAATGAACATGCTACGCACTTCCGCTTCCAACAAACAACCATGAATGATGGCCCATTAGAAGTGAAGTACGACTGCGAGTAACGCGAATGCCTTCGTCGACGTTGGACGTCCGACGGACTGACGCGACTTGCCGCAATTGTTGTTGTGCATTTTGCAACTGTTCATTACGCGTAGCAACAATTATGAACGAAAATTAAACTCCAAATAAGTAAAAAGAACTTTACCTCCTTAACCAACGTTTTATTTGCACAACTTATTTTTATTTTTATAAAACGCTTGTTTCAAGTCGTCTGCGTAAACTTCAACTCTTTCGCCACGTGCGCTACACCCCACCTGCCTGCATATGCCGACTCATATGGAAAACGCATACATCTTCTTACGCTCGGTCGACGCAAAGTTGCAACTGCGGCAATTTGTTGCACATGCACTGTGAAATGATTGCCAGCCGCGTAAGTGCCTCACACGCCATTTGGTGGGCGTGTCTGTCAGCAACACCCATGACAGCCAGGATACCATGATCCTTGATTTAGAGGCTTGCTTCTCTTTGCATATGTTATTACAGCGCTGCCCATGGAACGCTCAATAAGCAACGCTTTTACTTTAAAAACGCAACCTCAAGAAAACATGCATTGCTTAATCGCTTGATAACTTTATTACTGTAAGCGCAGCAACGCTTGAGTGAAATCGACTTGGAGTTTTATCAATCATTAATTCAAACAAATAAAAATTGAGTTTCCTGCTAATGAAAAACAACTTTAAATCCAACATAAACAATTTTTATGCGGTCAATTATTCTTACGCACGGCACTGATAATAAATGCAACGCTTTAAGAGCGACAGAGACAGTGAGAGAGAGGGAGAAATCTTAAAAGCCAAACACTTAATGCTTTGCACATAAATTTATTTGAAATTGAGATAAAAACCTTGGCACTCGGCAATGTTTATCGTTAGATTATGACTAAACGTAAAATAAAAAAAGAAAAGACTACGAAAAAAAAACAAATTAAATGGAAATGTGAGCAGAACTTAAAGCAGACAACAACAACAACAAAAACAACAACACATTATGAAATTTTACGATCTCAATTAAATGTCAAATGAAACGGCAGAAAATTGCTATTTATTGCAAGAAAGCATAAGCAATCACAAAAGCATCTGGGCGTCTTCGGGCGGTCGGTGCAAAAGAGCAGCCTGAGGGAAGTGGCTGCTATCAAGACACATGCTGTTCGCAGCGTTGCGCTCAGCTCAGCGCAGCACAGCGGCGTCTCATTGCAATGTCATGCTAGTTACGATAATTTCAATCGCTTGTAATAAAATCAAAGACAATCTTTCGACAAAGACAAAACGCTTCAAATGCTTACACAAAGACTTCTTCAGCTTGTAATGCAGCGACGCGACGCGTCGTTGGCGACGATCTTGAGCCTCATTTGGCCAACGTTTTATTTACGACAGACTCTGCACAAATGTCGCAAAAAGGCGTCTTCGACGATTGCATTAGTCGCGAGTCGGCATCAAACCGATCATGACAATTTCTTTGCCATTTTTATTAATCTCCGTTTGATAGTTCGCAATTGATGGCCAACATTCAGCCGTGGCCCGAAGCCCGAAGCTGAAGTTGACGCGGCCTGTCTTACTAGCTTCGTTTGGTTTTTGGTTTTGGTTTTCATTTGCTGGCTCGCCTCAATACAATTCGATTTGTTTTCGATTCCGATTCCGATACGTATCGACTCGGCTCAGTTTGGCTCAGTTTGGCTTGTTTCGAATCAAATGTCATTTGCTCAAATCGCAAGTTGTGAAACTTGATATTTATGAATGCGCCTGCGTCGAAGGCATTTCGGCTACGCAAGTTCATTGAATCGCTGCCGCCGGTCGCGACGTCGCGGTTGCCTATTATGCACTTTATGATTATAATAACATGCACAATGCAGAATGCCATGTGATATACTCACACACGTACTTCGAATGCAGCTCATCTTCCGTTCGTGGTACGCCTTCGGTTTGCCAGCAACAAGCGCGAGCAAAAAGTGTGTTTGATCACTCGCTTTGCTGCTAATTTGCTGCATGTGGCAAGCATTTGCATGCAACACCGTTGCCGTTGCTGCGTCTATGATGTGCTGGGCTTGCAACGTATTCGGTTTCAAAAGCGCACAACGAATATAATTCGTTTTCATTATGCGGGCTGCGCGCCTCTTGACAGTTCGGTTTCGCATTGGCTTTGGTGCCGAGCTGCGCTGCGCTGAGCTGGGCTGCTTTGTTGAACGTTCTTGCAGTGTTGTCGGCTTGTACGTGCCCAAGTGACAAGCCAGCGCTGTGGCAAATGCAAATGTGCGACTTGATAACGGCAATCCCTAAAATAGACGCTCACGCACGAGCAAAGCACGCATGCACTGAAATGCATTGCAGCAACTTAAACGGCATAAAATTTAATGAAAAAGTTGGCATTTTTCTATTATTTCGATTTCGATTTTTACGTATTTTTCAAAACCGATGCTTATTTTTTGGGTTATGCAATTTTCTTCAAGGCTTTGGATAACTCAAAGCGTCGTTTTATATAACTGCGCAATGACTTCAAACAGAAGTGACAGCAAACAGAATAGGAATGCAAAGGCTGTGCGACTGTCATTGTCAGGTTTAAGCGATGGCAGCGATGGCAACGCTGTCAACGGCGCATCGACTGCTCTGGCAGCAGCAGAACCAGCAGCAGCAGCAGCTGAACAAAGCGGAGTGCACAACTTGAGTTCTGGGTATAGAAGTCAGCAGCAACTGTTGCTGCAAGCTGAATAACAAAAACCGACGATGAATGCCATTGACGATGTTCATGATGGCAGTGTAGGTGGGTGAGGAGGCAGCGGGCAGCGGACTGCAGGCGAGGCGTGTTTATGGGCAGACAATTGTTTATTTTACAATTCAATTGAAAGTTATTCAACTCACGAACTACTTAAGCCACAAAAAGGCCAAGTATAAAAGTGCACACTTCTATGGCAAAGTTTCCACAACAACAACAATAACAACAACAACACTGAAGCTGACAACACTGACAACGCTGACGACCAACACAACACAGCGCAACATCAACAGCAACATCAACGACATCAACAATATTGCACACGTACGATAATATCGCTAATGTTGTTGTTGTTGTGGTTGTTACTATTGTTGTTGTTGTATCAGAAGTGACTGCTTGCCATTGCAGTTATTCGCTACTGTATCTTCTGTCTGATCATTTGTTAAGGCGAATTCGACAGATATGTTTTGTCGTCGTTGTCGTTGTCGTTGCTACTTACTTATTGTTGTTGTTGTTGCATAAGCCGTCGCGTATACAGAGAACAACAACAGCAACAAAAAAGTGTAGACAAGCCAATCGATTTGTGTTGCTCTGTAAACGATTGCATATGCAGTTATTTTTTACTTGTGACTCTAACAACTGCTGCAACAACAACAACAGCAACAACAACAACAAGCAGGCAACATTAAGCTATGGCGCAGAGTCGAAACGCGCCGCAATGCAAAAGTTCAAAAGGGCTTTTCACATATTCGTATTGTTTCGGCTGAGCACAAATTCACATTCTCGTACCGACAAAAAAGTCCGAAATATTTGGTTTGCTGCCATCAAAAACAACTGTGCTGTAATTCGCATTGTTGTTGTTGTTGTTGTTGCTGATAACTGTGATCTTTAGATCAGCAACAAAATGCTGACGACTGTTTTGGCCTACCTTTGACTTCCCTCAGGTCTTTCTTGTCGTTGTCTGCTTGTCTTCTCTTGTCTTGTCTTGGCTGTCTTGGTTGTCTTTTCTCGGTTTGGTTTGGTTTGTCTTGTCTTGTCGCTTCTTGTCCATCAGATGCATACGAAAGTTTTCCAGATATTCGCAAAAGCGCAACGGAATTTCAAGCAACAACAACATCGACTCATGCAAGACATCGTATGAAGTCATTTTAATACATTGCAATTGTTTTATGCTCAGCCTAAATGTCATTGTATGATAATGAGCATTAATGCAGAAGTTGGCTAAGAAAATCATGCAATAAAAAAAATTTAGTTTAATTGTTGTACGTATAATTGTTTGCTTTTGAAACGACAAAGTCGGCAAAGAGAAATGTTAACTGTGATTTCAGTTTTCAGGAGGTTTTTTTATACGAACTTCACCATGCGCTCTCAAACTATTTTGAGCTAAGTTCCTTAAGCGTGAAACTTGGCATTTGTGCTGAATTTATCATCGAAGAGATACAAGTTTATAGATTTATGAGCAATAATTAAATTATGTTGATTGATAAAAATTCTGAAACAAAGTGAAGCGAAACGATTTCGTGTCAAAACTCTGTTTGCGAAATCATTTATCTTCGCGCAAAAAATCGGAGTTGGAATCGACAAAAAAGTGCACACAAATTGTTGGACTGACAATAAGACACCTCACACGACTGCCTTCGTACACATGTAGCAACATTTATCAAGCAAAAAGCGCCGATTTATGGACAAAAAAACGCAATATTTAAACGTCAAGGAAACAATTAACAACAAGAAGTGAAGAACAAGCGCAAGAACAAGACAAAACGAAGCCATCATCATCATCAACATCATCATCATGGCTGTCATTGTCAGAAGAGTGGAGTGTAAAAGATGTTGATGTCAATACGATATAATAGCGCAGTAATAGCAACAGCAGATGATGATAATGATGATGATGAGTATGATAATGTTTGTTGGCATTGCTTTGCGTGGCACTGAGTTGGAGGCGGCACTGGCGTTTAGCAATAATTGCAACGAATTGCACAAACAACGTTGTACAACAATAGTGGCACAAACAACAAAACATGCAACACACACACACACACACAGAGGGACAAAAACAATGCATTGCAATACAGACAACAAATCACAAAGTTCGCGCTGAGTTTCGTCGATGTATCTGCCGCTCGCCTTGGCTGCTTGGCTGGATTATGAACAAAGCGAAAAGTGATATAGCAACAAGAGATAAAACTGAAACTAGCGCATCCTGCAAGCGAGAGCCGAACGAGTGTTTGCCACGCTGCTTGCCAAGGCTGCAAGAGACAACGACTGCGGCCGCGACAAGAAGCTGCAACAAGCCGCAGCGACAACATCGGCAATCATGACTGCCTGACGCCGCCACCAACACAGAAAACATGAGCCACCAACGCCGACGCAAAGAAGCAGGTGTTGCCAACAATTACTTTGCACATGGCCGACACTCACACAATCACACACACACACACACACACAGAGCGACGCAAGCAGAACACGACCACATACATGTGTAGAAGAGAAGCTTTTTGCCTACGATGGAAAGAACAAAACAACAACAAAATGATATGTAAGCAAAAATACAAAAACAAGTGTGTGCAGCAACAACAACAACAGCACAAAAACTACGACTGGCAAAGCGTCGACTACGCCGGCACAAGGCTAAGCGCGCTTCGAGTGCAGCGAGTGAGTTGAGTCGCGTTGAATCAAGTCGCACGACTTCGGCGCAAATATTAAGCGCAAACTATTAAAAATAAATCATGGCACAGTATCAAGATCAACGGCGTGCACTGGCGGCGGGTGGCGGGCGGCGGGTGCATGTGGCGCAAGGAAGCGAGTACAAGCGCCAGTTGCAGACACAAGCAGACTCAAGCGTGGAGCACGAACGACAGTGCAGTGGTAGCGGCAGCCAGGCAACGATCAAGTCAACGCAACCAGCAAGGACAATCAACATTGAGCGATCAGGTGAAGCGACGCGACAGCAAGACCGGCAGTTGATTGTCTGCTGCTCATTGTTGCTGTTGTTGCTGTTTCAATTGGCTCACCTATAATTATGGCTAAATATGCAGTTAGTTTGGCAAAGTGCGTCAGCGGCTGTGCAGATTGGTCAGCAGCGCAACGAGCTACTGCAGTTACTCCTTAGCATTGTTGATAGCAAATCGTACGCCATGAAGACATGTGCAGGCAAATCAGTAAAATAAAAGTGGCAAAAAAAGTACAATTAAAATAAAAATAAAAGAAAGGAAAAAAAAAAAACAGAAAGCAACTAAGAAAATGCCGTGCCGAAGGCATCAACTTTTAATAGAGCTAACAACGATTATAGCGCACAACAACAGCAACAACAACAACGACTTTTATTGTTTTTGTCGCAGACAATGTTTTGTTGGCCATGTTCATCGCCAGCGCCAGCGACATCATCGTCTTCGTCTTCGTCGTCGGTTGGCGCGTAATCAATAAATCTAAAAATAATTCTCAATGCATGTCAAAGCCGTAATAGGGAAACCATAAATTCTTTCTGCAGTCCACCGTCCACCAATGTCCAGCAGCAGCAGCACGAGCGGCGGCGCAGCAACAACAACAGCTGCGGCGGCGGTGGCAACAGTTTGCCATTGTTGTTGCTGCTCGATCGCTTGTAAAGCGGCATTGGCAATAAGTAACGCTGATTTGGCAGTTAACTTCTGTTGCCGTTGCCGTTGCCATTGCTGCTGTTTATGTTGCTGCCGTTGCTGTTGCTGCTGCTGCGGATGCTGCTGCCACCCTACAAAACACTTGCCGGATATGCGCGCCACATTATCTGTGCAACGCCAGCGAAATAGCAAAAAGTAACGATTGGAAAAAGCATGAAAATAAACTGTTAACTATGACATTTAACATCCGCAACGCATTATTACAAACAACAGAAACTGTTGCTGAGACAGCAGACTGTTGAGTTGCGAGTTATCTTAATTTGAAATAGAAACGTTTGACGATCGAATAATTCGATTTGGCATTGCTGAAATATCCGGCGCTTGGCATAAATGACAGCACAGAATTATGTTGCAAAAAGATAGATTGTTTATAGATGGACTGATATATGTGCAGCTCAACCGAAATAGCAAATAATTGATTCAGATTGAAATTTATTTATAGCGCATTTTTTATTGCTTATTATTTATATCTTCTCAACAAATAATTATAATAAAAACAAAAACACATAAATAAAAATAAAAAGCATTAAAAATTATGCCAATAAGAAAGATAAGCATTGACAAACAAATGCTGCTGCTGCTGCTGCTGCCACAACAACAACAACAGCAGCAACAGCAACGACAACAACCACAGCAATAGCAAAGCAACAATCACTTCAATGCAATTCAATTCAATTGCCTTGCATGGAGTGAAAGGCTTCAATCAAACGAACTCTGAGTGAGACATGATAGAAAATCGGTGGGGCGGAGGCACGGCGCGGTGCCTGTTGACGTCGAACGGAACGGAATGGAACGGAACCGAGCATGCGGCAGTGACAATGCCAATGTTGGCAAAAATGGTGGCAAAAGCTGTCGTAATTTTTGTTGTCGTTGTTGTCGTTGCTGTTGCTGTTGTTGTTGTTGTATTTGACAGCGGTTTGAGTTTGCGTTCGTTTTGGTGGACGCTGTGATTTTTCCCCCCATTTTCTTCATGCATTTGTTGCCTTGCGTACTTATTATTTTTTCCTTTATGTAAACTTCAATAGAGACAATGGCGACAAAGTGCAATCAACGGTAACAACAACCAAAACAACAACAACAAGAACAAAAGTCAACTGCATCAACAACAACAACCAAAACGACAACAAAACTGCAAACTAACAAACGTCATGGGCATGTCAACTTGGCAAAGGAAAAGGAAATCTCAGCATGAATCATGCTTAAAAAATATAATAAAAAAAAATTTTAGCAGAAAAAAATATATAAAAACAAAAATAAATAATCACACGATTTGCCCAAAAAGGGAACGAAAAAAAATATATTTTGTTGTTGGTTTTGTTTTTATACACTTTGAAAAGAATATTAACTTTGTCATGAAGTTTGCAACACACAGAAGGAGATATCTTCCACCTTATAAAGTATGTAAGTTTTTGATCTGCCAATCGAGAACTAAATTACTAAAAACAACTTCAAAAGCTTACATATATATTCTAAGCTAGCAGAGGTAGGAGCTCATATGTTAATGAAATTGGGATTTGATACAACATTTTCGCTGAATAAGTCATTACTCTCTCTATGGAATTATATTTTTTGAAGATTCAATAACTTTAACTCTCATTTCCAAAGTTGTAACAATAAAATATTTTTAATTTGTAATTTTAAGCCTTATACCTTTAAAACTAATTCGAATATGGTCTTAAATTTTTTCCTTGTTTAATTATAATAACATATAGTAAATCTTAAAATATTATTATGAAAGCAGTTGAAATCGGAGATTGAGAAATTGTTTTTCAGTTATAGTAAACGATCGGCTAATGCTTGAAAATGTATATAAATTTCGGCATAGCCGAAAATAGCTTACTTTCTTGCTTAAAGAATAAGTTGTCATTCAAGTTGGTGTTCTGCTTGTTAATGTTAATGTTGCTGCTATTGTTGTTGTTGTTGTTCGTCTAACACTTCAAGCTGAGCGTTGCATAAAAGTGCATCACTTGAATTGAATTCGCATTGCGAAATTGAGTGGAAATGCAACCAAATGTCGAATTGGATTCGTGCTCAGCAAGTTGTCGGCACGCGAAGTGAGGCGAAGACGAGTCGAAAAGTATACTGTATACCTATTTTTCATTGTCAATATTTGTGTACTGATGTGTCTTGCTTATGTAATCGCTGAGTTTTCGTTAATCTCAGAACAATAAATTGCATCGAAGCATGGCGGGCACGTTGACGTTGTCATCGTGATCATCGCTGCAAGTGCACCAGAAATGTCATGCCATTAATTTTAATCTATTTGTGACTTAAAGCAAAACTCTTCCTTGATGACATCTTGAACTTAACACGTGCTTATCAATGCCATTGTTCCATTTAACAATTGTTCCATTTAACAATCAATCAGTGAGCAATCAACGCTCAACCAATCAATTGCGGCGGCGCAGTTTCTATTCAAAGGCAACGATGACTTAACAAAACGAAGCCAAGGCAAGGCAAATGATTTAAAAATAATTCAGAAATTATTGCAAAAGCAAAACTGATAAGCTCAGATGACAAAAAAAAACAAATTCTCAATAAACACATGTTTATAAATAAATCGGAAAAATTCGAAAATAAAAACTAATAAAATGATAATAATTAATGCAATAATAATTATTCAACGAAATTGTTTGCTGTCAAAATAATTTCACAAAATTTAACAATCAAACCGCACAGTTGACAATAAACAATTAAATTTAAACACACACAATAACAATTTGCATGCAAAAATGTCAGCACCAAAATAGCGAAAAGCCACATTAGTTAGGGAAGGAGGGGCGATGGGCGATGAGAATGTGCTGCGGGACAGGATATCGAATTCAATTACATGTTTGTGGCAGGCCTCAATACTCAATAATGCAGTTAATATTATTGGCAAGCCAATGAACTCGTCGACCGTCAATGGTCGTTGGTCGTTGGTCGACTGACGCGGTTGGACGCAAAGTGCGCTCGGCTGGGGGGTGTAGTTGACTTTGAGGGTGTGCAATGAGGTTGCGAGCGGTCAGGACTGCCCAAAGGACAACGATACGGTCTGCTGCGTCTAATTCAATTGTAAACCGAAAATTGTTGGCCAAACAGTGCGTTGGCGTTGGCGTTGGGTGGTGATGATTTTGTTGCTGATGTTGTTGATTATGATGGTGACGATGACGATGACAATGATGATGATGGTGATGGCGATGGTGTCGCTTGCAAGGGTTAAGGACGTCGATTGTGTTTGCCAGCCTAGTGCCTAGTACAGGTAAAGTGTTCGTGTTCATGTCCGTGTCTGCACTTTGGACTTGCCTATGTTCCTATTTGATGGCTGCACACAAAATAGATTTGAAAGCTAATTGAATTTCAGTTTTAACTCATTTGTTATGCCTAAATACATTTAGCGATGTTCATCCTTCTGCATTCAATCAACGACGGCGGCTGTGGTGGCATTGGCCGCTGACCGCTCTGCGCTCTGCGCTCAGTCAACCGGCAGCTCATTTAATTGCAGTTTTGTTAATATTTGACAAACCAACAACAACAACAACAGCAATGAACTTACAACTTAATGCACATTTACAAACCTCACATGCTCAAGAACAACGTTGATTTTCCATTGATGTGCAAATAACTCACTTGATTCAAATCGATATACGGCAAAGTTGATTAATGCCTTAAATAAAAAAAGAATACAACAACAAAAATAAACACCAACGAGTGAGTAATGTTCTCGCTTTAATGTTGCAAATGCTTATTGACCAATCGCTTGCTCGGCTGAGGGTTGCAGCAAGCAAAGTGTTTGTTCGATCTTGAATCAGTCAGTAAGATGTATGATTATGACCTCTACGGGGTCTCTGGCCTAGCTGGCAATACTCATTCGCAAATAGCTTATGTAAGTTCATACGCTGCACGGGATCTACCTTGATCTTAAACAAGCTGATGGAGTACTGCGGCGATGGGCATGAAATGACTAGTCAAATTTGGAATGGAACTGTTGGTCCTTGCACAGGCTGTGATGTGTGCTCAAAAGCATAAAAACTTAAGGCTTGACGAAGGGCTGCGTTCAGGAACGACCCAAGTACTGTGACCCAGAAACAGCAGAAGCGACAGATACATTTTGACCTTACCTTGGGTAAAGTCTTCGTTAAATCTAACACAACTCCAAAGGTGCTTTGCTGACTTATGAATCAAGTCCATGTGCCTCATGTGTTAAGTGGCAAAGCAATGAACCAAAAAGGAAAATATTTTTCATTTTGTAATCATCTCTTCAAATATGCAATTTTCTATCAACTCCGTTGGCATCCATCAAAAAAACAGGCAACTTGCAAGTACTGAAAGTATCTGTGCAAGTATCTGCTGATTAACTTACTTAATTAAGTTGACTAAAACACATAACAGACAAAAAAAGATAAAAATAAAACGAACGTGGCATTTATACACTTAATGACTTCATTTTAATTCTCTGAGAGTAGCAAATAATCAATTTGGAACGTGTTTGTGAAGCGTCTGATGTTTGATGACACGGCAAACGTTCAACGAGACCGAAGACCGTCCGTCCACCTGTCGTTCGAACAGAGAATAAATGACTATGGACATGCAATTTATCAACAGCCTACACACACACACACGCACACACACACACACACACACACACGGGCAGGTAGATATTGTATATGAGGATTGAATTTGCAAAAAAAGAAATGTACTCAAGTAAAATGTTTGCTTTGCATTCTAAGAGCAACAAACACTCACACTCACACACACACACACACACATGCAATCATACAATCATAGAGAGTGTATAAAAAGTGCAAACGAATGGCGACGCTGTTGCTGCCGAAGCCGAAGCCGTCTGCCTGAGCTGAGCTGCGCTAAAGCATCTCCAATCTGCTCACATTCTCTATTTTAGTCCGTTTGTCGTCCGTCCAACGGTCCGTGCGTCCGTCAGCCAGTCTCTCTATCTGTGCATCTGTCTATACTTGGGGGCACGACTGCCTCCGCCTCTACCTCTGTCTCTGTCTCTGTCTCTGTGTACTTATGCCTGCTGCTGATAGCGCGCAATTCGCAACGCAATCCATCGATGATAGCATATCGGGGTACATTGACAGACACAAGCGAATTTTGCTGATAACAAGGCAAATCGAATTGCGACAAGACGAGGCGAGACGAGGCGAAGCGTGCTTTAATACGATGCGACAGTAATGATGATGACGATGACGATGATAATGATAATGATGATGATAATGTTGGTGACGATGATGACGCTAAGAAACGTATTTAAAATGCCAAAAGCTGCCAGCGACACCAATAAAGCAGAAGCACTTAGAGCCTGAGGCAACTCTGCTCAAACTTGGTGCGCTTCGCTACGGTTTCGTTCGGTTTGGTTCGGTTTGGACTCAACGCTGCTCAGCAGTACTGCCGTGGTGCATTGCGCCTGAAGCATACGCAAGGGGGCATTCATTTGTTCGCCTGGCGAGTCCAACAGCCAAACATTTACATTGGCCATTCTCGGTCAATATAGACAGATTTCCATGCAAATTTAATACGCAAACATTGGCCATGGCCAAATTGAAAATCTCATATATGCAAAGTGCTGTTGCTGCCACTGCTGCTGCTATTTTTGTTGTTGTTGTTCTTGTTGCTGCCACAGCCAGCACAGTATTCAGTTTCGTTCCGCTGGCTCACCTCTGCCCCTCGCGCTACTTCTCGCACACATTTAGGCCTCAATTGAGGCTGGTCAGCTGCCACAGCCACAGCCATAGTCGTTGTCTGTGATATTGATGCGAATAGCATCGCAAGTTGGCATCGATAACCGTTAACGTGCGTTTCACAACGCGTCCAGCAGCAAGGCATCCAATTATTGGCCAAAGGCGCACGGCACTGAACTCGCGCCCACTGAGGCGGATGTGCTAAGCGCTGCCAATTTAAAGCACAAACACCGCCAGCTGAATATCCGCTTCCGCTATTTTATGTTGCAATTGTGCGACTTCTCGTGCGCAAACATGGCCAAAAGCTGAAGTCAACAACACACACACACACACACACACACAACAATCCCACTCCGTCTGTCGCCTTCATTCGAGTGCACAAATATTCTCTTTGCGTTCGATTTGCATCTGTGCTAACTTATTTGCCCCGTCAACAGCACAAGTTTTGTTAAAATTTAATTAACGCTTTTATAAATACACGACTGAGAATTTATTATTTATGAGCCGAATGAATTTTGGTTAAATAAAGCAAATTGAAAAGTCACACAAATGTTTCATCAATTGGAGCAGCGAAGTATTTGTAATGATTTCAATAGGAATGCCAATGGAAAAGACATAAATGGCAGAAACATTTACACCAATGGTGCCCGGATAAAATGAGGAGTGTGTGCGTCCAAATAAACAAGAACTTACAAACTAAAGGGGCAGCGTATGCTAGGCGGGTCTATGAGCCTAACGAGAACTTTAGTTTAATATGTAGGGAACCAGATGTCGTAGAGCCACTTGAAACCCCAACTTCAACTGTTCTACCCTCACAAATTCCATAAATAGGAGTACTCTCCTCTTCCGCTGGATTTATTGCGCAGCCACTAGGTCTCCCGAGAAACTGTTGGCATTCGTCAAGCGTGCAAAAATCATACTCGGCTTAGCCAAACGATAATAGAACGAACATTACAACGCCAATACAACCAACCGGTCAGAGACCATTCAAGACTAATAGGAATACCATTTAATTAATACATCGATTTGTAATTTTTTTCTTTTTAATTCCTTGTTCAATTGATGGCACACAAAGACACATTAACGTCTTCGGCTTACCAAATTGTGCATGCACTTACAACTGTTGGAAAGTCAATTAAGCAACCTCTGGCACAAGTTGCCGCACAAAGCGGTTGCAGCCTTTTCTTGACACCATGCCACCAAACTAGCCGCGACCGAGCGAGCGAGCGACCGACCGACCGCAGCGGCCGTGACCCGACCCGTCCGACTTTGCACTTATTTCGCTCCATTGCTCAGGTCTCTGGCTGTCGCCATTGCTGCTGCCGTCTCTGCTGACTCTTATTTCCGGCTTTGGGCTTTGGGCTGACGTAGTACAACATTTTGTGCAAATTAAATGCAATGACAAATGCACTCCGTCAAATTGAAAAGGGATTTCTCTTATTAATTATGACGCCGCGCGTTGTCGAAAGGGTTGAGGTTGAGGACACACACTCAAATGGGACTCGCATCATCATCATCATCATCTCCCCGACGGCGGCAACGATGCCTGCCGAGGACGAATGCAGCCAACTGTCGATTCTTTGTTCTTGTCGCTCTTGTTGCTCTCGTTGTTGTTGTTGTTAGTGTTGTTGGTGTTCTTGTTTAAGTTTGAACGTTGCCGAGCACATTTAAATAATAACGCCGCGGTGTGCACTCATGAGGTTTGGCTTGCTTTTTTAACTCTTCATTCTTTTTTCGGTGCAACCTTTTGTTTTTTACAACATTTTTCATTTGTTTTTTTTTTTTTTTGTTTTATAATTTTCTACTTTCCGACGTAGGACGAGACGACAAACGACAAACGACGTCTGCGATCATTACTAAATGTCATCAGCCCTGAGAGCGCCTGCGCAAATTGTTCACGTGTGTTCCTGTGGTCGTTCACTTCACTCATTCCACAGCGTTTCCCCTTTCACCTCGCGCACATTAAAGCTGCTTATTTCAATTATTTAAAATTGCGGCGAATGTTCGAAAAAAACACAAAAAAATTCGAGCTGAGAAGAAAAATATTAATGATTTTAATTCGAAGTGACATGTGCTCATTACAATGAGGCTCGTCTTTACACTTTCAAGTCAGGCGGACAGACGGTTGGTTGGCCGGACGGACAAGGCTTAGCGCTCAGCTGGTGGTGGCAGTCTTTAAATGCTTTCAATTCAATTGAAAAACAACATTAATTGATAAATAAATAACAAGCATGAAAACTTTAACTAATCCGTCCCCAAACCACAGAAAAACTTCACTTGTAATCAAATTTCGTCTTGATCTCTGATCTTTTTATACTCTTTACGCAGTAAAAATTATTATAACTTTGTCACGAAGTTTGCATCTTTTAGAAGAAGACATATTCGACTGTAATATGTAAATAATATATTCTCATCCCATGTCCGTCTGTTCGCTCTTCTGGCTGTGTATATATGATAGCTTCCCACATTTTTAGGCTATCGATCTAAAATAAGCAGGGAGTCTTTTTTTTTATGCAGTCAAATCACTGGTCAGAGCCGTCACGATCGGACCACTCTAGCTGGTAGACTCCATTCGAAAAGAAGAAGAATGTTGAAGAAAGTTAAAGTCTTTAGATGGAAAAGTTTTTTGTTTTTAGAGATAGTGATCTGAAATTTCACAGCAAAAAATGGGCATGGCACTGACCACTTATAGCCAAAATCCATAATTTCCATATCTCTAGATCTCAATTAGACATCCAATGAGAAAAAGGGGCGTGAAGAGTATATAATCTTCGGCAAGGCTAAAGATAACGTTTTACTGGATTTTCTTCTCACCGCACGTACACACATGATCGATTTAAGTCGATCTTCGGTCGTTGGCACGTGTTTCATTTAATTTTATTCGCTCGCAATAATTTTTTGCTTGATTTGTTTTTTTTTTTTTCAAAAATTATCATTTAATTTTCCTTCTTTTTTTGCGCTTGTTTTCTTCTCAGTAATTTTTCTCGCAAATACTGAAAGAGCGATAAACTGTTTAACGTTGCACAGTCATCAAGTTGATGATCGCAAATCAAAATGAACTTTTTTCGTTTTATTTTTATTTTTATTTTTTTTTAAGTATTTTTATTTTTTTTTTTTTCTCATATATGAAAATGCATTTTAATGCTTTTGAAACCAACACAGAAATTTCATTTGCCACAACGTCAACATGTCATGTCAAATGTAATTAAGCGATTATACATACTTCTGTCTGCCGGCTTTGCTGCTTTTTCTTTCACTGCTTGGACACTTCATTTCTTCGTTTTCTTCTTTGCTCTTTGTGGTGAAAGATGAAAGTATTTTTTAAGCTGCTTTGACAGCATAATTAAACTTGTTGTTGTCGTCGCATTAAATTGTTAAATTTGTACAAATTTCTTAACAAATCGAAATGATACAAACAGCAACACAACACACAAAAAAGCTTATGCTGCGCAGATGTTTCAAAGGTTACACACTGAGCAAATGTCTGATGTCGACGAGCAACAACACAAAAGGGGAAATTATATGGTTTCACATGCCATAATTTGCTCAATGAATCATTAATCGGCAGTGTCGAATACAATCGACTTGTTACTCAACTGACGCAAATATTAAACGCATTTCGCTCAGTGCATAATTAACATTTAAAGACTTGCTAATGTTCGCTCACTGACTCACACAGCACAGCACAGCACGAAAACAAGCCCAAGCGCAATGCAGTCAGCTCGGTTGGCTGGACTTGGGACACGAGTGGTGGCCACTCACTTGCATAATCCCCTTAACCGAGACCACTTGCGCCGCTGACGGGCACGTCAACTCACCTACCATGCCATTATCATGTGTGTCCGAGCTTTGTCGTCATCGTCATCGTCAGCAGCAGCGGCAGCGGCGCTGGTGTCAAATTGATAATCGCATGAGTTATCACAACAAAAACAGCACTCAACTGACAACGGCCCCAAAAATGTATTATAGTTTAAAAATAAATTTGCACGCCAAATACAAACAAACATGTTCGTTCGTTCGTTCGTTCGTTTGTTCTTTTGTTTGTTGGTTTGTTTGTTTGTCTTCGATGAAAATGCACAATTTTGCACTTTGGCAGCGCACACTCACACACGCAAGGGGTTGCAGCAGTTGCATGCAAGCCGACACGTTCCACTCACCTCTGCTGCTTTCCTTTTATGTTGATCGGCTTCATTTGTTAGCTGCTTAGCCAATGCAAGTTCATTGCAGTAGTAACCCATATTATAATAAAGAAATTTTACCGTTTGTTCGCATAATTTCCTATCGCCGCTGCAAATCGCACAGAAACCAATTGAAGCGCACCAAAGCCAAGTTTGCCGAAAGTGCCGCAGCACAGGAAAGCGAAAAGAAAGGAACGAACTCACGAACGAATGGATGACATGACATGAGCATGAGTATGGAATTGGCAATGGGCATGGATGAGCTGAAGACCGAATTGGAAAGGGGGCGGCCGGCGTACGAATTGTCGCACTGGCATTGCAGCAAACATTAAAGGAGCCAAATGAAGTGAAGGTAGCGGACAGTCCTTTTTGGTCAATGAATCGATCAGATGCGTGCGCGTCTGTTTGCTCACATGTCAGGATGAAAGGTGTAGATAAAGCGCAATTACATGCGATTATCACGAAGTATGCTGACGAAAATTATGAAATGTATAATTTACAGTTAGGCAACGCGTCCATTCATCCGTTCATCCTCATTCGCTGTCCGTCTCACTGTCTGTCTGACTGTCCAAACGGTCGCACGTACGTCGCTCATTCATACATACGTTTATGTAACCTTAAACACTCGACTTTGGCCATTTACTTTTAGGGCCAATTTGACTGCACGCAAATGCAATTTTTTTCTGTGTTTTCGGTTGCTGTTGTTGCTGTTGTTGTTGTGAACATTGTAAGGCGTGTTGCAAATATTATTATTTTTGTGTTTTTATGTTTTGCGTGTGTGTAAGAGAGGACGAGTGAAATTGTGTTGTGTAGGGTGTGTGCCAAACCATAAAAATGTTGTTAAACATGAGCGGCAGCAGCGACAACTACACACACACACACACACACGCACACATAATGCGATAGTTAAAGCTAAAGATAGAACAGGCGAGCGGGACGAGGAGAAGAGCGCGCTAGAAAGGTGTGCATATGCATGGTGAAAATCGACTTGGCACGGCAAACAAAATTGATTTGAAAATTTCGCTGACTGCGCTAAGTTAGCTTAAAACCACGAACAACAGCAACGCTGACAGCAGCAGCAGCAGCAGCAGCAGAGGCGGCAACAGAGGCGGCAGCAACAGCAACACATAATGACGACAACGTCGTCAACAACAACAACAACAACAACAACAGCAACACTAACAACGCTAAGCGAAACGCGTCTGCGAAAAAAAACTGCAGTTATTGACGCACTTGTTTGTTTTTGCTGCAAAGAGGAAGAGAGTGCAAATAACGGCACTCGGGGCCAAACTATCTAGATACAAGTGGTGTGTCTGTGTGTGTGTTGTGTACAGTTTCAGAGGGCAAACACTCTTCTCGCTCAACAGAAATGGCATCGAAAAGAAGGTAATTGATGTGCCACCAAGAAGTTCTTAAGTTATTTTTTTTTTGTTGCTACGACTTAAGACCGTTTATTTTTCCAATCCATACATAAATAAATAAACTCTCAGGTCAACATGTCCAATTTTGGTGCCGTTCTCTTGCGCTGCCATGGGTCAACGATAAGCCAACTTGCACAAACCTTTGGCTATGTCGGTAGCACCTCTTTGAGGTGTCAGGTGTTGCTTGTTTCTTCAGAAGCACAAATGGTTGTTTATGAATCTTTATATCGAATATAAATTGTGTCGTACAAAATATCTGAAAACGTTTTATTACAATCGACGCAACCAATATCACTTTCAAGTCAATAGCTTAATTAGTTGCTTCTTTTCAATTTGGTAAGATTATGGCAATCAACTTAAAACTTTTACAACTTTATATTATAACACGAACAAAACTTTCAACAGTTAAATATGTATTACTAAATAGGGATTAAGTCGGTTAAACTTCTTTAGATACAACTATGCGACTGTTCGAAATCGACTGTTATACCATAAGCTTTTTCTTCTATTTGCGCGCAAACGTTTATGATTTCGCATAAATTATTAAACTTAATGTGAACTTAATCCCCTACTACGCACTCACACACACACAGACGCACACAGACACAGACACACACAGACACAAGTAAATATATGCAAATTTGACATTTTCAACTTATAACTTAGTTAAGAGGCATAAACAAACCATTTGTGAAAATTATTAACAAAAGTTATGAACTTCTTTTAGCGATCGTATCACAAGTCTCTTTTTACATTCGAATTTTTTTTTTGGCCAGTCAGTTGTATTTTATTTATTTATTACTATTCTTTTTTTTGTCGATTTTTATGGTGTTTGCAAATGAACGAACAAACTAAGTTATCGAAATGTTGATAGTCATATTATTTTACTGTCGGATTTTCTATTTGGGTGCGGCAAACAGCAACAAAAACAACAACAACAACAACAGAGGCAGACAATTCCTAAGCCGATTTTCAATTTTTGAATTTTGTATTTGGACGCAAACCCATGCGACACGATACCTGTCACAAAAGTAACGGCACAGCGACATAAGCTTTGATGGATTTTGACGTAAATATGAATTTGTTTTGGACAGCGATGTCAGCTACCAATTTTGGAGCGATTTTGAGGCGAGCTTATCAACGCATTAGATCCATAATTCATTATGGCCAACGAACGTGGCCACTTGTCTTGGCTCGGTTAAGTTACAAAGCCTTACTAAGTCACTTAAATGCCTTGCTACGTGCGTGCGTGCGTGCGTGAGTGTTTGTTACTATGCATAGATCGGCGCGGTGCCGAACGATTGTTAGCTCATGTAGACTCGTTGACGACGACTTCGACTTGGACTTCGATCGAAGTTTTAGACCATATTTCGCTTCGAGCAACGGCAAAATGAATGCTAATCCGCGCGCCATAATTATACAAAAGACCGATTTGAAGCCAAGCTTCAAGTGAGCTGAGCTGAGACGATAGGAGAATTTCGCCAAAACGCGTGTCGGGCATTTCTAATCAGCTGCACGAGCCGCGTTTTATTTGACAATTGTGAAGGCATTTAGCCGTCCATTTGGGTAATGCCAAATTAACATAAATATTTTTATGATTTGCCAAAAACAAAACGAAGAACAAAAACAACAAATGCAGAAAAACAAATAAGAAACATGTCGATGTTGGCAATGCCATCGACATCGACTCAGGTGCCAGCGTGTGTTATGCAATAACGCCAAGTTCTCATTGTGCTTTGGCATCTCGTCTGTTGGCCAACGTGAGTTGAACTCGTCATTCGTGTCATTAACCTTTTTCATAAATAACTGAGTTGACTTGACCAGCCGTGTTGTGGCCACTTCGAGTCGGACCGGGTCGGGCGAGGCAAGGTGAGCAGCAATTTAGCAACAGATGACAGACTCGCACAGCCAAAGGACAAAGGCAGCCGTTCTCTTGTTAGTTTTGTTTCTGTTCGTTCGTCCATTCGTTCGTTTGTTTGTTTATGTGCCTTGGTTAAATGGCAATGAACTCGCAGGACACGCGCTGTGCTCAGTTTTGCACAACAGAGCTCTGTTCAGCTCAGCTCATGCGGAAGTCTTCCGAATAACATCCTCATCAATGCAAAACCATCAAAATTATGGCAGCACTGGAGACTGACAAGCCAGCAGACCGACCGACCGATAGACAGACAGACAGACAGACAGACAGACAGAGAGACAAACACGACCGGACAAGAGCTGGTCTGAGTAGATACATCGACAGCATTAGATTGCTGCCCAGTCTCTACAGAGCGTCTCCTTCGCAATTTGTTAAGCTGACGTCAATCTGCCATGACATATAAATTGTTTAACATGTCTTTAATATTTATCTATTTTTTATTAAATAAATTTAATATTGAAAATTGTTTGACGCACCAATCAACAATACAAACGTATGCATTGAGATTCAAATTTATGCCATTACCGGCTGCAATTAGAAGATCATTTTTCTCCTTCAAGTAATTTCAATTTGCATACGTGAATGAATCATTAGCTGATTAGATACACTAAGCGTGCGATTATCAATAAATTTATAATAAACAAGCTGACAGAAATAAAAACAGTAGATTTTTATTTTTAAATGTCGAAAAACTCCGCTTGATTATGCGACTCCAATGCACTTTACTCAGCTTGCATTTTATATATTCAAATATATTTATTATTAATTATAAAAAAATGATTTATACATGTGTCACTTTTATAAGGTCAACAAGCTAAGTAAGCAAAGGCAATTGGAAGATGCATTAATCGATGTTAATCAACTTTAATCGATATCTAAAAATAAAGTTAATTGAATTTGCAGTTGGTAGCTTAAAAATGACGTTAGTCTACACAAAAGACTGTTTTATTATACTCGTATACCTCAGGCAGTCAACAGTCAACACTCTAACAATAACTGTCGGAAGACTGTACAGATTAAAAGTGCCCTCCGATTGTGTTTAAAAGTCTTTGGATGGCGGAACCATTGGAATTGAATGCTCCCATTCAATAAGAAACATTTAATGAGTAGCAATTTAAAGCTTAAATTAATCGATTTTTTTAATTAAAAAAAGAAATGTTATATCCATGAACCAATTGGCGCAAATCCTTTATTATTGTAATCAACCCGAAAGTGTTGTTAAATTTACCGTCGAACACTCTAGTTTTAGTAGTTTTTTTTTTTATATATCATCTCTTCAGCGAAAACGGCATTCACTTTTATTATAAAATATATAAGTCTTTAGACAATAAGAGCAATTGGCGGCAATTAAAATTCAAGGCCAAAGTTTATTTTTAACTAAAACTAAAAACATGTTTTAAAATGTTTTTTCAATAAGGATTTTTGTTTGATCATAATTCATAAATCTCATAATTTGCAAAAATTCGCGCGTCTTCAACATTTCTTTATGTTTTATTTTTATTATTTATTTTTTTTGACCTGTCAGCCAAGTCAGAGCAGAAAGTCATAATTTATAATCAGTCGCTTTTCAAACGATTTCTTATTTATTTGATTATGTATTTTCGAAAATGAATTAAAAAGTATATGTATATGAATTATATGTTTATTCGTGTGTGTGTACACTTTTTTTAGACATGTACCACGTATGTATATGAATGATGTTATACAACAGAATTTTGCTTGTCGTTGATTTTGTTTAAATGTTGTTAAGTATTCATTTTGTTGTCAAGTTGTGATTTCTTTTCTTTTTTATTTTGCTTTGTTTTAATTCTTTTTATTTCTTGTCGACTTGTTGATGATTTAGTGCGTTCATATGCCAAATCTTCCGCTTTTTGTTTCATCGTCAACACTTTTGCAAAAAACCAACAAGGAAAAGTAGAAAAAATCAGCAACAAGAACAACAAAAAAATCACACGCTGAAATATAAAAGAACATTTTTAAATTTATTTAGGTACATTAATTTATTTTATTTAAATATCAATTTTAAAATGTCTTCATACTAATTCTTATCTGATATGATAATTAATTAGCGTTTTTTGTTTTAAGTATTTTTTTCTGCTTTTTTGTTTTATTTTTCTTTTTTTTATATAATGATTATCTGCTTCAAGTTTCAGGCAACTGCATTAGGTCACTGATGACACTTTGTAGTATGTGAGTTTCAAATGTGTTAATGATTTTTCACTCTTTCCCACTTTTGTGTTGTGTTTTCCATGTTTTGTGTCTTTTTAATATGCATTTATGCAAAGATGGCATCACACATGTTCGTATCAAGATTAACGCTGCGAATTAAATAAACATTAAATAAAAATGTTCATATTTTTATGACATCAACACGATCGCCGTCGCATCAACTTGATCAAAGGCCGGGCAAGACGGTCGCTCATCACGTTTGTCGCAATTTTTCCATTTACTTTGGCTCGAAATGCTCACATATGGAAATCTGTTTTTCTAGCAAGCTTCAAACTCATGCCAAACACACAGAGAAGTCACACTGAGCCAAGAATTTTGGCCAAATTGAAATTTTGAAATTATTTTTTTTTTGTTCGGTTTTTTTGTAATGAACTTGGCGCAACTCAACCCTTTTTATGTTAATTTCTGCTTTAAACAAATTTAGTAAAAATAAAAAAAAAAAACGCTCAAATGTGTTCAAATACATGTGAAAAAAAAGAAACGTTTTCAATTTGCATATTTCTGTCGTTCATAACCGATGTCGATGTTTCTTTTTTCTTTTTCTCAAAGATGTCGGCAATGACGATTATTATTTTGTTGCTGTTACTGTTGTTGTCGTCGTTGTTGTTGTTGTTGTTGTTGCTGTTTTCGACGTACCTAGCACGACTACTAAAACGACACTTTCGAGGCGTCGAACCATTTGAAAATGCCACACCTAACATAAGATATATATGTATCTATAGACATTTTTCTTCACTTCTTCGCCTTTCGTTCCAATTTTGGTTGTTTGTTCGTCTCTGTGTTTAATCCGCCGCTCGTTGCTCTTCGTTGTAATTAGCATTTTTGTTGGTCGGTTCGTTCATTTAGTTGTATTTTATTAAGTTTGATAACGCAATGACAACTTGCTAAACCACTTAAATTAATATTTAGTGTTTTTTCAATATTTATTATTATTTTTTTGTTCTCTCTTTCCATTTTTATTTGTCGCTTTTGCTGATTATGAGTGCAAACAAGTAAAGCCGCACAAGTCTTTTCCTAATGACTTGGAAATATGATTTTGCTGTTGTTGTTGTTGTTGTTTGTTTGAATGTTTCTAGTTTAAAATTTGCCGCTCGAAGCGCGCACGTGGCGCTAACATTTTTGCTTAGCATATAAATAAAGTGCAATTGAATTTGGTTGTTTGCCGCGATAAGATTGCAAAAGTAAAAAATACAAAAAAGTCAACGTTTCATGTCTAAAATTAGTTGTAGTTTGATTATCACTTGTTCAATTGTTGCTGTGAATCATCGCTGCTTTAATATGCATCGACACCTGTGACATTCTGCTGAGGTGTTCGACAAAAGGCTGGGCTCATTCATGCCAATAATTGACTAAGCCTATAATGCCAGGCATTATGTTAGGCCAAAATGCTTTTGTTATTTCCAAGTCGAGACCGCATATTTTACAGAATTCAAGCTTAAGACACTTATCACATTAAATACATACAACAGAATTACTTATCAAGCGTGCGAAGTTTCATTGAAACCAAATTGTGGTTGGCACTGCATTCCGATAAAAGAAACTTAGCTCCATACTAATCAAAAGTAAAGAGAATTATCAGAAATTACTGTTTTTCAGATTTTTGAAAGTTATTAAAACCGAAACAAAGCAAATAATTGATTGACTTTTTCGCCTCCAATCACTCAACACTAAATTAAAGTATCTTTTGTCGTGTATCTGCTTAGCAGCAAACACTTTGCATTTCGGCACTTATGGCTACAAATTTTAAAAATAAAGTGTGCAAAAAATCAACAGCTGCCAAAAATATAACGACCAGCAAAGTAATCACAGAGTGGAAGTGAGAGGAAAACTAACGACTTCAAGAATGGCGAACAACAACAACAACAACAACATCAACAACGACGATAAAAATAAGCGAAATATAGTAATAATAATGCTGGCGCAGCGAACAAACGACAGCAAAAACGTAGAAGGAAATGTTAAACTCTTTTCAACACTTTCAAAAAAAAAATAAAAAAAAAAGTAAAAATTGTTAGAAAATAAAACAATAAAAAGCAAAATTTGCCGTCGCCTTTGTGCCATTAAAGTGTCGACTATGAATTACGAACGTTTGTTGGCCAAAACGCGAAGCGAACTCCGACTAAACAAGACCAACATGCAAAAAAAGAAAGAAACCCAAAACAACTCAGACCATTCAGGAGTAGAAGAAGTTGTGGTCAAAAACACAAATCATCGAAAGGCGTAAATTTATTTTTGTGTATGTGTGTGTATGTGTGCATGTATATGTGTGTTGTATTTCTTTTCTCTTCTTGTCAGGAACGTGCGCATAAACGATTTAAGAGCTGAAATGAAAAACGTTTAAATTGAATTGCGAAAAACAACGATGACTCTCAGCGCTCTTAATTCAAATAAGTTTCCAAGTTTATCGCAAAAGTTCTTCGTTGTTCGTCATTATTTTCAATTCTCATTGGCATTGCTAATTAATTCACGGTTATCCATTTAGCATTGGAAAAGACTGCACTGTTTTTGCGCCCTGTCCTGGGTGTGGCACTTCTAATTGTCATTGTTGTTGAACAGAAGAGACAAAAGGCAACAAAGTGAGTGCTTCGGCTTCGTATTCGTCTTCCCACAGCCTAAGCAGATTATTGCTCATGACTTTATCGATACCGCAAAAAAAATGCTTTTACGATTAACAAAAGCGACAACAATGTTGTCAATTTGACGGCAATTCTTTCAAATATATGACTGCTTTTCGAAAATGAAGATACTTTTGTAATACTTTCGGCTTAGCTAATCAAATGGCAAAGGCAATCATATTTCAATGAGCCTTTTAATTACTTTTATAGGTTTTCTAGAAGATGTTGTGAGATATTTTCTTCATGAGTATAAAGAGACTGATTATTCCAAGACACCAATTAGTAGGAAGTCATTTAGAAAGACTTAATACACATCGGAAGGCGCTCCGGAAAGACCCACGAAGTCTTCTGAAGATGGGCAAACAATTCAATTTCTATTGTGTTGGAAAATTTTATTAACTAACTTAAAGTTAGTCAGAAATTTCGTCATCACTCAACTAATTGTAATTCAAAGTTCTTATTGTCTTAAGGTTATACAATATATGTGTGCTTATATACATATATAAATGCCTATGTGTAGGTGCACAGAGTATACGATTATACAAAGCTAATCAATTGAAAATTAATGCTTGCCAACAACAATTTTCAAATGTCTGACGTCAGCGTTAATTACATAAAATCTGCCAACAGCCATGATGAATCTGAAATGCACGTGTGATTTATTGATTTATTGAAATAGGAATTACAATAAAAAGCAACAAAGGAAAACGAAAAAGACAACGAAAAATTAAATTCATAAGGTATTTTATTAACAAGTCACAAAACAGCATTGAACAGAACAGCAAAGAACAGAACAGTTCACAAGTTTGTCTCTAACGAACTGCCATGACCAGTTCTCTGGACCGCTGCTGCTGCTGCTGCCTCCGCTGCAATTGTTGGCGTTGTCAAGTCGAGCTTAGCCAACAAACAGTTCAGAGCGAACGCGTTCTGGAACCGGTGCTAATTAGCATATTTTGCGCTGATATGGGTCAGCGCTAGGGAGGGACACCCATTTACTCACTCACTCACTCACTCACTTACTCACTCACTAAGGCAGTGAGTTAGTCAGTTAGACAACGAGTCAGTCAGGCCGTCGAGTCTGCCAGCGTGAAGAGCCGCTTTAGATACACAATCGACAACAGTATCTACGCTCAAATCTCTCGCTCTCTCTCTACGCCTGTGACTTACTTGTTATAGTTCAGGTCAGTATCTTAATGCATTTATTTTTATATCTGTTGAACAATAAAATTTATCTTTTTTCCCTATGCGATATCCATTATAGTAATGAAATTCTGATGTGCTCAGTCATTCAATTTTGTATCGAAATGCGACATTTGTGCTTTGCTCAACTCAGCTGACATGCCTTTTTGGCGCATTTAAGGTACACACCCAAGATATTTTCTTTATCGTATTATACTATTCAGAAAATACACACACACACACACACTTACACACAAATGCATACATTTGAAAGTGTTAGTATTGGTGTATGTGTAATGTGCATACACATGTACAAGTTGTCATTTGACTTTGTCGTCCGTTGCGCTGCGTTGTGTTTATTGTCACGCTTTGATTTGTTCTTTTACTTCCGCTGCCCCTTTGTTTTTTGCCCTCTTTTCCTATACAAAAGCTAAACGCGCCACACAGACACAAAAAGACAATCATTTTTTTTTAATCGCACAAAAAAAAGCGAAAAAAAAACTTCAACTGGAATTAAACATAAAACTGGTCATTTGTTTTTTTTCCGCTTTCCATTCAACGCGCGATTTGTTTTTTTTTCCTATTAAGTATATTTTTTTTTTTCTGTTCTGATCGCTGAGTTGCTAAACTGTTGTTCAGTTTTTTTTTGTACTCGTTTGTTGGCAGATTTTTTCATTTTTTTTATTGTATCTTTTTGCTAGCTGTCGGACACCCTGTATCTGCGCACTTGGCCCGCCGTGTTGCAGCTCACTGGACCGCAAGTCTTTATGCAATTGCAGGCTGATAATAATTTGCGCTCGCGCGTTTATCTGCACTCGCACCGCAACCGCCTCGACCCGTCCCCTCCCGCTCCAATCAGCTTCAGTCAGCGCTATTTTGTGCCGCTTTGCAGCGGTTCTGCTTCAGTTCGCATTGCTGATAGCCCATGAAACCCCAAGGCGCCAGTGCTCCGAAGCTGAGAAGTCTTCCTCATTGGAGGCTGTGACTGATAGCGTTTCCTAATGAAATGTGTGTTGAAAGTTGTTTCTGGTTTCGGTTTATTTATTTTTATTTTTTCATTAAAGTATATTATTCCAAGCCCATCAAAGAAAGAAAATACTCAATTTTTTGTATTATTTTTTTTTCTATTTTTATTAAACAATTTTTTGTATATTATTTTTATAAGTCTTTAATGTTTCCACAAAGCGATCTTGTAAAATTTGAGCTGTTTTCGCGAAAGAAGAATTTTAAGTTTTTGTTTTGTTTTAAATTTAATCTTCAAATTCTTCTGCAATCTTTGCAAAATGCAGCCTTGGACCCCAATTCCGAACGTTGTACACTTTTTCTCTCTCAGATATTATCATTGTTGTTGTTGTTGTCGTTATTGGTGTTGTTATTGTGTTGTGCTGAGGTTGTTGTTGTACTTGATGCAGTTATTTTTGTTGCTGTTGTTTGTCAGACGTCATCAGTTGGCTGATGACTTGACGTGCCGCTTTGAACGGAGCTGAAAGTATCTGAGCAAAGAAGTATCTGCTATTAAGGCTGCGGCTGCTGGTTGTTTTCGATTTGTTGCTGTTGTTGTTGTTGTCGTTGTTGCTAATGTTGAAATGCGGAAAAATGTAACAACGATGGAGACAAAACGATGCGAAAAGCAAACATTTGAGGCACAGTTTTGATTTATGGGCAAAAATTAAATTAACTGCAGCTGAGACGAAGGCAAACTCAAAAGAAAACAAAGTCAAAAATGGAGATGTTGATGATGATGGTGGCTGTGGCGGTGGTGCTGTAGTGTAGTATCTGCCACAGCAGATAGGACGGACTTTGATAGAAACGCTTACAGGCTATCATCAGACAAAGAAGTACAGAGAAATGACAACTAAAAGATATAAAGGAAAAGTATTAAGATAGCGTGTGAGACAGAGAGACTGAAATACTCAATGGGAAATATGCTGAAAGTGTGGAAGTTGAAATATCAAATAAAAGAAAATTGTTATTATTGTTGTTGGTTGCTGCTGTTGTGTTCAACTCTGAAGTGTAACTTGAAAAAGCGCAACAAGCACATCGACAACTAAAAACGTTGCACTTGCAACACCTTTAGACTTTTATAGTTCCAGAGATATAATTATTTTCAATGTTATGTTTTGATAAGTCCTCAATACATGACACAAATTATATTTCCGCATCGCAATACGAAAAATCATTAACCAAACTCAAAACCGAAATCCCAGATGGGTTCATCCCTAGATCTCAAAGTTTTCAAGGCATTAGTACAGCCAGAAAAACGTACAGACAGTCGATTGGTTTTGGCCAACCACTTGATTTTTTATAGTGTTAAATATATATGAAGTATCTGCCACACCCTTTGTGAGATGTTGTATATATAAAGCTGGATTTACTTTAAGAAATATATAATTGTTACTTAAAAGAGTTTTTTATTGAACGCATAAATGATAAGAAGTAAATGGAACGAAAAGATCAGGACACGCATTTTCACACAGACATATTTATGCATGAAACAAAAAAATAGATACATTTATGTAGGTTTCAGTGCATAAAGTATCTTTCTGCTTTATTTTCGCAATATCGCTTCATATGTGTGCATGGTATATGACATTTATAACTGCGTGCCATAAAAATCCACTTTGTGCATTGCTCAACTTGACGAAAGGCAACGCGAGACGCGCCGGGGCAGGAGTTGGCTGCTGCAGAAGCATACACAACAACAACAGCAAGAAAATCAGATACTCTGCATGCGTGTATCGGCAACTGCAGCAGTTGCATGAACAAGAATGCAACGCAAATTTGTGCAACTGCCGACAATAAACTGAAATAATGTAGACGATGCTGATGATGATGACGGAGTTGATGGAGATGCTGCTGGAGTGAGATTCGAGTTGTGACCAAAGTGTGAGGCGGAACAGCGCTGCGCAGAGCAAAGGAAAGGAATGTCTTGCGTGAAGTGCACTCGGCTACAGAGCAGTTGTGCTCTGCCTGCATTCAACTTCATTCGGCGACGGCAATTGCCGTTTGCGATTGCATGTGCCTTCAGCCCAACCAGGCAGACAGACAGACAGACAGACAGACAGACAGACAGAGATACAGACAGCAAGACAGACAACCAGACAGTCAGACGGCCAAAAGTGACAGCCTCATTTCGCTCGCTTCATGCCACGCAGCCGAGCCGAGTCGAGCCGATTTTTGTTTTTTTCTTTTTGTTTTTCCTCATCTTGTTTTATTGTTCCATACCATCATTTTTTCGAAAGTAAATTTTTATTTTTTAAGCTTTAAGTTGCGTTTATAAAAATATGTACACACAGAGTCATTTAATTAATTTATTTTTTTATTTTTCACAGTTTTTACTTTACTTATTTCGACTCGGCTCGACTTCATCACACGCCTGACAGCGTCAGAGCTCTGTTAGTAGCCAAGCGACAAGTTAATACTTCAGTTTCGAAGGGCGTTAATTTTGTCAAGCTAGAGTCAATAATCGCAGTCAATTGGAAGCTCTTCTAACCACGTTGCATTTTCGTGCCCCTACAGCAAATGAAATTATTGTGAAATATTTTGATTCTCAATTAATTTCTCTGTAATTTCCTGCTTTATGAGTTCATAGAAGTTTGATAAGCGATTGATTTATAAGTAATCGATGATTGCCTCTGTTTATGGCTTAACAATTACAAAAGAACACTCGATAGTCTTATCTGCATTGTGCGCGCACTCGAACCATCGAAGTGCTCCAACAACAAACACAAGCGACGAGTGCACAAATCGCTAACTATTTACTTAGAAAATGTCCGCAAATATACTTTTCTATTTGGTGTGTTCATAATTATTATTCGCATGCTTAGAGTATTTCCGAATTGTTGTCAAATAATCAATCGAGTAAATATGTGTCAAACATTTTAATATTTTTTTTTAAGATAACTAATGTGCATCTATTTTCAATTTCTTGTTTGACGTTTTTTTCTTTTTTTTTTTAAATTAATATTCTTAATCTGTACCTTTTTGTTGTTGTGTTAGTTAACAAAGAGAATGTTGTTTAACAAATGTTTGTCGCGTCGTGTCAGGTTTTCCTCTGTAACAACAAGTTACAAGCTTTTGCACTTTGAGTTTCGCTAATCGACTGGATTAATGAGCTAATCATGTCGAACGTAGCGCAATTTAACCGAGCAAAAGTTGAAGTGATTCAGTCGGAAATAGAAACATTTTCTAGAATTATTAAATTAATCGCATAAGAATTTTAAATGTCGTTCTTGAAGGCAGTACAAGCCCTAATTGAAATCAGCGAAATGGTCTGGTCCGCGTTTTGCTTGTAGAGTTTTTGAAATGGGGTGAGTCTTTGTATGAGCGGGGTCTGTTCAGAAGGCTTTCCAGAGCAAAAACAATACTCTCTGCGATTTCTAAGCTTCTCGTCGGTTTTTCAAGGAGATGTTATCAAAATTTAAAGAGAAATATATTCTAACTTATATTACCACAAACTTTTACCTTATTAAAATGAGAATATACAAACTTAAAAATAATGGACAAAAAAATTGCAGTACAGTCAACATGAAATACAATAGAACTTCTTCAATCCGGACACCAACATAAGTTGTACTTTAACGTATTTAAATATGTTAAAGGTAGAAATTAATTAAGAAAAATTCATAATATCTTAAAAACAAAAATAACGTTTTTTTTTTTAAATTAATTATTTTAAATAAAATTCAAAACAACATCGGAAATTCAGTAATTGGTACTTTTCAATCATTGGATCTAATAGTCCGGGTTATCGAAGTTTTACTACATTATCTTATAGCCCATATGCATTTTATGTTTGTGGAAGATTTTTAAACGAATACCTGAAACCTGAAAGAATGATATGTTTAAATGAATATCTTTCCGTCGTGCGTGCGTTGATTATTGGCATTCCAAGAGCACGGTATGAAGTTCCTACAGATTTTTAAAGCAAAGTAGGAACTCTATACCTCGCTGATGGCAAAAACCAGGAAGGATGGCAGATACATTTTAGTCATTATTTTTTTTTTTCACTCACTTGTACGGCACTCAAGCGTTTCACTTAATTCCCAGATAATTAGGGATATATTAAAATACACAAACACTCAAATTAATATTTTTTAATCAAATTAATATTTTTTTTCTGTTTTTTCGTTGTTTTTTTTCTGTTTTGAAATTTGCCGTTGCAGTCAACAAATTCGTTGCTTTCATTTACATTCCGATTTATTTGTTAATATTTCGCTGTGTTTGTCAGCTTTATCAATATTCGACGTGCTGAAAATCGCGTGTTTTTTTTTCTTTTCAATAAGTTTTTTGTATTTATAGTTTTTCGTACATGTTTATTTATTTATTGAGCTTTTAATTCTTGTGCTGATTGCACAAAGTACACACCCATTTTTGCCTCAGCGTTATTTATTTTTGTTGTTTTTTTCAAGTTTTTTTTTATTTTTTTGTTTTTGATTTTATATCTTTCCCCGTTGAACAATCGAATCTTTTCACATTTTGAGAAAACTGTTAACTAATTTGCAAATTATAAAAAAAACAACGATATTTTTAAAAGTACACTTTAGTAGAAATTAAATTTTTAAACTTTTAATTGCTGTGCCATGGCACTTTGTCGTTTTTGATAGCTTAAAGCATATCGTATCAGCTTTGGTGAATTAACGGCACTTTTATAACAACAGCGACAACGATGCACGGCAACTGACAAAACCGAAATAAAGCGAAAAAACTCGGCTTCCAAAGAGCAACTCGAAAAAACCACAAACCGCGACGTCGACGTTCACGACGACGACGACGCAGACGACGGCATTGGTTTCGCTGCCGATGTCGACGAAGGCAGCCGCAAAAGCAGCAGCAACGACAGCGACATGACGATCGCGACTAACGACAAAGCGACAAATGGCGACGAAGAACGACAACGGCAACAACAACGAGTTGTGGATTTTGCACGACGCAACTCCATTAAAATCTGCTGCTGTTGCTGCTGCTGCCGTCACTGCTGCTGCTGTTGCTGCTGCTGCCTCGGCTGACGTTGACTGCGACCGCAACGTTGCACCACAGTTTTCTATCGCGCGATCAAGCACAGTTATGTTGAGTGCGCCATGTGCAGTTAGCAGCAAAGCTTGCATGCAAGTGTGTATCTGTGTGCGCTTGTGCGTGTGTGTGTATGTGCACGTATGCGTGTTGCTTATCGTTCGACATATTGCAAAAAATTAAGTTTTTTTTTTCTAATATTTTTTCTCACTCGCTCGCTCAATTGTTTGTTGTGTGGCCAACGCTATCAATCGATAATCGAAAGATTAGTAAAAATTTTAACAAAAAGGCGCCAGAAAAGTAACAGCACAGCGACAGTGACAGCACCGCTGACAGACGTTCACTCGCGCACGTATGCCGCTTGTGATAGAGAGTCGTCTTCTGTTGTCGCTGTCGTAGTGCCTCAACGTCGTTAACGACTTTGACTTCGACTTCTTTGATTATTATAACGGGCGAACGAATCAGCAACACAAGTGCAGCGTGCACTCACTCATACAAACAACAACACCAACACACAGTTAGAGAAACGCGAACCCAGCCACACAAACACGATCGATCGTGCGCCATCAAATTCCAGTTAAGCTGCAGCGTCGCAGTAAGCTTGAGCCGAAACAGAAGCCGCAGTAGCATCGATTTTTCGCTGCCAACTTGTTGTTCGTACACTTCACATTTCCGTCCAGCTCATTTTCCGTTTACCGTTCACACAACTGTTCGCCGCGACTGCGAATAAATGAATAAAACTGCACTTTTCAAGCACACAGCGTTATTCATTTGCTTGCGATACACCACTGCTTTATGTGCCATTCGCAAATGCTTGAAACATAGGGGAAGGATACATTGAAAATGCATGCATTGTATGAAATTTGTATGTGAATTGGTGGTGAGTTTTGTTGTGAGTGTTGCTTACGCCATGTCTGAGTGTGTTTGACGCAACTTGAGCACTTTTCGTCTGTGCTCTCTCTCGCGCGAATGGTCGTAAAGGCGTTTATGAGGGAGTCGGCCGATGGCGCGTTTGCTTGAGTGAGTTTGAAGGTTTGTGCCGTAAGCTTTTGCTGTTTTGTTGTGTCGTCATGCCATATGAGTGACAAATTGCCAGCAACATGTTTTTACGACCCTGTGACAAAATGTCATTACACCTATTAGACGTTAGCGAGAAAAGGATAAAATGTAAGCCTTGAGGGGCAATCACAATTCACTCTTCATAAACCCCACAACAAAAAAAAACTGAGTTGTTTTGTTCAAATTTTGTGAGTTCGTTGCAACTTGAGTGGCATATTGTTGTCGTCTCATTCTAGCCCATTGCTACGACGGCATTTGTAAGCAGTTTGGCACATTGAGCAGGTTTTTGAGCACGTTTGTGCGAGGTTGCGTATGGCAAAATGTTCGCTGCGAGTGTATGATGGACATGTATGACGACATGCACGCAACATGTTCTTGCAGCTAATGCGTTTTGTAGCTTTGTCGCGGTCACCGAGAAGCGCTCGTATCGATGCTGTCATTTTAGCCTTTTTCCGGACAGATCTGTGCTCTCTTTGGAACTGACTTAGTTGGAAATGAGCACAACAACTCCTATCCGGAAATCTGTATGCCAATGATAGGCAGAATGCCGTTTTAGTACGTTGAGACAAACAAAAAGCGCAACAAGCAGACGTATGTGTTCATGAAAATGGTTGTGAGCTTAGGGCTAATACATCTGGAAATGTGAACGCTAAATTTGTCTATCTTGTGTCTGTGATATCTTTTGGAGCTTCGGCATCAACACTATTAAAACACAAACTTATCACTATAGCAGTAGTTATGTGCAAGCTGTATCTCGAACTATTTAAAAGTTATTAATGAACTATCAACTAAAATGATGGATATTTTAATGAGAATTGCTCACAAGCGAAACTGTCGATGATATTCTGTCTAATGCAGTAAATCAGTAAAAATCATAAGGAAACGAAATTTGTTTTGTTTGAGAAAGTGTGCTTGTATATGTTCGATGTGCAGTTGCAGCGCTGCTGACGTTTTCGAGTGAAAGCCGCTTTGTGATATGCTCTTGTAGCTGCTGTTGTTGTTGTTGTTGCGCTCTTTACTGCTGACTGCGCATTACATATATTATTTGTTTTCCGCCCAGCTCGCTTTCTAAGCCATTAAAGCGGTCGGTTCGGTCGCAATGCGTGGGCGCTGCCTACATTTAATTAAACTCTAATGATGATGACTAATCGCGCTGGCCATGGGCCATGGGCCACGGAGTCACGGGCGGGGGGCGGCCAACTGGAAAAAGTTCGTTCAAGGCCAAAAAGTTGTTCATTTAGTGTTGCATTTAGTAACGCAACAACAAAACATAGAAAAAAAACAACATAAAAAGTAAAAAATATCGTTTTTTTTGGTTATTTTTCACTTTTTGATTTGCTTGGCTCGCGGAATCGTTCGTTCGCTCGCTCGTTCATTCGTTCGCTCACTTGCGCGCTCGTTCACCCGCTCAATTTTGTTCGCTTTTTGAGTTCGATGATCTGTTGTTGCTTTTATTATCGTTGGTCGTTGACTGTTGTTTGTTGCTGGAGAATTTTCAGCTTCAGCTTCTTCCAACTCTTCTTGTTGTTTTTCTGCTTTCGCCATCGTGCCGCCAAAAAAACGCCGACGTAGTACGCACGCGGTCACGCTGAAATAAAAATCCCCCATCCCCACCGCCGCCCCCTCGCTCGACGAACAAAATCAACCATGCCGAGCAAACGCAAACGCTTCGTCAGAGATCTCGCGCGCTTTTTTTCAGTTACATGTATGTGTGTGTGTGTGTGCGTTGTTGTTGTTTTATGTTTTTGTTTTGTTTGCTGTTTTTTTTTTTGTAGTTTTTTGTGTTTTTTGTTGTTTTCGTTTTTTGTCTTGTTCGTCTTATTTGTACGCGCGTATCTACAGTAGCACGCCTCAAGAGCATTTTCACAGATATTTATCTAGATACAAACATATCTACAGGCATATGCACATACAAGTTGTTGTTTTGTTTACCGTAAGTAGACAAACGAACATCAACGAAAGCAGAATAAAGATAAACAAGTACAATAAGACGAAGTAAACGAAGAAGACGAAGAAGAAGCAGAAGAAGGCACAACAAGAGCAACAAGCAATGAAAAGAAATAAAGCTTAGAGTAAACAATGTACGTAATTTATACATATTCGCGCGCATACACATACATACATATGTACACACGTACGTATAGCAATAGCAATAGCAATAACAACAGCGACTGTGACTGTGACTGCGACAGCAAGCTAGACGTCGACAGCGACATCGATAGCAACAACAACAACAACGACGACAACAACAATTCAGCGACCACGCGCAACCAACAACAGCAGAGCACAGTACCAAGTATAAGAAGAAGCAGCACCAGCACAGCAAAGAACATAGAAAATTTATTATTATTTTTATGTGTAAATTATACATTTTTTCGCCCGTTTTTTTTATTTTTATTTTTTAACATATTTGGTGTGATTTTTTTTTTACTATTTTTTTTATTAATTTTTTTTAATTTTATTTTTTTCCCCCTTTTAATTTGCGTTTTAGCTCTTGGCGCTTATTAACACCAGACGAGTGATAGAAATCGAGAGCGAGACGATCGATCGGCCGTTCAAATAACGCCAGAATAACTTCATACCGAAAAAAGCCCTGCCCCTCAAACACCCCAAACACTTCAAACACTCCCTTTTTTCGTGCTTTCATTCTTTTTAGCATCAAGGCACGTGCGTACATCTCAGCGCCCCTCATTGTACACCCCCCTTTACTCATTTGAGCACAGTCATCGGCCAGTGTGACCCCTCAGCACTGTGCGCCCCTCAAACCATTCGACAATCGTTGGTGACAGCATTATTATCACCAACGATAACAACGAATTAACAACTTTTGAACATTTGATTGCCGCTTATTCGACACAAATGTTTATTGCACTTCACATTGATAAATGTTGTTGTTGTTGTTGTTGTTGCATTAGCTACAAATATATATTTATTTATTATAACAAAATTCATTTGTGCGCCGTTTTTGATTCTTTTGTTTATTTAAAAAACAATAATAAATGAAATTTATCTTCATTTGTATTAATTTTCGTATCAAAATGTTTTCTTTAAATTAAATTTTTAATTTATTTATTTGTTCTTTTTTTCGTATAAATATTGACAGCATTTGTTGCTGTTCATGCATATTTACATGTGTTTATTGTGCTTGATTTGATTTGATTTGATTTGCATTACAATAACAACAATCAACAATAACCAACAAATGAGTTACAAATGCCGCACAAAAGATACTTTGCAACAAAGTCACTTCGCACACTTCATATGACAAAAGTGTGACGGTTTGGCTTTGAGCGCTTCGAGGAAAATGAGTAATCTGCCAAGTGCGTTAGGTCTTTGATAAAGAACTCAGCAAAGAGGTTCGTTTCCTAAATGACGCATCTTAAAAAGTAAAATGACAACAACAACAAACTATGAATAATGCGACAATATTGAATTATCATGTTATATTCGCTGTGACAAGTCTTGTTGCCACAAAACATTCAAGGTCTTTCGAAAACGCAAAGTTAATTCAAATCTAAAAAATATACTGAAATGAAACTGTAACTTAAACAACAACAACAACAACAACACTAACAATAAAAGCATTACTCATATGCGAAGCACATTCACTCACAAAGCTGTTAAGGCAATGGGGGGGCTTGAAGGTTCGGGGGAGGCGGGCAAACCGATCCAAGTACGTGCATATATTTTCTATATTGCAGAATGATTATTCGCGTCATTTCGAATGTAATTATGGCAAAGTACGAAAATATTTGAATGCATAATTGACAAAGTTGTTGTTACTTGATTTACTTTGTTGTTGTTGTTGTTCCTTTTATTGGATTTTTTGTTGGTTTTAATCATGCAGACATTTAAAAGGTATTAAGTAGTTTGCTGTCTGAGTTGTCTGTCTGTCTGTCTGTCCGCTGTCTTTTGTGTTAATTGATTTTTAATGCCGACAATAACACATACAACAACAACAAGTAAAGAGTCAAAGATGCGGTCATCAAAGCTGAGATGCCAAAAACATAAGCTACAAAAAAAAAATATATATAAAATACAATTAAAATAATCAACAAATGGCATCGAATAAAGTTTTTTTTATTCTGCAACGAAGATTTCTGTTTGTATGAAAGCACAACACATGACAAGACGAGACTATGTGCGGCGTCGAGAGGCAGCATGTTGTTGTTGTTGTTGTATGTATCTATCTATCATTAAACGAGTAAAGGAAGCATTTAAAATGAATGACAGACATGGAACAGGAAGTTCAAAATGACTTTGAATCTTAATAAACTTGGTCATACTTGTTGCTTTTATTTTGTTCTTGCTGCTGTTGCTGTTGTTGTAGCTGTTGCTGTTGTTGTTATCGTTTTTGTTGGCGTTCTTGTTAATGTGCTTATTTGCAAGAGAGTCGAGTCGAGTATAGCTACAATAACAACAACAGCAGCACAAAAATGTTGTTAGCAAAGCCAGAACATGTTGCAATAATAGCAACAAGTTGCGAATGTCATAACCAAGAAGCGTTAAAGGCCAAATCCACAATAAGACAGTGAAAAGATACAAATATACATGTGTGTATTTGTTTGACTTCGGTTGCCACGGTTGCAGTTTCTGATGACAGCAACTTTTCTTCAACATAAGTTCTTTTTTATGCTTGAGGAGTGTTTTGTGTTTATTAATCCCCGTTGCAAGTAAGGCCAAACACACACACCGCACAAGCTCTGCAGCTGTGTGTGTGTGTGTGTGTGTGTGTGAGTGTGTTTGTGTTATGGGAAAGTTTTGTATCGTACGAGTTCTTTTTCATACTTTTTGTTTGCAAAAGTTTTATTCTGTCATTCTTTTGATTTCTTTTCTTTTCGCAGCTTTTTTTGATGTTGTTGTTGTTGAAGTAGTTTGAATTGCTTAAAAATAATGCACAATAAGCACAACAACAGCAACAACAACCACAAAATATTACACACAAATCACCAACAACAATGTGAACAACCTGTTTGAATCACCTCTTTTATTGTTGGTTTTTTTGTTAAAATTCGTTTTTGTGTTTATCGTACTTTGTTGTTGTAATTACTCGCGCTGTTTTTGTTGTATTTTGAAGGTCATTTGCAAAGTTTTTTTCGCGCGTTTTTTTTTTTGTTTTTTTGCTCATTTCGAATAAAATTTGATATTTTTTATTTATTTGTACTAAAATTTTTATGCAATGCTTAATTAAACGAATTATTGCAAATTACCGATTAAAGTCTATTTGATTTATGCGCCCAAGCCAAAACAAAACAAAAAGGCACATGTTACGTTGGCGCTCATGGCACATACAGCAAGCTAATAAAAACTTGATTTTAAAAGCAGCCATTTGCGAATGTTAGACTGCTGTATGTGGCCTATGGCAATCTCGTAACATGAAAGCATTAAAAGTCAAATGTAAAAAATACAGATCATTTTAGTTGTTCTCAACTATGGAAAGTCGCTCTTATCCGAAGAAAGAAATGAATTCCTGTCATTTTGACACCCACAAGATACTTTCGTCGTTTGCTCTCTGCTCTTTCTTGGCCTAGTGTCAATTCTATTAAATGTGTCAAGCCAACAACAACAACAACAACAACAGTGTAGTGAAGCCTATTAATATTCCACAGTCGCTGCGATAAAAAGTGCCATGTCACTTCAGCTTCAAAAAGCAAAAGGCAAATGTGCCAGCGACCGAAGTAAGCAATTGTATCTAGTATCTTTTGAGTGCTGAACGCATTTTTCTCTTGTCATGCCGGTTGCGCATTTTGCAGACCATCAGCAAAGATCTGTTCGACTCATTTTCGTTTTCATTTTCGCTCACCATGAGGCGCGTTTAATTAATTTTCCCAGAATATTTAATAAAAATTAATGAAGTCACATTAAAAGAAATGCTGTAAAGAAGTCAAAGAAGTATTTGGACTTCGAAAAGGCTTTAAAAATACATAGGAGCAGTAAAGTATTGAATTTAAGGCGTTCAAAATTAAAGCAGCCAGAAACTCGTCATCTTTCAAGCCCAAAGCAACTCGAATAAAAAAAAAACTCAAAAAAATAAAAAATGAAAATTTAAATTTATGACTTCAACTTCAACGCACCTTTTTCTTCATTGATTCTTTTTTTTGTTTTGTTCGCCAACTTTTCTAATGAAACACACACTTGAAATAAGATAAACATATAAATTTCTTGTTGTAGTCTATCATACTCAATATGAAATAAAGGCAACGACCACAACAACAACAACAATTGGGTAAAGAAGCATCTTTGACAGTATTAAGATTTATTGCGCCACCAACAAAAAACATAAAAACAAAGCATAAATTGTTAAAGCTCACAAAACAGGCAAAGTAGAAAACGAAAACCAAAAACCCAAATCCAAAAAAATATGCTGGAATTATTTTTAATAATGTTAACATAAGAATTCCAGTAAGAGATTTCAGTCTATTGAGCGCGACTTCAAAGTACCCTCTACCCACAATTATGAACAACTGTTTCTAAATAAAATTTTTTAAATAAAACCAAATCATATACCAATTTTCACTCTTCTACACGAATTGGTTCTAGAGATTTTAAAAGCACGAAACTCATAAAATTTTCCTATTACAAAAGGGAACCAAGAAGACTAATGTAATTTTTTTACCCAAGGTGGCTACACTTATTTGTCCTTTACCAACAAATATAAAAGGAATGGGGAATACTTGATCTGCAGTTGATAGCCGGGTTAATGAATAGGAGAATTATGATCCGAAGGAATATTGTTTTTTATCGTGAATATTTCGAGATCAACGCTATAGAGATTCCGCACATGAATGAACCAACTTCTCTTTCGAACACGATCAATAATTATACTTTCTAGAGTCTGCCACCTCTTTGGTGTAACTTATATGTTCAATGCAAGCCAAACTAATATACCTTCGGACCATAAGGTAAAGTGTAAAAAATAATACTTAAAAATATTTCCGCAATAAAAATCAACTCATTTCGAAAATCACAATTCATACATCATCAACAGTTGAACATAAATGAGCGCGGATTATTGAACAAGAACAATTTCGCTTCGTTTCGTTGTTTGTTTGTTTGTTGGCTGATTTGTTTGCTTGTTTATTTGTTGCTTTGTTGTTTGGTCATTTGATAATCTTGTTTGTTCATTCAGCAAATGACGCCTCTTTCTTTGAATATGAGTGTCTCATTATTAGCGACAACAACAACAACAACAACAACAACAACAACAACAACAACAACAACAACAACAACAACAACAACAACAAGAAAGCTGACAACAAAAACAACTTTCTAAAATCATATTTTCTCTGCGCGTTGACCAATAAATCTTCTTTTCGTGGTCGGCCGCGTAGGTGCGCCAGAATATTTTTCAACGCCGACTTTTCGATACAAAGAAAACGCCCAATTCAAAAATCAGTTTTCTTTTTTCCCATTTTTTTACTCATTTTTTTATTTCTATTTTTTCGTAGAAAGATGACAGCTTTTGTATAATTTTTAGTTTCTTATATTTTTTTATATTTATTTATTTTTTTTTATGAATAAGACATGAATTTTTAATGAAATAGTTCATAAATCAGCGCATTCGGGCTTGAGTTCAGTTCAGCTGTGAGGGTATTTTCGGACCTACGCATAACGCTTTGATTTTATGTTAGATGCAAAGCGAGGGAAAGATACATTCATAGTTAGTTGGATCGTAAGATAGTTAGATGCAACACAAGCGTTCAACTTGTGGGCGTATGAAAGCGTCAGATGAGCTGCGATCGGCGAGCGAGTTGACTTGAAGGTCAGCGACAAGTTCAGAAACTTAATTGAAAATGTTTGTCGTCATTATTGTGTTGTGTGAATTGTTGTTGCTTGTGCGAATAGTTCACACTCACGCCACGCCGTGAGTCACGCAGTATTGATACAGTTTGAAGGTTGAAGTGAATTTGCTTAAATTTTTTTGCCGCCAGAATGAGAAACCAAATCAGACATTTGGTGGCACACATGTGGGCGCGGGGGACGCGGGCAGCGCGGCAAACTAATAAACATTTAATCGCTGATAAGGCAACACTTTATTTATATCAATGACGCTTTCAATTGCTTTTCAATTGTTTTATAAACTAAATAAAATATTTCAAACATGACCAACTACAGCAACAACAACAACAACATTAACAACAACAATTATGACTGTGACTGATAAGATTATCGCAAATGTGTATGAACAACAAACAACAACAAATGTTCATTTACTTCAATGAGCTAAAAATTAAAATTAAAATACAAATTTATAGTATGACTTATGTTAATGTTGTTGTTGTTGTTATTGTTGGTTTTTGCTGCTTTGCCGGTGTCGACATAAGTCAACTTATGTACATATATATTTGTGTGTGTGTGTGTTTGTCTTATGCATGTGGTTGAGTTAGTCAAATGCGTGCACGTCATCGCTCTAAAAATAGCTTTGCTTACTGGCGTTCATCATCATCATCATCGCCATCCCCATCACCATCATCATCGCCATCCACATGATCAACAACACCAAAGTCGAGAATAACGTCGACTGCGACGCCGAGCCAAGCACTTTAAGTGGCACAATTAAATCAACGGGCCTGACGTTCTGACATCGAGAGATAAGACAGAGGATGCGACGGCGGCAGCAAAGTAACGAGTTGATTTGCCTCGCGTTGCTTTGCTTTGCATTCGGATATGAGATACTTTTTCTGCCGCATAGACAGTTTTCGAACAAAGCTGCTGTCGAGCATTAAGAACTGTGTCAACATTTTATCCTGAGTATGTAAAGAACTTCCACACACACACATGCACACAAGCAAATATTTCATAAGTCAAACAGTCAAGTGTTGCTTTGCCTTATGTGTGCATGTGCATGTGTGTGTGTGTCTGAGTGTGAGGGTGTGTGCCTTCCAAATATGTGGCGACGCCTACCGACCCCAAATGTCGACCCGGCAATCAGACAAACATGGACGCCGGCGTCAACACACACGCACACACACACACACACACACACACACACACACACACATAAGCAAACTTGCAACATTACAACCACAAAAACTGCTTATATGACCAAATACACACATAGATACACGCACACTATGCATGACTAATAACGCATATCCTTCGCTTATCCTAACTACTTACGACAAGAACTGCTGACTCGTCACTACACTCACACACACATACACACACACACACACACACACACACACACACACACACACACACACGCCCAGCACTTGAAATTACATGCACACAGATACAAAAAGTGTGGAAAAAAATACAGCAAAAATAGGCAAAAGGATAAGGAAAGAAAAGAAATTATTGACTTCTCGCACACCCAAAGACTCAGCGAGGAAACGGAAGAAATCCGCCATTCAAGGGTGGTTTTCTTACACATGAGTATCCTTTTTTTTCGGTTTTCGTATCTGTTTCCTCTTTTTTGGTTTTCCTACAATACATTTTGTTGCCTTGTCCCACTCTGTGACGCCTCATTATTGCTCTTGTCTTGCACTCAATGCTCGCTTTGTGTTGGAATTCTCGCCTTCATGTCATCGATTCCAAGGATTAGGCTTTTTATGCCTCTTCTGCTCTATGTTTTTCATGCAATATTTTGTACACCACTCAGGCAATTGATTGCAATGAGCCTTTTTTGAGTTGCGATGCATATCCTTGCTACTCCGCATATCCTTCTACCGGGGTTGACATGTTTTTTCCGTTCGATTCGTTGCCTTTAATGTCCTTTTTGGTTCGCTTTGCCTTACGCACACGTTTTTTATTCATGTTGCCTCTGTGCGTGCGTGCGTGCGTACGTGCGTGCGTGAGTTGCGACACTGCCTTTTTAGGCAGTAACTCAGTCACTCAGCCGCTTCAATTGGTGCGTTGTTGTTGGTCTTTGCGTTCGTTGCGTGCCTTTTTAACATTCCGTTTCTGTTTTGGGGAAATGTCTAATAAAAATGATTTATGCCTAATTGTGCTGCAATAGTTGCCTGCCTTATCGCTGTTTTGTTGCTGCTGCTGTTGTTGTTGTTGTTGTTGGGGTTGTTGTGTTGTGTTGTTAGTTACGTTTCTCAGAAATTATAATTGGAATCAATATTGGAGAGAGAACCAAATGTGATTCTCAACCAATTCGCTTTGGAGAATTGTGGCAGAGCGCTGAAGTAGCTTGTGAGCGAGTGAGTGGCGGTCAATAAGCTCCTTGTAAGCGTGTAAAAGCAAAATAAGTTTGTTTCTGTAACTTGACTTTGACATAAGGACAACCAAAGAGTTATCAATCAATCGATTCGTGCTGCGACAACAGTGAAGCGCTCACAGGTGACTTAAGCGAAGAATGCCTATGCAGAAGACATGTTTGTTGTGTGCTTCATTTCATCAAAGAAGTCGCAAATGAAGAATGTATTAAAAACAAAAATAACTTGAAAGTAAAATAATATAAACGCCAAGCCAACGAAAGAACGAATGAAAACGAAAAAGATACATTTTAAAACTAGAAAATGCGACTAAAAATGCTGAGATGCCTTGGCGGATATGCAACGCGAAGAAAAAGAAACAACTGCAACGTTCCTTCTCCTTTTCGTTTGAAGTAAGCAAACCCATCATCATCGTTATTATCATTATCAACAGCGACGACAGCGACGTCGGCAGAGGCAGCATAATCATTGACAGCAACTTCACTTCAAGTCTATTGCAAGTGCCTTTGTAGCATACTCTGCTTATGCTTCTTCTTACTGCGCTTACTCTTGCATTTGTATCTGAAGTTGTGCATATGAGTATCAGCGAGTGTTTCCTTGGCTTATCTGTCAGCTGAATCTTCTCTTTGCGCTCTTTGGTTATTTTACGCTTTTGCTGGGCATTTGTTGTTTTTTACTGTCTCTCTCTCTCCCTCTCTCTCTGCGTAATTTAATTAGTATTCTGTGGCAAGAAATCCGATATTGTTTATGGCTTAAGTTTTGCACTGACAGTGATTGACAGCAAATAGTATAATTCGTTGTTGCATAGATACATGTACATACGTACATACGTTGCTGGGCATGTGTGTGTGTGTGTGTGTGCCTGTCGTGTGTGACGAGTGGGTGGCGAGTGAATGCAAGCCATGCAAATTATTCTTAGAAATGTTGTTGCCTAATTTATATGCAACGCAACGAAGGCATTTACTGAACTGTTGCTGTTGGCAGCGTTGCATTTGATTAGTTGCAAGTTGTCACCGCTGAAGCGACAAAGAAAGTGAGCAATTGCATACAATGCAAGATACTTTTCTAACTTCTTTAAGCATTTCAATGTTTGTGCATAGAAGAAGACAAAGAAAGCCGTGAACAAAGGATAAAACCTCAATAGTTGACAGACACGTTCAACTTTTTCTCTATCACGATGATGATGACGATTATGATGACCATGATGATGACGATGATGATGATGACAAGAGCATGTCATAGGAAACGTAATTGCCGTGCGGCAAAATGTGACCACTGTGCATGTTCGGAACGATTTCCAACAATGAGTGGCGGCAATTACAATAATAATAACAGCAACAACAACAACAGCAACAACGGCAATAAGAACTAAAACCATAAATGCACTTTTAGCTAAATTAACAAACCAAACGGACATGCACACATACAATTTGCCGGCTAATGCAGATACTTGCATGGCCACGCCCGCTCATAATGCAAATGGCGGCGAGGGGCGCGCGACGCGGTCCCCGAGCGTGCGCCGACAAAGTCTAATGACACAACAATTCATTAAAAATAATTTCACTAAATATTTGACATATTATTGTACTTTGGCATACGTAATCCAAAAGGCACACAATCACTCAGCTACAAATGTATCTACAAGCCACAATATGTGCGACTGTTTGTTTGTGTGTTTACTTTAGTCATGTAATGCAGTCAAGAAGTAAAAGAAATTAACAAAAAACGAACGAACCAGCGAACGAACAACAAATATAAATACAAACAACAACAACAACAACAACGAATAATGAATAAAACAAAGTGAGCATGTTGTGTGCATTTTGTTGTCGCCCATGTTGTCTATTTTCAGTTTTGTTGTTGCTGTTGTTGCTGTTGTTTGTCCACTTTTATCAGTTGTATCTGTGAAAACGTTTTTAATTTCCTATCGATATCTCACAATCACATTTAATTATGGTGCTTGAAATCAAGTTAGTCGCACATTTAGCCATTTAAACATACAACGAACGCCTTTTTTCGTGTTTAACGATTTCATTAGTTGCTGTTTTGCTTTTTTGTGGGCAATTCTGCGCCCCAAACGACATTTCAAGTGTTGTTGACGTTTTTCCAGATAAAGTATCTCTAGGCTTAGATTAGTTTTGGATGCGTTTAATTGATATGCTCGCCGTTATGTTCATGTGTGTGCACATGAGTGTCTGCCACGTATCGCTAATGAAATCGTATAAATTCTCAATTCTCTTTTGTTAATCTTTAATATTCAACACTCACCTTAGTCATTAAGCCAGAGAACTTTTTTTAATCATCGCTGTGTAGTTTTATTTTGCCTATAAAGATAAGAAATTGACACAAATTAGAGATCAATCAACTTTATGTTGTGCTTTTTTTTCAGTGTATTTAATCTGTTAACCGTTTGGTACATGTTTATACTGAGTTCATTGACACTTGTGGCTTACGGCTATAAATGTTGTTTATCCAAAATAAAGCCAAAACAACAACAACAACAAAAATAACAAAAATAATAATTGCAATAATTTTTTATCACATTTTTTTTGGTTTTGCTTTGCGTTTTTTATTATTGTATATTTTAGCATTTCGAGCGAAACAAAAGCTTATCTTCCTGTTATGCGAAATAAAAGCAACGGATTGTACGACCGACTGACAGACTGACTAACTGCGGCACAGTCAGCGACGTCGAACGGCCGGCTGAAAGATACTTCCTTTGTGTTTCGTATTCTGCAATGCGTAAATTCGCGCAATTCGCCTTAAGTAAAAGCAAACATTTGAAGTCATTTTATTTACATATTTCATTTAATGTTTCTTTATGTTTATGGACTTCATCAAAAACTAATAAAAATTCAATTCAATTTTATTGGCGAACCTTAAATGCTCTTCGCTCTTGCACTTCTTTGCTTGCCATTGTTTTTTTTTGCTTACTTGAATTGTATTGTTTCTGTCGCTTGCCAAAGATCTGCAACAGGCAACTTGAAATGATTTTGTTTTTTTTCTGTTTTTGCTTGCTCTTTTTTATATAAGTAATTGAAATGCTCGAATGAAATTCGCTTTGCATTGAACGCACAAAAGCGAAAAGAACAAAAGGGACATGAATGTTGCTCACTTCGCGATTTGCATAAATGTTGCAGTTTATTGCGTTGCCTGTTGCAGTCGATTAGTTTTATGTTATGCATAAAGTGCATGCACAACAACAGCAACAACAGCAACAACAACAACGAAAACAATGCCAAATATACGAGCAGAAACGGAGAAAAAAGTCACCACTTGAAAGTTCAATCAGTTAAGTTGAGTTAAGTTGAGTGAAGAGAAACTTGAATGCACTTGTCTGACTGACACGACTCAACTCGACTCAACTCGACTCGACTTGACTCGCTTGTTTATACGATATTTTCTTTGTTTGTTATATAAAACATGCAACAACAACAGCAGCAACAACAACTAGGAAGAGAACATGAACATGCGTTACGATAAAGACGAAAGTCTTGTAAGTTTGCAAATTGCTCAAGTTATGACAGCGAAAAGTGTAAGCAGAGGAAGCGCGCAGCTGCCAACTGCCAACTGCCAAAATTTGGGCAGACCGACCATCATGTACGTTGGCTCACTTGAAGTCGCTCACCGCAAGGCTTGCCGCCAACATGAGCATGAACTCACTCGCAATTGATTGTTTAATGCAATGCAACATTTTTCAATTGACTTTCAATTGGAAAACAAACAACGTTGCCAAAAATAATTTCACTGCTTGAAAGAACAACAAATCATTACGGCTATAAAATCATGCACGAGTTGCCTAACTGACGGTTGGACGTGCTCACTGACTGACTGAATGGCTGACTGACTGACGGACGGAGTGGCTGAATGAGCGCTTGAATGAATGATTGTCTGCCAACTGAATGTCTGAAAAGTCTCACTGACTGACTGACTGACTGAATGGGCAATGTGAATGCTTTTAGGTGCAGATACGATATGAGTGAGTGAGAGATTGAGTGAGTGATATTCAAGGTTGTTCATACATACACACATCCATATATCAAATGCTTGTTACTCAACTCAAGTGCGCTGCATGATAAAAGATTGATTTTGATTTGTGTTTTTCAAACATTTTTAAGTTGTTTGTTATCCCAAAAGTACTATGCATCTGACATTAAAGTACAGTGGAACTACGCTAATCGCAACAGTCCAAAACGGAACAGAATTACGAAATGGATTACTGGATGTTTTGTATTATATGAAAATCATATTTTATTTTTACAGTTTGAATTTGACAGATTAAAATTTGATCTTCACTTAATTGGCTGAGAGGAAATTTCTGCTATTCAAATTCTACACAAATGATTAATTGATATCCACCTGCAATGGAGCAGTACCTTCGGGAATTCCCTTCTTAGGAGATCTCATGATGGATGAGGTAGTGAGTGAATGATAATTTGCTTATATACAGTTTGGGGTTGTCATCTAAAACTAACAGCATGATCTTATCAGTGATCTGTTTCGGTGGTTCAAAGAATCTATCAGCAGATTATCGAAAGTGTGTTTAGAATGTTTTCAAAATGGAATATTTTACAGAATAAAACAAATCCAAACTGAGTCACAGCAACAACAAGATCCTATCAGTATCCGGATAGCCGAATTTCAGACACTCCAAGTGGCAATGTACAAGTTCCCTTGACTCAAAGATGTATTTAGTTTTTTATTATTATAAAAATCTCTAATTAAAAACTTTATAGTTCATGTGCAGATTGCGTTGACGCTCAGATAAAGATTCGATTAAAATGCGCATAGAAATTATGCTTGTTCACTGAACGCGCAAACATTAAAAACAAAATAAACTTTCGACTTAATTATTTAATTATTGTAATTCGCCTTTTTTTTAATTTCCTGTCGGATTTTGCATGCATAATTTTGTTGTTTTACGAGCGTTTTGAAAATAAATCAGCAACTCAACAAAATACAATATGTGAAAAGCTTCATGGCGCGGGCGGGGCGACGTAGGCAGTGGCAGCAGCTAAGGCAGAAGAAGCATAATTAAATAAAAATTAACCAACGTTGTTGCATGTTATTAATCTCATAAAAGAGGAGCACTAACAAAATCAACAGCAACGCCGATTACAGTAAACTGTAACAACAACTTTGTACAACAAAAGCGCGACTCCATGTGTGAGTGTGTGTGTGTTGTTGTTGATGCATTTGACTGCAGTTTTTGCCTTTGTAGGCTGAACGCGTAACTGTTTCTCTTTCTTGTTTGTCTGTTTGATTGTTTGTATCTTTGCCACACTCAATCGCTGAAAATTACTATGCATCTGTTAGGTACAAAACAATAGTTTATTACAGTTTTTAGTTAATTAAAATTCACACGTTGGCGCGCGGCTCATTTCGAGGCAACGTGCTTGATGGCTTGATTTCCCGCTTTACATTTTATTTATTATTCTGAATTGTTTTTTTTTTTTCGCTTTTTTACTTAATTTATTTATGTTGTTTTTGTTTGCTTTTTATTTGTTGTTGTAGTAAGTTGAAGCTTTGCTTTATTTTTTGCTATAATTGCATAAGGCAGCAAAAGATACGTTGAGCTTTTGTGTGCTTGCATAAGTTGTGTAAGAGTTGTCGTCTTTTCTAAAACTTTTGAAATTTTCGGTGCATTTGCAATCGACAAAATCAACATTAACATCAACATCTCATTTTCGTCATCTACTGCTGCAACAACATCATGCACAACAGCAACAACAACATCATGATGATGATCATCAACAGTCGTTGCACTGCCTTCATGCATTTGCTGCATGCATAATTAGTTGATGTTATTTGTTGCCAAGTCTTGTTGTTGTTGTTTTTCCTTCATATGAAACGTCTTCTATTATTATTTTAATAAAAGACTTTGAATTAATGCCTGGTATTTGGTCATAGTGACGCTCTCACTCGTTCGTTTTCTACACACACACACACACACACACACACACTCACACAGAAACACACAAGCACAGAAAAAGACTTGATTCGTTGGATTATATCATTAAATACTAAAAATATGAAAAAACAGCAGAAGAAGGGAAATTGTAGGCTTTTGTTATTCAGAGTGAATTTTTCTTAATGTGTTATGAGTCATTAAAATTGCCTAATGACACACAACTGCAGATGTCTTCGACGCTGTGCGCTTTTGCTTGCCTCATGTGGTGCAGCAGAGTTGCATTAAGTGATTAGTGCCACTTAAGTGCCACGTTGTACTTAAGTTTGTGGCCGTCAAAGATTTGCTTGACACGGCAGGAACATCCTTAAACTTATAGAGAAACTTTGCCTACGTTGCCATAAAAACATATTTAAAATTACAATAAAATATACTTCATGCACTTCATTAATGCATTTCACCCTCGTAGGCAACCGCAAAAGTATCTTCGTCTAACCACATTTCAAAACTTCTAATGACGCTGACACACCTTATTAAATATGAAAATTCAAAAGCAACTATTTTTTTTTCTTCTTTCTTTGTGACATATCAAATGTGTTATAATTATAACAAATGTTTTCTTCAGATAATTGTTAGTGTCATTTTATCTTCGACATAAAAAATTCATAAGGAAAAAATATGAATAAAAAATTTCTTGTGTTTCTTTCTTTTGTTTTGTATCAAATTATAGCACATTTATCATCAATTATCACGACTGCGCGAGTGCGTGGCTCAAAGTAATCCACGACATGTGTCTGTGTGTGTGTGTGTGTGTGTGTGTGTGTGCGTGTGTTTGTATCTTTTGACACACGCAAGCTGAATACTCGTACATGTCTCATTCGTGTCACGACAGCAAACACAAGCGTGCAATCAAGAAGGATAAAATGTCATGCCAAATAGTTTTATTTTTCTGTTCTTTGCCCACCTTGCAATCATTTCCATTTCCAATTAAATATTTGAATTATGTTTTTTACCTTCTTTTTTTTTTTTTGTATATTGAAATACTTTAGTTTTTTTTGACAGTTCACAATTTTTGACCGCAAAAGTTGTTAGTGTTCAAATAACCGAAAAATTGTTGAAAATACATAAACGCAATGAACGAATAATGAGTGAATGAGTGAATGAGTGAGTGAGTGGCTGAGTGAGTGATCGCATGTAAGAAGGGCAGCCGTAAGGATGAGCAGCACTCATCAAATGTCATGCGCGTGACAGTTGTCTTACATACGCCAAATGCAGGAGTCAGGCGACTGAGGCGACTGAGGCAACTGAGGCGACTGAATCGTGTGTCAGCCATTGCAGCTGACCCAAGTGTGCGGTGGGAAGGCGCGTTGGATCGGACAAGAGGACTTTCTGAATGAGTGACTTGAGTTGTCAGCTTACATGACCGGCTTGGCAGTCGTTTTGTCTGTGCTCATGTGCCTGTCGTGAAATTATGAAGTACGCGGACAGTTCGCAATATTCTTCAACAGTACCAAAAGCGTATATTTTACAATAAAGTTACGAAAAAGGTGCTCTGCAAATGCAATAAAAGCATAAATATTTTCACAAATATTCGTATTGTGAAATGTGTGTTTTTCTTCAGTGTAGCGTCTTCTTCTTGCTCCGCTGCGGTGTGACACATTACAGTTGGTCTTGGGTGTGCATTGCGTGCAATTCAAGTGACATTTTATTCGATTCGATTGCAGTTTTCCATTGTGCATTCGGCAAAGTTGTCAATTGCGTTTGTTGCTGCCCATTATGGTGCCGACAACAACAACAACAACAACAACAACAGTCGCTGAACAACCCCTTTTCAATTCTTCACAATTGCCACAAAGAACGACTTTTCAATTTTGTTAAATTGTATCTGTTGGTTTTTGTTTTCGTTGTTTTTGTTGTTTTTGTTTTTGTTGGTTCGTCAACCTGCCGTCATGCAAACTTGTCATAGTCTAAAAAGTCGCACACAAACAAACAAGCGATAGTAAGAGTGCTGTGGCCGCTTGACGAGCGGCAGCAAGAGCGCGGCAGAAGTGTGCGTGCATGTATCTGTGAGCGAGCAAAATACATACAACAACAAAAAAAGAAAAAAGTGAAAAAACCACATGCTAAACGAATGTTGACAAACAATTATTATTTTATTATTTGTTTGCTTGCTTGGGTGTCTCCCCAACCGACCGTCCGTCTGTTCCTCAGTCTATCTGTCTGTCTGTCTGGTTGTCTAACTGTTTGTATGTGTGTCTGTCTGTCTGTCTGTCTTTCACTTACTCATTGAATAACTTTATCAGTCAGTCAGTTTGTCTGCCTGCCTGCTTGTTATTGCTGTTGTTGTTGTTGCTGTTGTTGTTGTTGCAGTTCTCTCGGACAGACTTTTTCTTTCAGCTTTCATGGCTCAACTATCTAATCGTCAGTACATCTGACTTTATGACTGACTGATTGTCTGTCCAACCATCTATCTGTCTGTCTGTCTGTCTGTCTGTACACTTGCCAAAGCCAGCGTAGTGTCTGTTTGCCAATCTGCTTTTGTAATTTGATTCGTTGTTTGTACTGTTGATTATTTTACATATTATTATTATTATTTTTTTATTGTTGTTTTCATTGTTTGAGCAAATTTTCACATGCAAAAAAGACAAATTGCGAGGGCAGCAATAAAAAATAAACGCAAACAAATAACACGAAGCAAATACAAAACATGCAAACACAAAAATGACAGTTAAATCAACAGCAACAAAAAACAACAACAAGCGAACTTTTCAAATGTATCGCATATCTGTTGCCAACTAATTGAAGAAGCCAAATGAAACTGAAACTTTGTTGTTCTTTTTATTTTTTTTATTTTTAGTTTTTTTTCTAATTGGCATTTATGATGTCATGCGGAAAGTTAAAAGATTCTTTTTGAAGTAAGTTTTTTTTTTTTAGTTATTTTTGTTTCATTTTGGTTTTTTTTTTTTTGAATTTCTGGGGAAAAACCACATGTTTTTGGCGCTAAGCCCGAAATTTCGCTCAAGGTTGATGCTTCCCGTTACAACGCATTGGAAGACATAAAACTGCCAGACTTGCGGTTCTTTTTACCACACACGCTGCGCTCACTTGGCTCACTCCGAGCCGCCTTTAACCAGACTCAGGCTGTTTAAGCTGCTTGCCGCTGAAAACAATTCTAAGAATCTTTATGCCGTAAGCGAACTTTTATTTTCGAAATTAAGCAACAACAGACAAAAGAAAAAGTCTAAGACACCAAAACAGCAACAACAACAAAATCATCAAAAAAGGACTGAAAGAAAACCTCACAACAATTTTTACTCAAGTATGTACTAAAATTTCCGGCGTCTCCTCCATTTTCAATTGAAGCGCGTAACTTGAGACGGGTCAAAAAACAAAACGGGGGAAAAAACGACCCAAAGGCATGAAATTGTAGTTGAGGAAAGCAGAAGCACAAGCAGAAGCTCGAAAAGGAACGGGATATGAGTGCAGTCGTAGTGGGACAGACGGACAATCGCCTGGCTTAGTCATTCGTACTTTGTTATTATCATTGCTATTGTTGTTGTTGTTGTTGTCGTTGTCATTTGTTCGTCTTTTCATGGCCAATATTATTTTTCAAGCACATGCGACATTGTTCATATGAACAGCAACAACAACAACAACCACAACAACAAGATGAACCAAATGGAACCAAACTGAACCGAACTGAACTGAAGCGAACCGAGCGTCAGATCGCCAAACATGGTCGTTCGCATACTCGCATGCGACATGCCCAATGCCCAATGCAGATACTTACTCAAACACACATGCATATAAGCATCTTTGGCAGCGTTTTTGGTTCTAGAAACAAAACACAAAAGGGGCGAATAAAGTATGGCAAAGAATGTCGCTTCGTTTAGGATTACTTTTACATCAATGCACTCGTGACAACTCGAAATATAATAAGATATACTCGTAAGAAGTACAAATAATTATTTTAACAACAACTTGATACAGTGGCACCACGGCCTAACGAAGTGAACTTGCGAAACATCAGAAGTACTATCGTAATAATGGTTTTGTTATTTAGATTCTCTAGATTATACAAAGCGTAAAATGATTGGCAAATAATTCTCAAGATCTTACTATTCAGCATGGTGACTTCTTTTGGATTTCAACGCTCATTTCCCAGAAATGTTCTTAGAATTTTAATATGGTTGATAATGTGCTCGAGATGAATTGGAACAGCTTAGAAATTACATATTTGAACTTTTTAGAACGAATGAAATTTTTCCAAGGTTTTCAGCACAAATTTCTTTACAATATGCTCTTCTTATAACAATATTCCTTATTATGAGGTCTCAGTGTATTGTACAATAAGAAAGGAGACATTGCGGTTTTGAGCGTTTTGCTGTTTTAACCGAAAGACTGGTTTTGTGAGCTTTTTTTGGTTGTTCGATATTTCTGGTAATTGAGTGATTGAGAACTTTCAATAGTTGTAGTTCACAAGCAAAAAACCAAAAGGTTTGACTTGTTAAAAGTTTCTTAAAACTGACTTTAATATCAAATCAATATACACATTATACGCTTGAGAGAAATACTGATCACTGACTCATCCCGAGCTCCCGAAATTATAAGTGCGATTCAGCAGTGTCTACTTTCGTGATGGAGATGCTCACTAGCGATGGAATTCAGGATTGTTAGTAATATTTTCTCGCATTTTATTATTTTTATTATTATTGAACGTTAAGTTGAACTTTTCCCTCATGTACAGTCATATAAGGCTTTGCTTTTATTGATGAACTTAATTCGTTGTTATTTATTCTTGCCTTGCTCAACACTTTCGAGCTTAAGTTGCACTTCGAAAATGATATCAGCGCTGTCAATAAAACGTCAATTGATTGCGGCCTAAGAAACCAAAGCCGCAACCGAACCGAATGATTATTGAAGGCGCAAATGAAAAAGGCACAAACGCAATAATTCAATTAGCACTGTTCATAAAAGTATTAGTTACTTTTTTAATTAATGTTTAGATATCATGCAATCCGATTTAGGCCCACTCGAAGCGATAGTGCCAGAGGCAGTGGAGGAGCGGGCGGAAGGGACAGCGGCTGAGAGGGTTATGCATTGCATTGCCATGGAAAAAAGGAGAGAAGCAAAAAACAAAGCCAAGTGAAGGCAGAGGCAGAGGCAAAGTCAAAGTAATTGCAACTTGTTGTTACTTATGCACTGTTGTGCTGTTGTTGTTGTTGTTGTTGTTGTAGTTGTTGTTACCGCCTCACTTTCCAACGCTTTCATTGTTGTTGTGAGCTTTGCTCAGTCGCTCGGTCGCTGCTCGCTTGTTGCTTCAGACAATATTTTGCGCTGTTATCTGCCAAGAATACTAATTATAAGATTAGTGCAACTAGAGTCGTCGCTGTTGTCGTTGTCGTTGTTGTATCTTTGTATCTTTTCATCTGAAAATGTATGGTTGCAAGTCTATCTATCTTGCATACGTATCTGTTGCACACCAGCCGCACAGTATCTCATGTCCGTACGACGCTGCAATGCACATTTTAATTATAATGCATATTAAGTGCGCTCCATGGGCATGTGTGTATGCATGTGTGTGTATGCGTGTGTGTGTGTGTGTGTGCGTGTGCTTGTTTGTGCGCTCATTTGTTGCTTTTGCTTTGCCTTATATAACAGCGACGAGTGTGACTAACTCACATTAAGCGTGCGCGCAACTCAACCCAAGCGCGCTTTGCCTCAACCTCATTGCCTCTGTGAATTTTAATTTCCGCGCAAAAATATAAATATTATTATTACTATTTTTATTTAATTAATTAATAATATTCTACTCATTGAATAGTGAGTGAATTTCGGTTTCTTATTGGAGCGCGAATTATATTATTTAATTTATAATCAACTTTCATGCTTATCAAATTTGCTTGTGACGCATCTCATTTTGATGAATTGTTTTTGTGTGTTTTTTGTTGTTTTTTTTTTTGTATGATTTCGAAGACAAGTTCGGCGTTGAATTATGCAACTTTGTTTGCTTTGCTTTGCTAACGAAATGAAATTTTAATTTGCTGCTCTATTAAACAAACAAAGCAAAAATTATAAATAAAAAAATAAGTCACATAGAAAAAGATACAAGTAACGTTGAAGCGCGCAAATGTCACTGCGCGCGCATTTGGAAGTCAAACGGTATGAAATGTGTTATTTTTAGCATAAAGTTGAGGCGAACGCGTCAGCAAACTGCAACCTGCCGCACGGGCAGCAGCAGCAGCGGCAGCGGCAGCAGCGTGAGCGTCTTCTTGAGCGTGAGCACGAAAACAGATTATTGAAAATATAAAATATTTATAATTGAACATATAACGTGATTTTTATTAATCATAACTTTTGTGAAATGATTTAAAATCTAAGCGCATCATGCTTAGGCCAAGCAGCAACAACAACAACAACAACAGTTGTTTGTTTTTGCTGTTTCGTGTATTGATTATTAAGGCAAGGAACGCGTGCGTTTCTCGCTGCTGGCGGCGCGATTATTTATGGTTTATTTTCAACGCGCGGAAATAAACACAAGACCGAAGAGCAAAACGGCCAAAAAAAAAAGAAATATAAAATTAAAAATGAGATGAGATGCGATGAAAAAAAAACCAAGAACAACATTAGTTGAGAACTTGGTCGATGGACAAAGTGTAAGGCATGATATGCTATACTAATTTTAATACGTGAATATGAAGGCTGCTGTGCTGCTTTGCTGTGCCGCTTATTTTTAGCCGAACGTGAAGAAATGAACGAGAAACTGCAGCGTCGCGTCAATGATCGCAGCGGCATATGCGTGTGTGTGTGTGTGTGGGTTGGCGGCATGTGCGGCAAAGGCGAACGCAAAGGCAAAGTGTCGAGCGAACTTGTATGGATATTTGTGACTTTTTGGCAGGTGGAACGGAACGCGCAACCACACTGCGACGACAAGTGTGCCTCTGTGTGTGTGTGTGTATGTGTGTGTATCTGCAGAACGATGCTAATGCATTGCGTCAAGCAAGCAAAGAATATTATTTTCGAAGCATTTCATTTTTTTTTTCGATTTTTTTTCTTTTTATTCTTGGTTTTTGTTATGCTTAACGCTTTACTATTTTAAAAATAACCACGCACACACACAGCCACACACACGCACACACACAAGTGTATAAGCACATGAAAGCCAACGAAAACAAAATGTTGAGAATTAATTTTCACATAATTTTTATGAGGCAATTACTCATCGACACTCTCAGAAGCGTTTTCAATGTGCCAACGATTTCGTGCGTTCGCCCCTCTCGCCACCTGCTGATGCCTTCTCACCTGCGGAAGATGCCACCCTTTGGCACATGCCGCCTTTGGTGTGCAAACACACGCACTGACACACACACACACGCACGAATCGAAAGGTGGCAAACGCGGCGTATGCGTTATTTTTATTTTCCCATCACTTGTTTATTGCAATTATACGTTTGTAAAATTACATTTTACGCACATGAAATTTCATTATTGAAATTTTGTGCATACGCCGATTGCTTGTGTGCAGCATTTTGTTGCAAGCTGCTGGCAACTTTGTGTCATATGGTAAACGCTATGCGTATGAAGCGCAAAATTCCAAATTGTCGTTGATTGCAAAACCGCAAACTGACAAACAAATATATAATTTACAACATGTTGTTGTCATTGCAACTCATGCCATTGTTGTTGCTTGCTGTTTGCTGTTTGTGGGTTGTCTTCTTCTTGTTGTTGGTATGATTGCTGTGGGTTTGCGTTTGGGGCGTCTCGCATTGCTTTGCGTGCATGAGAAAAATTATTTTGTTTTTCTCATAATTATGTTGCTGCTGCTGCTGCTGACAATGGAAGATGGCTTTGTTGTTGTTGTTGTTGTTGCTGCTGCTGCTGGTAAATATGTCAGCTACAACAACAATGCATCGCACGCCCATTCATCAAACAGTTGCGACGCTCAGTGCATGTCATGACTCATGAGGCTTGCTGCCCATCGATAAATATGGCATTTCTCGGAGAAGTTTGCAAAATTTTGTTTCATAAATATTTGTATATACATTATGGCATATTTGTATGTATGCATTCCTTGTGGCAGCAATAACAACAACAACAGCAGCAATTCAATTCATTTCAATTCAGTGGTTGAACACATTCCTGAATAACATTTTCAAGGCGGCACATTTCCCACTATGCATATTCATTTTCAATGCAGTTTATTTCTATTTCTATTTCCATTTTCATTATTATAACACATCATAATCAACGGCCGCAACAACAACAGCAACAGCAACAACAACAACAACAACAACAACAACAACATCACTCAACATAGATTCATGGCTCAAGTTAACGCGATGCGAGGCGATGCGATGCGACTCATCTGACGCTCTGGTTGACTGACAACGTCATTATCATCGCCAACGTCAACGTCATCATGATTGTGTTGCTCATCATGATCATGATCATGATAGTCATCATTGTCATCATTGGCCGACGTGCACCGTCGTTCGTATCTGTCGTGTGCATCTCTTGAACTATCAATTTAAATGTCAGTTTAAATTGTAGAATTTTTCATTTGTTGGACTTCGTGCATAAAAACTATAAAAACGGTTTTCATTGTTTCACGAACGCAATGAGTGAAAAAGACAGCAACAACAACAACAGCAACAACAACAGCGACAACAATGAAAATATCAAACAAAATATCGTCTTAGAAGTTATGAAGAGATCTTTTGCCTCAGCCTTTGCCTCTGCCTCAGCCTCAGCCGCTGCTTCTGTCGCTGTCTGTGTATACTTGTGTGCTGTGTGTACACTATAATGACGCTGCCTACTCGCGCTACTTCGATCTTAGCCGCTTTGTGCCACGCTCGCTCTAACTCGCTTATGCCACGGCGCGCTGCCTTTCAACATTTGACAGCAGCTGTCAAAAAGCAACAACAACAACAACTCAAATTCCAAAAAAACCAACTTGAAAGAGTTTCGCCGTGTTTCGTTCGCTCGCGAGTTCCAAAGTTTCGTTCTTCGCCAACTTTGGCCTTCGCTTGGCAGCTTTCGTTACCTTAAATGGTAACTTTTGGCACAAGGCTGCGCTGTGACTTACCCGCTCTGAGTTTGCCCCACCGCTGGCTCACAGTTGCTCATTTGCTCATTGGCTGTGTCGCTGAAATTAGAAGAGAGAAGTTTCATTATTGATTTTGCCTCAAAAGTCTTTAAGGATTTAAGCGTTTACGCTTATCAAATGCTTTCAAATGCTTTCAAATGCTTTCAAGTGCTTTCAAATACATTTGAACGTATCAATTGTGCGTTTTATCGGAGCGCCGAGCAAATGTCAAAAAGTGCTGAAATGCAAGGAATCGAAATTGCAATTGACATCAGAATTGCATACGATTTGCATAATTTGGCACACACACAACAGTCGAACAGCGCCGAACCCAAGCCCACAACAAGCCTCTGCCGCTGCCGCAGTCAACGCCGCAGTCGCCGCCGCTGCCTCGGGCGCCTGGCACCGCTCCTTTGGCAGGGAAAATATTTTGGCAGCAACAAAGTTGCAAAAACACACACACACGCACACACACACACATGCACAAACCCTCTATGCGAGCGACAGTCGTTTGTCTGCTGAAGGATAAAGGATAAAGCGTTGGACGGACGGCAAAATGGGACGGGCTCAGTTAAGTTGTTGTGTTGAATTGAATTGAAACGAAACGAAACGACACGAAGCGAGTGGAACAAGGACGAGGACGAGGACGAGGACAATGGGTGTGTATTTTTGCAACTCATCGATAATTGGCAATTTGAGAGCGGCAAACAAAATAACAAAGACTACAATAAAATAATAACAAGCTATTGATTGCTGCTTGCCAGCAATGAGTGTGTTTGTATGGGTGTGTGTGTGTGTGTGTGTCTGTCTGCCTATAACCGATATTGACTTTAACACTTTTGTGTCGATAAACATTTGAAAAGCGAATTTACAACAAGAGGGGCGCAAATTGGCGTGTGTCATTCGACTTTTGTGCTCATTTCGTGTTGAGGCGCTTACCTCTGCTCAACTCAACTCACCTTGCCACACCTCCCTTTGCCCCGCCTCAGCACACAAGCAGTCAAATATAATTTCTGCAATGTCATTTCGTTTGTTATTTTCGACACAAAAGTTTTAGGGAGCGAATGCGCTTCTTTGCCGGATTATACGCCTAACAGTCCGTCCGTCCGTCTGTCCGCCTGTCTGCCTGCACAATGCGAATTCGTCTAATTGGACATGTGTTGGCCGATAATGATGTTTTAATTGCATTATTGATTTCAACTCGTTTGCCAAAACAAGTTAATTAATTTCTGTTTTCATTTCGTTTCGTTTGCAATTTGCCTGCGAGTCAAAACTAATCAATGCCATTTGAAGATTTCATTATTCACTAAGCCGAACACACGGCTGATGGAGCAATGCGACGGACTTGTTGATTTGACTGCTGCCTCGAAAGCCAACAACATCAACAACAACAACAACGGCAGCAGCGAACAACAAAAGTCGCTCTGCGCGCCGCTGGCTTTGTTTGGGCCGCTGTCTGCACGGTGGCGGCAATTAGTGTCAGCATTTAATTGCCAAAAAAACAACAACAACAACAACCAAAACATCAAATATACAAAGCATTTTATTAAAAGTGCATTAAAAAAACGGTAGCCACGAAACAAAAACGCTGCCAAACAAAACAATACAAATCGTTTGAGCGCTTCTGCGGATGATCATGTCGATTATGACGATGATGTTTCCGACAATGATGATGTGATGCCGCTCGTAAAGATGCTGCTGATGGCCAACCGAACAAAAGACACAAAATGAATCTTTCAAATAAAAACGAAAACGAAAACTTAAAAAAAAAACAATCTTTTGGATTTTATTAAAGAAACATGCAATCGCCGTATCCCAAAGCGAGCTTAAAGAGGCATTAGAGGGCGAGGGCAAGGCAGTGAAAAAAGTGAAAAAAATCAACGAACAGAACAACAACGAAAATGGCACAATTATTATAAAAAAAATAATATGAAAACCGGATTTTCAACTATTCCAATTTTGAACGCTGACGTTCACAAAAGCAGCGAAGGCGAGGCAGAGGGCGACGGAATTGAACGCATGTTCAATTCAAATCGAATCGAATTGAATTGATCGAATCAAAACGTAGCGTAACCAATCGTATCCGAATTCGTATTCGTATTCGTATCCTAAGTAAAAACGCTTAGCATTCAAATTTGTATAAAGTTGAAATAAAAGTTGAGCGAATGAAGCAAAACAATCGATAAATCTTCTATAATTGTTTTTCAACACGAATGCAGAAACCAAACGGAAAAAAATCAAACACAAAACAACAAAAAAAAAAAATAAAAAAGAGTTAACCAAAAAGCGAAGAATGAAAATTAATACTTTTGTCGATTTTTCGATACTCTTTGTTGTTGTTGTCGTTTTTTCGGTTTGTTTTTTGTGCTGTTCGTTTGGGCCCCAACGCATTCTATTAGACCAACTGACCGCTGGCTTGGCAACACTTTATACACTTTAATTTATTTTCCATTTTTTTTATTTATTTTTTATTTGACCATTTTGTGAAACATTTTGTGTGCATGACTTTCACAGTTATATAAAAAATTTATGACTATTTTTTTATGGCATTTTTAGTGGCATGTGCATAAAAATTATAAATATAAAAAATAATATCAAATAAAGATGGAAAAAAGAACAAAAAAAAGACGTTCGTGGTTAGAAAAAAAAACTCGTACGGCGGCAATTATGAAATCAGATATTAGACACGTCTGTTCATGTTTGGTCAGCGCAGTCGACACTTCGTCACACGCCCCGCCACGACGCACCAGAACACAGCCCAGCTCAAATTAATAGCCCACGTCCGTCTTGCAAATGGGCTCAATTTGTCTACCATTTGATACTTTTTTTCACAACAAATTTCTACACTCTTTCACTTTTTAAGTTCTTTCTTGACAGCTTTTTTTCATGTCTCAAGATTACTTAACTCTTTGATGGATCACATGTGTTTTTTTCTTGTTCCAAATGATGTTCATGATACATGTGCCATAACATTCATCAAGCGGCAATTGCTCGTAAGAAACTCGGCTGAAGCGCCTTTATTGGTTACCGAATACTTGTTAAGCGCAGACAAGTCTGTAAAATGTATTTAACTTCAATGTGTGTGTGTGTGTGTGTGTGTGCAATTATGAACTGTTCAAGGTATGTAAATGTCACTGCCAACGCCCACGTTGTCTAATTATAGTTAAAATGCTCGAAAATGGGGAAAAAGGACGAGGAAAATACTTTCCAACAGACTACGCACGATTTTCAACTTTGATAAATTTGCAGTAAATTTTCCCGCCCGCCGATCAAATGCCTTTCAAACGCCATTTGCCGTTTTTCCTGTGTTTTGACCCTCGAACGCTTTGATGCTTTTTTCGGTTGTTATATTTCGCCTTTCCATTTGGAAGTGCCGCTAATTACAGTCCTACTTTGGGTTAATCAGCAGTGACCCCGGAATGGTGTGCCAACAAAGGGACAAAGGTCAGCTGCCGTGCGCAGGCAAAGCGCCTTCAACAACGCACAAAACATGTAAATTAAAATAAGACTGCGCCGTGAATATCCTTTTTCAATTAGAGGTCACAAACGGGGATGTTTCGCGTCCTTAGCGGCGACGATAAGCACGGCAGCTGAATTAGATAACAAAGTGTCAGCGGTGCAGCGACCAACCGACCGACAGACCGACGAACCGACCGACTGACGCAGAATGAGAGAAGCCTGAATGAGGCATGATAAACGACATGTTATGTTAATTGAGCTCGGAGCCGAGTCGATTCGATGAACATTTGGCTTAGTGGCAAACGGCAATAGCAAAGCGACAAGTTCAGCTTAGCTCAGCCGCAAATATTTGTCTATCTCATTGAAGAAGCTGCCATGAAAAGAAAAAGTATCTGCCAGCGCATCTATTATTTGTCATTGATCTTATGCAGATACAATTGCATTGTCATTGTCATTGTCGTTGTCTTTCTTTTTTTGTTGTGTTGTTGTTGTTGTGTGTGTCTTTATGCGTGGAACTGATAGGCAAATCAAAATGCAGATTTTGTTGTTATTCAGCGAGTGAATAAAATGCACACCCGAATTGATTGAGAATGTTGTCGTTTTTGTTACTTTTTCTCACGCAACGCATTCAAATGAGACGCTAACTTGCATTCGTCATCTGAGTTAAGTTGTCCTGCAACGCAACCCAACGCAGTTGAAAGGGTTGTTTATGACTCTATGGAGACAGCGAAAGCGACAAGGCGACGCGGCGAAGCGACGCGGCGACGCGACGCGACTCAACGCATCCTCGACCCAGTCCTAGTCGCTGTCGCCGTCGCATTGCTGCTTTCAGTCCTGGGCCGGTTGAGAGTCAATAACATTTGCCTCACGATTTGTCAGAATTGTCGCTTCTTGTGTTGGCATTTCTTGAATTACTTGCGCGGAATTTCAATAAGTCGAGGCATGCATAAAGGAAATCGTACGTTTATGCAGCTGTCTGTCTGTCTGTCTGTCTGCCGGTCTGCCGGTCTGTCCGCCAACCCTTCGGCGCCTTCTTTGGCTCATGCATTGAAAGGATTTAATTTGAATGTTAAACAGCATCGACGAATGCGTCGTTGGTCTGCGGTCGCCCGCTCCGCTCCTCTCCACTCCTCACCCATCCTTCTTATAACATTTTTCGTTTGCTTTTCAATATAATTTCCTTTCATTTTTTTCCATTTTTGTTTGTCTTTTGTTGATCATTCTTAAACGACTGCGCACCGAAATTGATTTCGAAATTCGTTTCGATTTCTTATAATTTCTCATTGTTGTTGTTGTTGTAGGCTTTGCCTGTTTGCTTAAGCAGCCGAAAATTATGCAATCAGAGGAAAGCAGAAAACGCAGAAAAATGCTCAAAACAAGAAAAACAACAAAACAAACCATTTTTGTAAGAAAATAATTCGAAACGATCAAAATCCTTTTGCGGTAAAGGATATGCCAAGCTCACTCGAACGTTTCCTTACTTTGTGCCGCGGTTCTGATTACGATTTCGATGCCGACTCCGATTCGGCTTCGGATTTTATTGATGTCTATTTGTATTGAAGCGCGCATTCAGAATCACTCATATGCAAATTTTTAATGCTTTGTTTGCCCTTCAGCTCTGCAAACGGCTTACAAAAGCAAAGATGTAAAAAAGGATTTCGGTTTTGATGATTTTGTGCGATAGCAAAAGTGCCGAGACGAAAGGAGAAGCGTAGTAAGGCAGCTGCCGTACATTTTGTTGATAAAGTTTATATCACAAATATTTAACGTACAATAAAAAGAAAATTATGTAAAATTGTTTTTTGTTATGAAAAACAGAAAGGAAAAAAAAACCCACAAAACTAAAATGCAACAACGCATGTGAGCAAGAAGAAGCGCAAACAACCACTACTCGTTGCTTTTCTCTAATCTCGCGACTTCGACAAGACAAGAAAAACCAAAAGAAAAGAATAAATAAAAACTAAGAAAAATGTTTGAGAAATGTCCACATGTTTTCGCATTGCCATGCATTAATTTATGCCAACTTAGCAGATAAATGTTGCACTGACAACAACCGCACACGCACACACACGCACACAGATACAGATACAGACACACACCGAGGCACACATGAAGCGCACTCAGTACCCTGTTGAACTTCTGTCAGTGCCTTTTGCAAGTGTTCACATGTAATTTTTGTCGATGTGCAGCCAATTTTTCGCCCGCCCCCTGCCACTGCCCGCGCACCGACGCCCTCAGTCACAGTGTAGCATTTAACGCAGCTGAGCCAAATGCCAAGACATTCTCCTTCTTCGGCAATTAATAAAGATTAAACGGTGTGACACACACTGAAATGTTCATGTGCTGAAAATGTAAAATAAAATTAAATGAAATGATATAAAATAAACGAGAAAAAAACCGACGTTGCCAATTCTCGCAAAAGTGCGAGAATCTTGGCTTATGACAAACCCAATGAGGAAACCAATTGTGCATTTTTACACTGAGAAAAAACAACCAGCCATTTTGTTCTAAAACTTTCGTTCACAAATCAAAAAACTACGCGTTTCAAAAATTGTACTAAAAAGACGAACCTTTTGCCAAAAGAAGACCATCTGTTTATAGAATAATCATTGATGATCCCAAAATATGAACGCACGTTCCTAAAATATGCCCATTTGTTCTTAAAATTCGGAAACAGTTCATAGATCAACTACGTCCTTTCACATTATAATAAGACTTGTTCTTCAAATTGGGAATATTTGTAAAAAAAAATAATAGACATTATTTGTATTGTTGAGAGGTGGCCTCAAAGTAGTTGAGACTTGAATGTAAGCCACGCCACAGACAGGCAAATTAACAACCAGAAGGTGAATTATATAAAACATTATTATAATCATATTATTATAGAAAAAGGGGAGCCATGTTCCAACTCGTCTAAGCCCTAGTAAAAACTATACCAATTTACAATCACTGCTGTCGTTTGCTTATAAAAAAATGACGCATTTTTCAAACAAGTGCACAACGTTTATTCATGATTTTAGGATTGTCAACTTTCATCAACGAATGAACTTGTTTCGTGCACATTTCGGTATTTTTGGTTCGACGTTTTTTCATAGTGTACATTCAAACACACATCTATTTCTATTTGAGATAGTTTCTTTTTATATATTTCGACTTGTAGTTAATAAAAGATGATGATCGCAATGTCTTTTCAGGTGGCGAACGAACCTATGAGTTCGCTTAGTGAACTAAGTCAAAAATCACATACCGAGTGCTGTGAGGAGCGGCAAAGACGCCCAAAGATATTCACAGTTAAATCACACAGAATTAATCAAATTTTGAATCATGCTCATTTAATTGATGGCCGGCTTAGTTTGACTTGCGACATGAAGAAGTGATTTCATTTTATGTTTTTGTTTGTTTGTTGTTGTTTTGACTTTTTGTTGCGCACGAAACATGAAGAAATGTTGCAAGTTCTTTGATACACACACACAGTACATTCGTCATGTGTTGTCGCTTGTCTTGTATTTCACAGATAAATATTTCATATTTATTTTTTAAATAATATTTTCCGTTATTTAACCCAGAATTTATTAATAATTTAATAACAATTAATTTCGTGTCACATGTCTGAACTTTGCGACATCATGTGCACACACACACTTGTGTATAAAGACTATGATAAATGCGCTCATATGTCACTCAATAAAGCAGAAATGAGCAATAAAAATCCGAAGCGACAAAAAATACATGAACAGCAAACAAAACATGAATTTCGAACAAAACTGTAATGAAAATTGGGTCAAAAAACAAAAACAAAAAAAGAACTCTGAGGAAAAATGAATACTCAATTCGAATCGATTCGATTTTGGCGCTCGAAGCGTTTTTCAGCATTTTCTGTTTTGTTTTAATGTTATGAGCATTTATCTTGGCTCTGATGGCCGATGTCGTTGTCGATGTCGATGTCGAAGTCGATGTTTTCGTGCTCTTATTTAATTGCAGTGGTAATTAATAATGTTATTTATTATTCACAGCATTAGTTGACGCCGCTGCCGCTGCCGGTGCCATTACCGCTGCCTCAGCCACAGCCACAGCCGTTGTTGTACTCGCTTAGCTAAATTGCGACGATGACCTCACCCAGAGCGAGTACCAGCGTCAGTGCCAGAGCCCAGAAGCCACGTGTCCGTCTCAAGTGAATTGTTGCCATCGTACGACTTGCCACAGCTCGGCTTGACTTGGCTTGGCTTGCCTTGTCTTTTGTCTCGCACGCTGTTGGTTCTATCCAATGTTCGTCCGTCCGTCTTCATGCCCGTCCGTCTATTTGTCTAACGCTCTCTCAGTGTGTCTATGTCATTAAGTAAATTAAGTAAGTAAACATATGTGCGCTACATTCAACTATAATTAATTGCCTTTTGCCTGAGCTGAAGTGCTTAAACATACTTATATTTATGTGGCAGTATGTGTGTGTGTGTTTGAGTCAAAGCGTTGTATGCTTGTAGTATTCTTTTTGTTGCCAACAAGTTCGTTTTGTTGAATATTTAAAAATTGGCACCTGCCATGCCTCGAACAGAGATAAAAGTATATGTATTTCGTAAAAGCGCGTTAGGAATTGAACACTTTGCGCCCTTTAGCGCTCAATTAAGCCGACGTACGACTTGCCAAAAACAACAACAGTAACACTAAAGAAGTCACAGCGTTGTTGCCAAAAGCTGAGAAAAAAAACCCAACGCCGCCAACCCTTTTTTTGTTGTTGGCCACGAAGACCATCATCGTTGTGCATTTCAACGCCTTCATTTCCATGCGTTTATTTCTTAATTCATGCGCGGCTCTTCTCGGAACTTATCGCTCAACATTTTTCACTCACTTGGCGCGCCGCCGCTCACTGATTACAGGTTCATGCGTTCCTGCGTTCGTGCGTTCGTGCGTTCACGTCCTGATCGAGTGCTAAGCATTTGCAAATTTCAGCTGATAAATTTCTGATAGTGAAAAGAGTAACCCGAAAAAAATTTGCATTTAATTTACAATTTGCGAAATTTCACGTTCGACGAAAGGCGCGAAATGCTTAGCTCGACCTTTTGGGCTGAGCTGTTGCACGCGCGCGCTGTTGCCCCTGCCACGTTGTGGCCACCATCACCATCACCAGCGACGTCGACATTGCCGGCTTCGTTGGCCTTCTTATCTGTGCAACATCAATGTTTCGTTTGCTGGCCAAAGGCTTCTGTTGCATGTTGTACTTCAACTTCAACTTGGACTTGGACTTCTGCTTCAATTTTGTCTTTCTTTATTTTTGAAGTGGCTTTTTGGCAAAGTGTTGTTGCTGTTGTTGCTGTTGGCTTTCTTGTAGAAAGTGTTACACTTTTGGCTTCTTTGGCTGCCTGGCCACGTCTGAGTGATCTGAGACTTTGTGTTTGTTAATGACTTTTTCGTTTTACGCTCTTCGCTGCGAAATCGCATGAAATTGTTTTTTGAATGTGCTCAACGATATTTTATGGCTTCGCTGAAATGCCCTCAGGCGCAGTACTGCTACACATCAACACAGCTCACTACAGCACAGCTCACTTCACGTTGCGTTCGCTACAAATTGAGTTACAATATTTTAATTATACTCGAGTTTTTACTGCAAGCTGAACATGTCTTCACTTCACTTCATCGCTTCGCTTCGGCGTGCGATTTATTCTATGCTTGAGACTGGTTTCATTTTTCACAAAAATTGACATTTCTTTAACCATTTGCATAACATTAAACAAACAAACAAAAAAATGAACAAATGAACAAACAAATAATAAAAAAAAGTTAAAAATGTATTTTGCATTTTTATTTCATAGTTTTTTCTTTATATATTTTTTCCAATATGGCAAAACAACATTTTAATTCTGTGTTTGATTTCAACAACTTCGGCATTAGGAGTTGTTGCTGTTGTTGCTGTTGTTGCTGTTGTTGTTCGTCGCTCACGTCGCAAAGTGGCATTTAATCGCAGAAAAAGACAAAAAACTGTATAAAGACTTTTAATTTATGTTAATCGCGGCAATCATTCTTCGCATTGTCTTCGATTAATATTGTCGCGTAGGTGTTTGAAAAATTGTTATATAAGTCGTTGGTCGATTGGTTGGTCGGTTGCTCGGTTGATCCGTTCGATCTGACATCGTAAATTCGAAGATTTATTTGTTTTAATTTAACTGTTGAAAAGTTGCTTTGCATTTAGACTTCAATACGCTTTTTTATGCTTTTTTAAGGGCTTTTTTCCTATTGTTTTTCGTTTATTGTTTTAGGCTTCGGCGAACGTGTCAATGCTGTTTAACATTTGATTGAAACTACAACAATGAAGCGCCTCAAAGCATGAACAATGCTGATGATGATGCTGATGCTGATGGGCTGCTCAAGGCCCAAGCTGTTGCCAAGCGCACATGAGCGCCAAAGCGAACATTTTCATTCAACTGTAAAAGTGAACTGCAAAGCTGAGCATGATTTCCTGAGTTGGGAACATGTTCTTCGAAAGAACAAAGTTACTTTCGTAGTAAACGAGTTACTGCTCATGTATCTAACAAGTGTTGCTTAATTTATTATTTGGAATTTCGTATTCTTTTGCGTAATTCTTAGCTAATGAGTTATTGTTTTGAAGAACCGTTATAATTCCGATACAATCTGACTTTGCAATTTGAGATTCAAATTCAGAAAGAGTTGCTTCTCAAACAGAAGGTAATAAATTTAATCGTTTGAGAAACGAGTTATGGCACGTCATGTGCAGTTTGGGGCCAATGGTGGAACACTTGCCAGAGACAAGACAACCAAATAGCGCCAACAACAACAACAACAACAACATCAAGAGCAACAACTAATTGAATTGATTTATGTTTGTCACACATTTTAACGAATTTTCGACTTTATAATGATTAATTTGAATTTATTATTATTTGTTATTGCTTTTGTTTAACTCCGTTTCACTCTTCATCTTCTGCTTCCTCTTCTTCATCTTTGGCTGCTTGTCCTACAATTTATTTATGATTTTGCTTATGCGATGATGTCGTTTTTATTATTATTTGTATATTTTTTTTGCTTAATTTTTTTCAGCTTCTTTTGTGCATTTCAGAGAGAGAAACAACATACAAGGAAGGAATGATTTATGCATGGCACATTTTATGGCTATTTTGTTGGTAATTTATTAACAAGCTTGTTAACATAGCAAATATGCAGAAACACACACACACACACACACACAGAGGCACACATATTGCTGCACGACTAGTATGCGCAAATGAAAAACAAAAACAAGTTGAAGTAGCTGCGCTTAAGACAAACTCAAGCAGGCAGCCAAGCGGACTGACGGGCGGACGGACGGACGGACTGAACTAGCGACCGAAGTTGGTTTGCCGTTGCAGTCAAAGAGCGCCAAAGAAAGCACCTTCAAGTGAACTTTTATTGCCAAAGGTTAAACAAAACACGGCAGCAACAACAATTGTTGTTATTGGCAAAGTCAGTAGCAGAGTCGTCAATTGTCGGACATTCTACGCCTGCAACGGACGCTTTATTGGCCTGGCCAACGAGCACGGCTGAAGGTGTGCTTATGACTTATTTATAGAAAGTTTTGACAAAGCGTTCATAATGCACAAAACAGCGAAACACAAATTAAACAAAAGCGCATTTAAATATTTGACTAACTTTCATAGACAACACACAAATACAAACACAAACACAACACAAACACAACTACAAGTGCAACTATAAGCATGGGCAAGGCAACTGTGTGCCTCAATAAGTGGTGGCACCGACGGCCAGCAGACAGACAGACAGGCAGACAGACCGACAGACAGACCAACCGACCAACAGTCAAAGTGTTATAAGTTGGTGCGGTTGAATATAAAGATCGATGCCTTGGCGATTTCGAGTATCTATGATTTGTTTGCTGAAGCGCAAGCGGTAGCCAAGTATCTAAACAAGTGACTGTGAGTGTGTGTGTGTGTGTGTGTGTGTGTGAGTGCCTGAGTCGTCGTTCAACCTTTTGCTTACCTTTTATTTATTCATTTAGTTTTTTGTTTTTTTTCGAAAAGTTTTCTAAATTCTAAATATTTGCTAAATAATAGACAAGCCAAACGACATGAAGCTAATAGCCGTGTCACACACACACACACACACACACAAAAGCCCAACAAAAGCGTTTATTTGCTTAGCAAAGTACGCTTACAGTTAACACTCAAGAACGTTGAGCGGCGTGGAGCGGTGAGCGGCGGTCGATTGTCAGTGCTCAGTTGAGTGCCCGAACACTTGACACATTCGACGCTTCGGCGCTTGGCTACTGAACTTGCATGCCTCAAATTGCGACGATTTTGTCGTGAAAGTTACTTAAGGCAATTAAAAACGCTCAATTAAAATTAATTTTACATAAAAATCATAAAAAGACTTTTTATGCGTTCAACAGAAATTAACACTTGGGCCCCTGCTGTAATAAACATTAATCTGTAGCCAAGTATCGACAATAAAACTACAACAACAACAACATAAAAAGAAAAAAAACTAACATTAAATTTAAACAAATTAAACAATACGATTGAGTTACATGTCGCACTTATAGTTACATTGCAACTTGTACACAGAACATAAAAAAAAGTATAAAAAATCGCAAGAAAAAAACGCGTTTTGATTTATAAGTGCAACAATAAAGACCAACGAGTTGGCAGTAAAGTGAAGGGAATGCATGGGGCTGCTTGTAGCTAGAGACATGTTGAGTTCTTAGGCTGCGTTTCGTTGCATTTCGATACGTTTTGAGACCGATTCGACGAGTGTCAGTAGTACACAGTTGTCAACTTAATTTACAGCTTACACGAAGTACAAGTTCAAACGATTGAGCAATCGATAAGAGATATTAATTTCATTGCCGATACATACGAGTATAGAACAACAATCACAGCGGAGAGAAGTTGAAGTCGCAAAGCCGCAAAGCATTAAAATAATATGTCTTATAAATATTCTAATTGGCAAACGCGCATTCACTGATTTAAGATATCAAATAAAAATAAATAAAAGTGGAATTAGAATTAGAATTGTTTTAATATTAATTATGCCGCTTGCACTTGATATTTATCGATGGCGTTGTGCCGACTTTTATGTCGTTAATACAAATGTATAAGAAAGCAAAGGCGTTCTCATTGAGACATTAATTTTTTATTACAGTTATTAAACACGCCTTTCGGTGTGCCACGCATCTAAGTGTTCATATTATACGTGTTGGCTTCCGAAATGCGCAAGCCGAACATTTGTAGCGCATTCGAAAACAGTGCAATTGAAGTTCACTTCACTGCAGAACACTTTGGCGCTCTTGAAGACTGCTTGGCCAAACGGTAGTTTGAAATGTATGTCTTTTGCTCCGCAATAAATGTCGAAATGCGCGAATGGCCGCTGAACAACAACAACAATAACAACAACTGTGGGCGTGTGTTAACAAGCGGTCGGTCGGGGGTCAGCCAGTAGATCGTGCGAGCGCGTGCGTGCGTGCGTGACTTGGCGCTGAATACGCCAAATGTAATGAAATTCTTACAATAATTTTTAGCGCTGTTTGTATGTTGAGTTTGCCGTCATAAAAGTTCCATTTGAAATGCAATTTTACGACGACAAATGCACTTAAAGAACACAACAAGAGTAAAGACTTACCGCGCCGCTCATGACTTCACTGCTTGGTGCACTGCTCAGCTCATGGCTTCGATTGGTTTGGCTTGAAAAGGCGTCGGCGTCTGCGTCAATGTTGGCCACCACGCATTTAAACTCCATGAACTGCAATAAAAAAGCACAAAGATATAAGTGAGATTTTATAGTAGACTCTTTTAATATCCGTTCTGCACTTAAAGACTCACACACACACGCACACACACACACAGCGAAATGTATGCTTATGCATAAATTTTCATACGATTGTCTTGCCTTATATATAATGAACTTCTTATTAGCGCCGCAATGAAATGTCAAAAGTGCCAACGCAAAAGCGAAAGAGACAGCGCAATGGCATGGCAAAAGATACAAAAGAAGAAGCAGATATTTTGTCAGTTGTTGTGTTAAATTAGTGAAAATTACTGATAATAAAATCCAAGCTGACGCGGCCATGTCATGTCGGCTCATTAAGAAAATATGGTCAGAAATGTTTCAATTAAAATCGTTTCGAAAAGCAGAAGAGGCTAACAACAACAATTATTATTAAAATATATGCAATGGCAGTGGCGTAAGAAGAAGAGGCCAAAGTAAACGTAGGAAATAACGTGAATATTTTAAAATGTTTTTTTTTTTGAGTTTGAAATTAAAAGAAATTGTGGGCGGACAAGTTTGCCATAAATTGTACACTACTTTGTGGCAAGTCACAACAGTCAAGATCAACATCATCCTCCACTACAACAACAACAACATCATCATCATCATAAACAAGTTGACTTTTGTTTGTTGCAAACATATTAATAGAAATTCTATTATTTGCATTAATTTTTCTGTTAACAAATTTAAATTAAAAAAAAAATGTATAAAAAAAATCAACGAAAATACGAAAAAAAAATATAAAGAATTGGGTGTGAAAGCCAAATTATACAACAACAATAATAAAAACAACAAAAGTTGTCGCCGTCGTACATAAATTTTCGAGTCATTTTATTTGTTGAGTTTTTATGGCTTCTCTCGTTAATTAAAAGTATTAATTTTAAAGATTTGACAAATCAAAAATTAAACTTTATGTTTTGTCATAAAATTTTTGACGTTATTTACGCAGCCTTCCCCCCGCTCTCCCGCCCGCTCATACTGCTTATCGCCAACACTTGTCTTCTAAGCGTTTTTTTAATGACCGCGCGCGTTGAGCACTTCACACGTGTCTCGCGACTTATGCAAATCGCCCAAATCGCTGGCTGCGTGTCTGGTACCATATGGCGATGCCTTGCCTTGCCATGCGATGCGATGCGAGGCGATCCCAACCGTTGCCATGTCTTTGAACGGCACGGAAGAAAGAAAAGAGTTTAAATTGTCAAAGAAATAAAAAAGAAGCGACGCGAAACTTGGTATTAGCCATAAGATGGAAGATGGCAGTTGGTTGTGGATAGCGGAGGGGGGCGTGAGTACAAGCGCGTAGCATTTATATGCAAAGTGTTAACGGCAAAAAATATGTGTTAAAATTTTTGTTGCTTTGCGTTTTTGTTGGGCATTTTAAAAGCCAAAAAAACCGACGCCACGCGCTGTCATGGCACCCACGACACGCTTTTGGCGGCAAACACATGTGTACTCAAAAGCGCCGCGTGGAAATAAGTATTAAATAAAAGTAAGCAGAAGAGGAAGAAAAAAATAGAAAAAATAGAAAAAAAGCACAAAAAGTAAAAAGCATTTTGGCTTAACTTGAGAGACATGAGTGTTCGTTCTATGCGCGCGTCAGTTATGAACATCAAAGTCGCATAACCGACGCCGAAACATAACACTACGCAGATACAAAGATACATAGATACATGTACATAGATACAATCGCAAAGCGTTACAAAGATAGACACTCTTTCTTCTAGATAGGTTGTAGTAAAGTGCTCATGTACAAACAAAATGCCTAATTGTCTGTAGAAAACCGTTAAGCAGAAAAGCAGAAAAGAAACGCTTTAAAGGTAAGAAAAAAATAAAGCGGAGATACAAAGATACTCGTAAAGAACGCAACTTTATTTTATGGCATGTATGACAGCCGAGTGCGAGCGTACATGTGTAAGTGTGCGTGTGTGTGTGTGCGGCTAAGCCGCTTCACGCATTGGCAACGCGCAATGACTGTCATAGACAAACGTAGTCTACAAGATACAAGATACTTCTTAAGTGTGCGTCGCCCCTCCTCCCCCAAAAACCACTTGAAACGAGTGCGTCGTGGCCAAAGGGTAAACTAATGACAGTTTAATTTAATTCTTATCGGCACTTATTTAATGGCCCAGCACGAAAAGGACGTCAGGACGAAAGGACTTCCAAGCATGGCCGACAATGCATTTCACATAATTCTAACTCTATTCCAAAGGCGGCGTTTCGAATCGCTTGGCCATGAACAGGTGCAAATGAACAGTTGAAAAGGTGTGCAAGAACAGCAAGAGCGACAGACGGACCGACGGAGGGACGGGCGGAGGCAGCGGCGTCTATTGAGTTGTAGTTGGCAGCATGAGTTTAACACCAAAGTCGGCTGAAACGTTCGTTCCGTTGGGCAACTCATAATTTTGAAGAGTTTATGTGCCTTACAGCGCAAATACAAAAGGAACTTGGCATGGAACAAACTGCTCAAATGCATGTGCGTACGATCGTGCGTGAGTGCGTGAATGCGTCGTGTGTGTGCGAGTGAGAAAGCAAGCGTTTGCAACGTGTATTCTCATGCGCACCCTTGTCTCAATTAATTTGCTTGTTTTATTACATTTAACGCAACTACGCATTTTTCCTGCGTCTGTTTGTGTGTGTGTGTGTGTGTATTACCAAATTGACATCGTTTTATTGCCAATTGTTGTCGTATAATTCTTCGCATTTTACTATCTGGCCAACTTGTATCGTTCCGTTCATGGTTTATGATAATGAACTTGTAGGCACAGCATGTGGCCGTCTATTCAACGCACTCTTCCCCACTCACTCTCTCACTCACTCAGGCACTCACTGGCATTTTCTTCTGCCCGCTGGCCCATTCGCTTGATCCTAAACGTAGCACGAACACTGCCGATCCTATTCGCATCGTTTCGTTTCGTTCCATTCCATGACTGCCTTTGCTTTGCGCCTACTTGTGTACGAAATCGCTGTTGTTGTTTGTTGTTGGTTGTTTGTGTTGTTGCTTATTCATATGCATTTATTGGCATTGTTGTTGTAGTTGTTGTAGTTGTTGCATTATTAACGTCATTAATTCGACCTAAGGTTAGTCTTACGCGGCTTGCATGCATCTTATTTCAGCAGCTCTGTCGTTGTAGGCGATGCGCCTAATGACTTTTCAAATTTATGCACAATTGTTGTTTTTTTTCTTGTCTTTTATTTCTGTCTTTCTCTCTTTTTCCCATTCATATAAACATTCATATTTATATGTATTTTTCTTTTATATTTTTTGTGGGCGGTGTTTTAATGTCGGTGTCGTAAAATGGGCGTTGCTTGGTCTTGTTTAGTACGCCCGTATTTCAAATGCTGTTTTATTATTTTGAAGTTCGCTTTTTTTGTGTTGTTTCTAAGGCATATTAACTTGTACTAATACTGATTCGAACTTATCGTTGGGCGTTTTCACGTGGGCGCTTTTATACATTTTTCATATAAAACTACACCGGCCTACACTCAGTTAAGACATGATTCTAAGTACTTATATTTGTTTAGGTAAGCCCTTAATATAACTACTACTGGTTTTTGTATATCAACGATAGTTTTTAAGATTCAAGTTATATAATAGTGACACATGAAAATTGGCAGATACTCTTACATTATTCCCCTCCCTCACATTTAACAACAAATAACCCTATTCCAAAATTGGCTATATTTTGTTTACTATAAATGATAACAGCCTGAAATTTTGTATGCATGCTCAGTAAATACATATACCTCTTCCAAACTGCATACCCCTCTTCCCGTATTGTTACCACACATAGAACATTAAACTGAAATTTTGAATAAATATTACATTTTTCATCGATTTTCCTTAAATTTTGAGTAGTATTTATGTGGGCAATGTAAGTTATACATTTAAGTGGGCGTGGCATCGTGTATTGTATTGTCAAGTATACACGACTGTTTTGCCCTTACTGTTTTAATAATTATGTAGTCTTGTATGAACTTACGAAACTTTGAACCTGAACTTGAGCAATAAACCAAATATTTCATTTCTTAAAAACTGATTTGAAACTCGAAACTCCCAAAAACCGAAAGAGCTAACAAAACCAAAATAAGTTCAAATAACAATTGCACAAAAAAGGAAAAAAAAAAATGGAGAAAATTCAAAGTATTTTGCAAACTCATGAGCGAAAATATTTGTTCGAATGCATTCAATATGACAAATCAAATATCAAACACACTTTTTTCATGCCTTTTCAACTCAGCTTTACATGTTCATTGCAAACGAGGCACGCGCTTAATTACAACAACAACACATTTGAACGGAGCAAAAAAAAAAACGCGCGTGGAAAAAAGTTTGCAGTAATTTGAAAAACATCACCGCAAACTGTCAAAATTTTCTGACATTTACAAATTATTTTGCTGTTTGAAGCGATTTCAATTCTCTTTTTTCGCATTTTCATTTGTTTTGTTGTTGGTTTTTCATGTGTTTTTTTGTTGCACATTTCAGTTTTGTTTGTATTTTGCACACAGGTTTCATTTTGGGGCTTGCAGCGTTTTCTATTTGCCGCGCATATGGCATGAAGTTACGGCATCCAACGGTCGGTCGGTCCTGCCATTAAGCTGTCCGTCCGTCCGTCTGCTGCGCTTTGAGCATGCGAAATCGAGTAGTCGCTGTTAATTTGCGTCAACGGGCTAATAAAGTTTCGCGTCGCTTTTGATTTTCTGCACAAATATACTTTTTTTATTTTCGAATATTTCACGATTATTTTTTTTTTTCTATTTGTTGTATTTTGTTTTTTTTCCTGTCATTTGCGTTTGCAGTTCGTTTGCATGCCAAACAATTTTTCGAGCGCAAAATAAATACATTTTTTCCCACCCCCCGCCGCCCCCCAAAACGTACGTTGTCGTTATTTAATATTTCTGTTGCTATTTTTGTGATTTTTTGGCAGTTTGCGTTTTTCAACATTCAACATTCATAATTTTTTTGCTTCTTTCGCTTATTTCTTGCAGTTTCTAAGTGAACAGGCTTGTCAGCCGAAATGTCAGTCGTGTGCTATGCAAAACTGCTCACAAAACCAAATCACGTTATGCGAAATGAAAACTCATTTTTGGTGACATTTCAATAACAATTTTTGCATTTGAATAACAAAAAGAAAATGTTTGTCAAGCAAATCGAACAGAAAATTGAAATCAGGACATGCAAATTCAAAACTGATTTCGAAAATGTTATTTTCCTCTGTTGTTTTTTTTGTCGTTTTTCTAAACGTAATTTAATTGATTTTCACTTGTGAGTGTCAATTTTTGATCGATCGTTGCTTCCTGCAGCGCACGCCTCAGCCATGGCATTACACTTCGTTAACGAACGCAACATGAGCTCGGCAACATGTTGCCAAAGGCTGCAGCAGTTTGCCTACTTCCTTTAGCCGTCGCAGCATTTGGTTGAAGCCTCCTGCTTCCTGCCATTTGCTACTTGCCACTTGCCACTTGCATAGTTGAATCCTATTGAGTTTTTGTGTTTATGAAATTCCTCATTAATTGCATTTGATTGAGCACCTGAATCGATGCTTACTCAATACGCGCGGCGCGATTTGCTTGCGATTGCCACAAAGTGGCATCAATGAACCTCAAGAAGAAGCCTATGCTGCCTGCCTGCCTGTTAGCCAGCCTGGATGGCTGCCGTCGGCTGCTGCACCTGGAGATTAAAGTGCCTTCTGCGTCTGCGCCTGCGCTTGCTTGACTGTGTGTATGTGTGTGTGTGTGTGTGTCTATTTAAGCCATGAGCAAGGTGCAACTACAACAACAACGCGCCGCTAGAAGATTGAGTGTTACTTGACTTAGCTGCCACTTTTCAGTCTTGCTGCTGTAGCCTTTTCTTCCTTCTACTTCTGCCTCTGCTGCTGCTGTTTCTTCCACTTCTTTATCGGCTTCGTCGTCGTCGTCGTCGTGGTTGTTGTTGTTGTTGCTTCGCTGCTACTTTATAGTTTATTGCCTCAGGTCGATTGCCTTCTCGACTTGACTTGACTTAACTTCACTTCACTTGATTCTTTTTCTTGCCGAACTCCTCTTTTCCGCACTCTTCTCTTCTCTTCCCATCACTTCACTCATCTGACGTTTCGTCTGCTTTAAAATGTTTCTTGTCTTAGTAGACTTAGACTACTCTGACGTCGTCGTCGTCTCTGTCGCTGCTCGCTGTAGACGTCGACGTCGACGAGGAGTGGCAGCGGTTAATAGTGAAGAAAATGAATTATGATTTGACGGTAGGAATTTAATGGATGGCAGTGAATATTCGCTCTTCTTCTCGCCCCCCGTTCCCTTCGGTTATTATTCGTGCTGAGACGCTTGCTTCAACGTTTGGGCTTGGCCGGTAACAACACTTGGGACAGCATGAGTTGGACGGACGGACGGACGGACAGAAGACTCTCTAACAAAAATTGTTTTCAATTTTTGTGCATCTTTTGCGATTGAAATTGTTTCCTTATAAAAAACTATAATGTTTTTGAATGTTCGTTGACGTTTGGCGCCAATATTGACAGCTGGAATTCTCCGCTGTTGTCGTTGTTGTTGTTGTTGGCAGTGCGTGAATTTTCGAATAGCTGAGACGCCCAGCCGGACAGGTGAATGCGTTTGGCTGTGCTGGCATGTCTCAAGAAATTCGCAGCGCTTTGTCTCTAATTGAATTTTCACATAATGGACTCGGAAAGCAACTTTGAGTTCGATGATGATTTGATGAGCGTGTGTGAATGCTGCTATCGGTAACTGTTTGCGGTTTGCCTTTGAGCATAGACAGACGTCATAGTGGCTTCAAAGAGGTGCCTAAGTGATTGCTGAAATATTTAAACACTTTTTTTTGTGCCTCTTTGAGATAAGATTCTTTTGTGTACGTTTGAAGAGAAGTTGTTGCCAACCGCAAAGTCGACGCTTACTTAGCGACTTGGAGACGACTTAAAGCAGAGATAAGGATTTGCCGAAAGCATAGAATTAAGGAATTTACAAATTCATGCACATTAATCACATTTATTTCAAATAAATTATATGTAAAACTCATACGTGAATAACCCGTTTGACAAACAGAGGCATTAAAAGTTTGATGTCACCGTTCCTAGACAACAAATAGAGACTTCAACGATCTCTCGGCCGTATTAATGGCATAAAAGCTCTTATTAATGACAGCAAAGCACTAACATTGTTATTGACAAATTGTATTGTTGGCTATAAAAGCGACTTGATTAAGTTATAACTGAGCACATAAATTCTCCATGGCAATTCAAATTCAAATTTCAAAAGAAAAAAGCGGGCACTAAAACGCTAAAAGTATCAGTTTTCCCTCAAAATGAAATCTCACTATCGATTTTAATGACTTTACTATTCTTTTATCATCTTAGGCAAGGTTATAAAAAACACACAACAATTGATTAGCTTGGAGCACAGAGTCCGAACGAACATCTTATGAAGAGTTTTTGATTGCTGCAATAAAATCGCAGCGATTGTTATTTATTTGTGGCTAATTATTTCAATTATTTGCCTTCGACGAGTTTACTGCTCATGAGCTCATGAGCTCATGAAGTTGAACTCTGAAGGCATAAAAATGACTTTCGAATTTTATTGGTTTGGTTAACCGAACGAATTTATACTACAATATATTTGTTGTACGTTTTGTTGCTGTTGTTGCACAATCACATGATAATAGACATGAAATACAATTCCTCTAAGAGATTTCGAATGAGGCCATGGCGGTCATTTTGGAGCCGGACCTTAATTGTTTTAATAGTGCTGCCAATGCACTTCTGGACTTTCACCCTAAGTCGCTTGAGGGAGAGTGAAAGAGAGCGAAAGAGAGCGAATTAAATACAAAACAGAATAAAAAACAAGACTGCATTATTTCAATGTTGTTAGATTGTTAATTTAATTAGTCTCTGTTAACAAAATGACATTACAAAAAGATGTAAAAATAAAAGACACACGTACTTCGAAAGGTGTGGTTTGAGTTGTTGTTGTTTGTATTTGTGTTCTTGTTGGGAAAACCTTTAGTCAGCTTAGCATTAACTTAGCAGCAAACTGCGTTTAGTGCACTGTGCACTGTGCACGACACGAGTCCCAGACAAGCTGATAACGCCCGAGCAGGTGGCGGGCGGCATGGCGGAGCCGTGTGTCGGTGTGGGCGAACAAGCCTGCCAGCAAAATTAGCTGAGCTCGTCTGTGGATTACCACCAACTGGCAGAGGCTAAGAGTGGCTAAAGCGATAATGGCTCAGTGTAAGCAGCAATTGTTGTTGTTAAGGAAATACAAAAACAGCCAACAATAAAAACAACAAATGAAATAAAGTCACTGGTTGGACTTGGACTTGGAACCCAGACTGACTTCTGATTATAAAACAACAAACAAGAATTTAATGCCAACAAGACTTGACTACAACAGCGCGAACAACAACAACAACAACAACAAAGCTAACTGCAAATAACAACAAAAAACAAAATTGAAGAAAATTACACTAAATTGGCTTCAATTATTGTATTAATTTGGGTTCCGTGTTGCTTTCCGGCTTATCCCTTTTTTCTCCCTTTCTCTCTCTCTCCCTCGCACACACATGACATGACTTGACTCAACTTATTTCAACTCAAATCGACTCGACTCAACTCTACTTGACTCTCGACTCGCTTCGATTCGTACCGCTTGCCCTTACCCGCCGCCCCACTTCAACTTCTTACTGCGCTTCTCATTCGCGTTCAGATACTCTCGATCGCTCATGCATTTTGTTTTCATTTTTGCCGTTGTTTGTTTGCAGAACTGTTTTATTGGCTTTGTTTATTAAGGCACGAAATGCGAATGGGGTTCCACGAGGGGCCTCCAATCTTCCTGCGACTTATTCAAACACACGACTCAACATCATATGAGAAACAGACTGATGATGCTTCATTGCTATTCAGAAGTTGTATGAAAATGGTCTAATAATGCATGTGCAGTGGGCACGCATGCTCAACAACGCTCGTTGATTGCATTTGCTTTGAGAAGACTGGAAAATTGTCATAGGAAGGAAGCGGGACATAAAAAAGCCGAACAAAGCTCAGGAAGTTGTCGATTATGCTGAGCAACTATATTGAATTGGTCGCAAGTCTTGTGATTAGCAGTGGGAAATGGTGCGAGGTGAGGCATGCGAGGCCATTAATCTGTATATGTTTCAGACGTTGTGAAAATATACTCAAATTTTGTAAAATATCACTTTTGGTGCACAAATTCCTAAATAAATATATATATTTTTAGCTTTTGCAACACCAGAAGATAAGTCATATATCATATATTTACGTTCATGTCTTTGGTCTAACTAAAATTATATTTAACATTTATTTTCCTTTGGCAAAACTTGAGAATTTTTTATATTATTTTGAATTTCCATACTTTTTATGAAAATAAAAATTATATAAAAACAATTTTGAATTTTTTTTAATGTATGATGTTTTTAGTGAAATGAAAACTGTGTTTTTTTTTTTTAATTCTTAATTAATTAATTTTTTTTTTTGTATTTTTTATATATATAAAAATTTCCTAAAAGACTCACCATTTTGAAATGAGTTTTCTTGAGTTTCTGTCGATGATAATTCATTTAAGTGCAAATTTGTCGAATATTTGCAAACACTTTTCATTAATTACACATTTTGGCAACAGTTTTTGCTTCTTCAATTGTTTTTACGCAACTCGTGTGTTGCCAAGCGTTCTTGCAACATTTGTTTGCCGTCGCTTTGCATGTTTTTGGCCACAAATAAATTGAGAATTGTTATTTCACCATTTTAATAGCACAGACACATTTTTATTTCAATTGTAATGTTCATGAGTTTGCAATTAAAGCGTCTTTTACTAACACCGACGGCCAGCAAGGACGAACTGAAGCGAGCTTAGCTGAGCCGTTTGGTTGACTGGCAGCCTGGCAGCCTGGCAGACTGATTGACTGAGCTGAACTGAACTGACTGAATGAACTTGTGTGTCGAGCGGATTAACGAGGACGTTGAACGCACTTTGAGTTTGAGTTGGTTTAAGCTAATGTGTTGTTGTGTTATGGCTTGCTGATGCTTTGCTGAACAGCCGCGCGGCACGAAAGCCGAAATGCGAATGCGGCAATTGGCGACTAAAGCGCACCGACAGCGGCAGCTTTGTCTTATAGGCGGCATTTGAGAGCGAGAGGCGAACGTAATACGAGCGAAACGAACAAACGACTTTTAACCACAAAGCAACAGCAACAACAACAACAGCAACAGCCATGAAGGAAAAAGCGAAAATTTTTGCACGTTCGCCTCATGCATTCACAGCAAATGACTCGGCGACGCAGCACTGCGACTTCGGCACTCAACTTCACAAACTCAAATGTGACCAAACGAACGAGCGAACGAATGAACTGAGTTGCTCTTGAGTCGCCTCGCATCGCTTCAAGTTGAGTTGAGTTGAATTTTTTTGCTGATGGTGAATTGCAAATTGCACATTTTGAGTTGGACAGCAACTTCAAACTCCTGGGCGCCGTGAAAGCGCAACTTCGTTCCTGCTGCTCTTGTCGCTGCCACGATGCCGCGATGCCGCCTAACATGTTGCTTGCCACAAGTTGTGTGCTGTCGCTGCCGCTGCTGCTGCTGCATGAAACACACCACAGCGCATGGTGTGCTTTGGCAAAGGCATGCGAATGCGCGAGCACGTGGCGCTGCCAAAGGATTAGATTAGAGCAAAGCGACTGTTGCGTTGGCTTGACATGCCCGCCAAAGCACTCTAGGCGCACACTTCGGCCGCGGCACACATGATACTTCCTGTGGTGGGGCGAACATGCGCTAAGCCGGCAATTGACTGACGTTTCCTTCAGACAGACCACAGAGCACCGATCGTCGGCAGCCTACGTGCCTAGAAGCTTGTAGGGAACGCTTGCATATTAAACGCTATCGACTTTATACAATTTCGACATCGTCATCGATTTGTCGCAACGCTTAGCTTGCCCTCGACTGACGTCGTCTGCTGGCGCATCGGTGAGACAAACAGTCAGTCAGTCTTGCTAGTTAGTTAGTTAGTTGGTCGTTAGCTACGTGCCGGGCTGAGCGTCTAACGGGCGCGCTTGCACGTGCCATGCTCACACTGAGCGAAATGACACTCAAATCGTGTTGAGTGCTTTTCGTTTTCTGCTCTTGCGCACTTCGCGTCGCTCTCAATCGGCGAATTTCCCCTATTTTTCGCAACATGCAAAAGACAAACAAACAAACAACACGAAGTTGCTGTTGATTTGCGGTGATGATGGCGGTTGCCACATGCAACATGTCGCGCTTTGCAGGGTTGCTGCGCCGCAGCTTGTGCAACTCATGCGATGCGCTCAGCTCGCCAAATTGAAATGTTTATCGAAGGCGTTGTGGTTTGACTTTGGGTAACATTTATTGCACATGCAAGCACACAATTTCTCTTGCCGAGCCACCCTCGTTGCTCTCGCCTGCCCACGTGCAACAGCCACAGAATAGAACGGCATAGGGAATAGAATAGCACAGCAAACATGCCTTTGCCTTCAGCTTGCCGCTGATTCGCGAGCGTTTGAATTGTCTGCGATTGCCACGCTCAACTCATTATTTACTCAGGCGTTCGGTTTGGCCAAACGCGACGTTTGAGCTTAAAAGTTGCTTAAAATATTAGACAACTAACAAATTTGATGAAATGCTTTTAGCCGAGCAGCGTTCAAGAGGACTTTCTATGAGACCGTTTGCAGTTCAGCGCGATCGGAGCCGAACCGCTGCTCTCACTCAAGCGAGCAACTCAAGTTGTCTTGCCGCTATTTGATCAATAATAGCAACGAATTGTGGGTGTTGCTGACTTTGAGTTGCTTTTTTCGTTCTGCTCTTCATTTGCTTTGAGCATCTTTTACAGCATTTTTCGCTTCTATTTGCGTTAATCGCATTTTGCATTTTTAATTAAAGCATGGCGGCGTTGTAATAAGCAACAACAACAACAACAACGCAGCAACTGAGGTGCGTTCATGTTAGGGAATATTAATTAAAAGCGTTTTTTAGGTTATTTGCATATTTTCTTCTTTTTTTAATTGTTTTATTCAAACAGCTTTAAGCCATTAGAGTTGTGCATCAGTCAATCAATCAATCAATCAATCAACTTTAAAAAAATTGATAGAATTTGAAAATTCAACGAATAAAAAATGCTTTTTTCAATAATGGCGGTAAATGTATTTCAAAACATATAAAACAACTGCAACAGGCACGGCACACAAGCACACACACACACACAGCCACACACACGCAAAGGCCACAAATGCCAAAAGCGACCCACAAATGTCGACGTTGTCATACGCGTCGTATGCGCAACATGGAGCATTTTGTTCCTACGTTCATGGGCGCGGGCGGGCGGCGGCGGGGTAGTCGGCTGTGGGTAACCTTTTATTAGTGCAATTGAAACTGTTTTGGTCTGAAACTTTTGGCATGTTTTGTTGTTTTTGCGGAGGAATTCGCCATGTGTGTGTTTGTGTGCACTGAGGGGAACAATGGTTGTGCGGGGCAGATGCCTGAAGAAGGGGAAAGGTCGGTGGCGAGTTAATTTGAAAATTGTATTCGCAACAAATATGTGCAAAACGGATTACTTTGTAACCGAAAGGGATAACAAATTACATGGCTGAAGTGCTGCGACAGACCAACGGACGGACGGACAGACAAGACTTGATGGTAGTCTAAATCGTGTTTTATGACGCAGAAAATTCATTGAAAAATACAGTTTATTGTAACAAGTTGAACTTTCAATTTTTAATATATATTTTAGCAAAGGAGAATTGCATTTTTTTTTTTCATGACTGAAAACCACATTTTGTACAAATTCTGCAAAAAATATATCTCAAGACTTTCGTAAAAATTCTGCACAAACAAACCGAAAACAAAAAAAAAGGAGTTACAAAAACCAAAAAAAGAAGTGAAGCATTAAAATTCATGACAACAGGAACAGGTTTAACCTTGGAGGTAAATGTTTTTTTCAGCGACTTCGAGCGCACAGAAAAGTAAAAATAAAATTAAATCGAAAAAAAAATAAAGCTTCAAGTGGGAATCCAAAAACATAAGGAAAAAACGAACAAGAAAGGAAGGCAGTCGGACAGACAGACAGACAGAGAGACAGAGAGACAGACAGACGGAACAAAGCTGCGTCACAACAATCCGAGCAGCAACAACAACAACAACAACGAGACCAAAACAACGAGCTCGATATAAAATGCCATAAAAATAAAGTAAGGCAAAAAGAATTTAATGAACCCGTTCGTTTGTGCGGCACCGCCCCACACCGCCCCGCGCGCCCTTGCTGAGCTGTGCTCGAAATGAGCTCCTCTTAATTCAGTTCATGCGACTGCCTGCGCAGTTCACTGCAATTCCGTCGAGATCGGTTCAAGCCCACCGAAACTTGAAGCGCGGCTGACATGAGTTGGCCGAAGTCTGAGACTCAGACTGAGACTGAGACAGAGACAGAGACTCAGCCGGCTGCTTGGTCGCTTGTTGTTGTTGTTGTTGCTGTTGTTGTTGATGCCACAACTGCAGACTCTGCGCCTGCGCACAAAAATTTAAGCTTGAAGCGAAGGATTTGGTATGGCGAGGAGACGCCGAGACGAGACGCGACAAAAGCAAATCAAACGAAAGCAAGGTGAGGCAATAAAAGGAATAAAAACACATCAGCAAAAGCTGAGATATTTGTTTCAACAACTCACACACACACACACACACACACACACACACACACACACACATGAGCATGCACACAGATTCAAGCAACGGCAAAATTTAAGTGGCCAACAAGCTTCAAGTCTCTTTTTTTGCCATTTTCGCATTTCGGGTTTTGCGTCTCAATGCACAAAAATGCAAAAATAAAGCAAACAAATCGTAAGAAACGCTCAGCACTTCGCAAACCTTGTTTCATTTGCTGTATTTCGTTTTTTTACTTTATTACTATTTTCATTTTATGTTTTATTTGTTCTGTTTGGCAGTTGTTTATAAAACGTTCTCCTGTGGGAAAAAATCAATTGCGCGCAGAATTTTTCGCATTTTTTATGTAATGCAAACAGAAAAAATGTGTCCTTGTTGTAAGAACGAGAACAAGCAAAAGCATCTTAACTGACATGAGAACGCGTTAAATACGGTTTACATTAAGCAGCGTCGAAGCCGAAGCCGAAGTCAATGTCAAAAGCGTTGCCGAAGTTCATCAGAAGGCTTACATGTATCTTGGCTTCAAAAGTTCTTGAAAATATTTAGTTTTTCATTTACTTACCAATTGTATTCTCGACTTCGCACAGTAACAAGTTCAGCGACAAAAGTTATAATCTAAAAAGGAAGAAACAATAAAAAATTTAATGAGTTTTCTATGAAATGCGAAGATTTATGTTATATGTTCTATTGAAATCAATTCCATTTGGGAACCTCATTAGTTTTTTGCTGTTGTTTTTCATTCATAAATGCAACCTGCGTTGCACACCAACTGCGCAAATGATATCCTTTGCCAACTGTCATAGAACAACTGCAGAAACTACTAGAACTCATTAGCCAATAAATCAAAAGTGGCTAATTAACACACACACACAGAGCGCTCTTCCTGTCGCAGTCGCTATCTGCATTACATAATCAGTGCCTAGAACCCTTGAGCCTTAACCTCAACGCGCCACTAAATAGTTAACATTTTTCTCACCAATGTAATCAAGAGATTTTATACAAAAGATTTACTTCAACTTGCAACGCGCCTACCAAAAGGGCAACTTACAAGCAGCCGGGAAGACGGTCGAGGGCCAAGGAATAAGGGATAAGAGACAAAAACACATGTTCAATTTTCACATGGCAAGTGCAAAGACAAACAATAGCAACGGTTACGCCTCCTCTCCGCCTGAGTGTCTCAGCCCTCATGCCTGCCTGCCTGCCTGCCAGTGAGCACATTTGCTGGGCTAGCTGAATGCGTACACAGCCTATTAGTTGACACAGGCAACGGCAGCGGCAGTGGCACCGGCAGCACCAGCAGCTTCGGCAGCGGCAATAAAAGGAATATTTATTACATCATAAGAAAGGGCAGGAGAAATCCATGCAGACCAAAGAATAAGATAAACCTACGCAGGCTGAATTTACGACGATGGCGGTGACGGCGGCTGAGGTTGCTGCTAACGATGCTCCTGCTGCACATGATGATTCAGACAATGGTAATGATGATGCCGATGATGCTGATGATGCTGATGATGGTGAAGTTCGTGTTGTTTGTGAAAAACGAAAGTGGCCATAGACCTACTTTGGCACACCAGTCGAGCTGAGTTGAGTTAAGGGTTCGCAGGCTCATTGTTTCGCTTTCATTGAGAGGAAATCGAAATTGCAAGCAAAGCCAAGCCAAGCAGCAGAACAACAAAGCTAACAAATGCTGCAGAGGGCACAGCACCGAGATCAGACAATAAATCAAAGCCTTAAAGTTGAATGCACGCTCGGACGCGCTCGCGCAGCTCAGCTCAGTCTCAGCTCAGTCGCCTCAAAGCAGCCAAAGACCCTTGCCTACCTTAACATGCCGGCAGAAACAGCTGAAAGAAGTGCCACCGAGCCGAAGTTGATTCAATGCTGCGACGCTGAGGTTGAATCTCGATCTGAATAATGTTCGCAGCAGACTGAAAGTGAAATCAGTCGTTGCAGCAGCGGTGGTAGCGGCAGTTGTTGTTCGACGAGATCGCGATCAACGCGCTATGACGACAACGTCAGCCGTCAGCTGAGTGACATCAAAAGGGAAGTGCTGCGACAAGCACAAGGGGGCAAGGGTTGAATGTTGATTGTTGTTGTTGATGACGCCACAGGAAAAAAAGGAACGCACAGCAATAACGTGAAAGGGTTAAAACGCTTCACGCTGAGAAAGAAATCAGAAAACGTACAAAAAATGAATATCGAAAACGCAAATGAAGGGAAAAGTGATTCACTTGAAGACATGGCAGAGCGCGAAGCGATGCCGGGCACGATAATCCCCTTTTAATTTGTTTGTCTCAAGCAACAGCGATGGTGGCAGCGTCAGCGGTGGGGAGACGCTAACGACACAAAATTCAAGTTGAGCATGTCCGCCGAAGGATGTTTCCGAAACACGCACAAAGACATTTCCACCAAACTGATGAAGATGATGTTGATGTTCTTGATGATGATTTTGTACAAAAATATACAAAACCGAACCAAAAAAAAAGGTAAAATTGAATGCAAAATTACGGTTTTGCGTCTTTTGTTGAAATTTGTTGTTATTATTATTGTTGTTGCTGTTGCTGTTGTTGTTGTTGGGGATGGGGTCTTTTTTCTTTCTAGTGCTTTGTGCGACGATGGCGTCTGCTTGAGATTTGCGCTGCCGAAAGGGTTCGTTTCAGGGCCACAAACGAGCGACAGAATGACATAATTTGCTTAAGCAAAACTTTTCCAATTTATAAATGACAAAATTTTAAGCAAATAAAGCAAAATGAAGCGAAGAAGCAGAAAACGCTCAAGTGTTCCTCAGTGGCAATTTTTCTTCTGTTTTTTAATTAAAGCCTTTTGCCGTTTTCTGTTGACGCTTCTTGGCTCATTGGGCGTTCCCCAGAAAAGGGTTTTTATGCTGCGCTGTCATTACTTCTTCTACAAATGCTGTTGATTTGCATAAAACGTTGCTTGAACTTCAAATTTGCTTGAAAATAATTAATGAAAGAAAACGGCAGTTTAGACATTAATCAAAAAAAAAATCAAGGCATAAAATGGGAGAGCGCCGAATTCATTTGCTCGAACAAAGCAACGTTGATTAGAAGCTTTTTTCTTTTCAGCCCTTCTGAGAATGAGGATTTCGTATAAGTTGGCAAACAAAAGCTCAGACATAATTTCGAGACACAGCCAAAGCACTTGCCGAAATGAATATGCTCGCTGCAAAGTCAATCATGTGAAGTGCATTCGAAATCATAAATAAAATCTTCTTCATATTTTTTAAATGGGTCACCTGATGCACGAAGCACAATAAATAATTTATGTATATGCCGTTGCCGTTGCCGGTGTGTCAGTGTGTGTGTGTGTGTGTGTGTGTGTGTGTGTCTCTGTGTGTGTCGAATGCATAATTTCGTACACACAAACTCACTCACTCACTCATTCACTCACAGATATAACACAAACATAAATACTCATATTTCGCATCATACATACATGTGTGTTATTATTATTATTTTGCCATATTATGTCGTTGTTGTTGTTGTGCTTGTTGTTGTTGTTGCTGTTGTGCTTGTTGTTTGTTATTGTTGGCTATCATGTTTTAATGATGAAGCATTTGTCCGCTTACTCGAACAAGTGCACTCAGCTTTACAGTGCCCTGCCCTGCCACGCCCCTTTGCAATTCAACAGTGCTCAGACGACTTTTGTTGCTGCTGTTGTTGTTGTTCTTTCTGTCACTGTTATTGACTCACTTCAATCTGCCAAAAACAGGCAACTTCACTTCACCATGGCACAGCACAGCTTATCACACCACACCATACAATGCCACCACACATATCACAACTCAACACAACAAAACAAAACAAAACACAACACAACGCACACTTCACCTCTGCATTATATCGTCTTCTTCTTTTTCATCACAACAACAACGCAATTTTTCGTCTGTTGTTGACTTTCAATATTTTTAGCATTGCATGTGTGAGATTTGTTGTTGTTGGCTTTGGCTTTGTTTTTGCCTTTGCCTTTGCTTTTGTATTCGTATTTAAAGTAGTCCTTTCTCTTGTTGTTTATGTCATTATTGATATCGGCGCTCTTATTGTTGTAATTGCTGCAGTTGCAGGGTGCGTGACTGAGACAGAGGCTGTGGCAGCGGCTTTGCCTGAGGCTCAGACTTTGGTTTGCCGCTGCAGTGAGTTTTAAGTTTAATGGAAAGTGGCAAAAACTTTAATGCAATTTTCCATAGAAATGTTGATTTTCATTGGTTTTTGTTTTTGAACGATAAGCACAAAAGTTAAACAGCTTAAAAATCTCACACACATGACACTTTATTGCCATGATTTATTCAACTTGAATTTAATTTTTAACTACAATTTTTTGTATATTTTTTATGCTCAGTTTTGTTGCCAAAAAGTCGAATCAAAATCAATCATTTTGGTAGCTAAGATTATACGACCTTTTTTTTACGAAACTGATTATGCAGAAAATTTATGTTTTCATATAAAACGCCAACATTTCCTGCCCATTTTTTAAGCATCCCAAGAGATCCACAAAAAAACCATACTATTGTATAAGTTTAGTTTGTCATGCCTTATTCAAATCTAATTATTTGTCTTCGAAATTAACTCAGGCGATTTCAACATTTGAACATTTAATGTTTCTTTTGAAAATGAAACACGAAAACTCATTAATTTTTTGCCATTAAAGATTCTCGCATAAAAATGAAAATATTTGCCTTTTTTTAATGTTTTAATGTTTTAAAACAAGATATTCATTGAGAGTCTTAAATTATACGATTCGCCTACAAAAAATGTGCCTTTTGGTTATTTTAATATTTCTCATGCGCCTTTATGTTTGTCAAAACCGACAAAAACACATATTGTTTTTTTTTTTTTTTGTTTTTGTAATAAAAAATTCAATTATAAATATATTTTGGCTTTTTTTTTGTTGATTTTCTATTATAATAAAAATACGCCGAAATAAAAAAATTCATGACAAAAAAATTAGTAAATATTTTAGTGTTTTTGAACGCTCATGTAAAAAGGAGCCCAATGGCGTTTATTATGCGATTATATAATTAGTATTGAAATTTTGAAATATATAATAAATGTGCAATTTTTAATTAAAAACTTACTTGATGCCTTCAGAGTTGTTGTTGCTTTTTGCAGAGTTTTTTTTTTTGTGTATTAATTGTAATATTTTTTTGAGTTGTTGAACTTTTTGTTGTTTGCATGTTTTCGTCGTTTATGGTTTTATATATATTAAGTTTATAAAAATTTATCTCGTTTTTTGCGTGCACATGATTAAAAGTCAATGTCACTGAAGGTTTTCAACCAACGCAGAAACGCGCGCACGACACACGCACTCACACACACACACACACAGCCACACACACACACAGTTGGCGTTTGCGAGTCGAACACGCACATTTTGAGCTTAGGCGATCCCAACTGGCGGGAAAAAGCGTCCGGCAACAACAACAACAACAACAGCAACAGCAACAACAACGGCCACAGCCGTGAGAGGCAATTGGACCAACGGCCGAGACCAGAAATAACATTTGAGCCATAAATCAACTTCAAGTTGCAATGTCGTTCACTGTTGTTGTTGTTGTTGTTGTTATAGTTTAGTTAGTAAAGTTGGCTCAGCTCAGCTCGGCTCGGCTTGGCTTGTTGGCGCACAAGTGTCATTTGAAAGTGGCGCGCGGCGTTTGTCGTATAACTGTAACTCTGACTGTGACTCTGACTGTGACTGTGACTCTGTTGTTGATTTGGCGCCGTCGACTTGTCGACTTGTCGGTCTGTTGGTCGGTCTGTCTGCCTGTCGTTTGTTGATACGTTCGTTCGTTCGTTCATTACTAACAACAACAGTTGAGCAAATGAACAAATGAACGAACCAACGAACTTGTGTTGTTCGTCGGCTGGACCAAGATTTATTTGTCGCGCTGCTGATGTACTGCCAACAGCGGCTGCCGTCGTGATACTGCACAAGGCCAGGATGCAGGACAAGCCATGGAGCCTGCGAAGCGACGACGACGACTGAGCCAGCGATGAGTGCGACGTCGACGTCATTTAACGGCCCACCAGCGGCAGCGCTGCAAGTCCATGAAAACGGCCCATGGAGTCTCATTAACTTGGTTGCTTGTAGCGTTGCGGAGCGGAGCGAGGGGGGCAGGCGGCTTGTTTGGCAAAAAGAATGTGCGCACGCAAAGTTGAAGCCGCCAAAAAAACGTCTCTCTGTGTGTGTGTGTGTGTGTGTGTGTGTGTGTGATTGCAAAGCCAACCTGTGCAAGAATGTGCCCGAAAAAAAAGCACCGCGAAATTACTCAAAAACTTTTAACTCAAAATGTAATGAGCGCAATGGCAACGCAACGCAACTCAACGAACTCAGGACACAGGCACAGGACGCAGAACGCAGAACGGTTGCGGCTTACAGGCAGAAGTAACTGCCACAAACGCTCAAAGTGAAAACCGAACACGAACTGAGACACAAAAGTGTCCTGGCAAAGCACTGAAGCGCCGGAAAAGTGCTGAAGAAAAATCGCCGTGCAAACGACAACACACCGCTGCCCGCCGCCCGCCAAAGGGCAACAGAAAAAAGCGGGGAAATGACGCGTTTCGAAAGAGCAAAAAAGAAACAAAAAACAGAATTTATATATTGACATATGCGTCTGTATATGCATGAGTGTGCATGTGTGTGTGTGTGTGTGTGAGTTTTGTTGAAAAAAAATGGAGCAAGTTGCACGGGGTTGGTGGGTTTGATGGGTTCGGTGAGCGATGAGGCAAGCAAGCCACAGACGGCAATAAAAGTCGCGCATTCACCCTCAAAAAACAATAACAACAACCAAAACAACAACAACAACAACACCATACAAATCGACAGGCTCAGTTGAAACTAGACAGAATTTGTGTACAGTCTTAGCAGACATTGTATGCCCTACGATCTCTCTGAGCTTTGCACAAGTATGGCAAGCGTATTCCAATAATAAAGAAACCTCCTCTGAGCTCTGCAGCAGTTTTGACTCTTCTACAAAGACATCCTGAATCATGTATAAGTACGCTAATTGATGTAAATAATAAAGCAACCTTCTGAGCTTCAATGAGCGCTAATTGGAGATGCATAAATATTAGATTTATCCGATCCGAGAGTATTGAATTGCTTATAGATCGCATAGGTCGAATTCAGGGAAGCGCATTGGACAAACGAGCGCGAACTTGCGGCAGACATGTAACTAACGAAGCGCGTTACCGGATATGCACACACACACACACACACACACAGCTATGCAAACACACTCAAACTAAACCAAAGCCACAAATGATGACGTTGCTGCCGGCGCAGAATTCAATAAAAAAATGCAAAAACGAAACAAAAAATGCAAATGTGAAAAAATATAATAAAAAAATCAACAAATCACACCAACATTTGCGCGTGGGTGTATCAAAACACACACACACATGTATGCCTTAATGCATGAATAGCAGTTTTATACATAAGCACACACACACGTACATTTTTTTTTTGCTTCTTCTTGCGCTCAATGCTCGACAAAGTTTCTCCGCCGGCAAACAGAAAAAATCACCCTCGTATAAATAAGTAACAAAGCGTAAAAAAAATGTGTCGTGGGGGTGGCAGCCCTAAACCTCACCCTCAGTCGCACAAATGGTGGCGCAGGTTGTCATTGCCGTTGTTGTTGTTGCTGTTGTTGTTGTTGTTGTTGTTGTTGAGTCATGGCTTGGCAACTGCGACGTCGAAGCGCTGAAAGAAACCGTGGAATAAAAAAAGGAAATATCCAATATGGCTACAGTTTGCAATCGAGCGCAAAGTAATGACAACAACAACAACAACAACAGCAACAGACAGTGCGGCGTGCAATGGTGGTGGCAATGTTGTTGTTGTTGTTGTTTTTGGTCCTGCGGCCAAAGGGAAAATGATATGAAAAACTATTGCGAATGAAAAAAATTCTCGCTTGCAAAATGAAATAAAATTGTGCAAAAGAAACCGTTGGGCAGAGCAGAGCAGAACAGCACAGAGCAGCGTGAGCCGCGCCGCGCCGTGCTGAGCTGAGCAGCATAGAACAGAACAAACACGGCCAAGCGTTGGGAAAAAAAAACTCCGCCCCTTTAAGACGCTTGCGCTGTGCAGTTGGCGGTCGACGGTTGGCCGGCGTCAAAGAAGTATCTGTGTGTGTGAGTGTGGGTGGTGAGGGGTGCAATGAGATTGAGACGTTTTCAACGACGACAACGACGACGACGACGGTTGACAGACGATGACGACTGTCGTCGGTGCCTGACCGCAGCCCCTGAGCATTTGCCGGCTGTGAGTGTATTTGTGAGTGTTGTTACTGTTGTTGTTGTTGCTCACTCACTCACTCACTCACACACACACACTCACTCATTCGCGCGCTCCGTCGCACTTGCGGTGTATGAGTAATTAAATGCTTATTAACGGTATAACTTTTTTCCAGATTTTTTTCCATGCGTCCTCGAAAACTTGCTTACATATATACGCGGCTATGTACATAAGTTAACAAACGATACACACATGTGTTGCTAGGCATATGTCGCCATGTATGTGTGTGTGTGGGCAGAAATTGTCCCTCTCAGCATTGTTTCTGCATTTTGTTTGTTGATTTTCTAATGCCGCTCATGAGACATGAGACAGGGGCAGCGACTTCGACGTCAACGCCGACTGCGACTGCGACGCGGCAGCGAAAAAAAACGCAACCAACGAAGCAACAAAAGAAAGCATTTTTTGAGTTAAACTATAAAATTGAGCCTTTTGTGTGAGTGAGTGAGTGAGTTTAGTCAAACTAAACAACAAATGCGTTGCGTTGCGATTCGATGCGATTCGATTCGGTTAGCAACAATTTAGTCGATTAGTGTTTACTACATTTCATTAACCCACAACTACCCCAAGGCATCGTATATATGTATGTATGTATGTGTATGCACACATCGATTAGGTTAACTCGCTACCACCAACATCATCAACACCGCCGCCGCCCGCCGCCCGTTGGTCGTTAAGCCTTTCCAACAACAACGGCAGTCGGCTTTCATATGAAGAGCATACTTGAAATGCATTTTTTTGCTTTTGTTGTTGTTGTTTCTGTTGTTGTTGTTGTGCATTTCCATTGCACATGGTACATTTTTTCGCATTAATTGGCAATGTGAACTTACACACGCACACATGCACACACACACACTCACACACACACTCACACAGCGGCATGCACGTGATAGCGCCGCCATTTTGAAAATATAATTGTTTGTGCATATTAGCGAAAAGAAGAAGAGGAACAAGAAGAAGAAGAAGCAATGGTTGCGTGTTTCTTATTGGAAAATAAGCAACATTGAACTAACTTGAATCATGTTATGAAGTCTTAAACTCTTTGTTGTTTTTGCTTCACATGCGATTAGAATTATAATAAATCTCACACGCGCACACAAACGCACACACATACAGTTGTATTAATGCGTGTGTGTGTGTGTGTGTGTGTGTTTGTGCAGGTCACATGTCATATTTTTGTTGTCGTTTGACGTTGACTTGGCTCTTTGTTGTTGTTGTTGTTGTTGTTATGGTTGTTGTTGTTGTTGACCGCCTGAGGCATTTTTGGTGTTTGCGCTTAAAAGGTTTTGATTAATTGGCTTAAATCTTTCTTTCGGGCTCAGACAAAATATGTTAAAAAATAATTTCATTAGCCAATATTTGTTGTTGTTGTTATTGTTGTTGCTGCTATTTGTGTGTGTATATTTTTAGTTATATTGTTGCTTTTTTCGACGTTCGCTTTTAATTAAAATTTCATAGTCATTTCAATTAGTCACGGCTTACAGGTTGCTTGCTGCCAATATCAACTTGCCTGCTGCCGCCGCCACTTGACATTCTTTAATTTTAGTCATTTGTGCTCGCCAAATACAAATACGCATACAAATACAAATATATATGTACATGTATACGCTTTTCAAAAGATTCTATTGTATCCGATCGAATTAATATACAAATTTATGCAGCGCTGTAATGATAGGTTCGCTTTTGTACTTCCCTCTGTGAAAACATTTTAAATTAATTTGATTTTTTTTTTATTTTCATATGCGAGTGCAGCACTTGAAAGCCAAACCGGTTTCCAGACGAAGACTTGTCCATTAAGCTCAATAAAAAAACAAAAAACTAAAAACAATAAATAAATAAGAAAAAGAAACTTCGAGATCAAAGAATAAAAGGAGTTCTTGAGAATATTCACAAATAAAAAAAAAACATGTTACTGAAAAAAATAAATAAATAAATAATAAAAAGAAACTTCGAGATCAAAGAAAAAAAGGAGTTCTTGAGAATATTCACAATTTTTCGAGCAATTTTTGCTTCAAATTCAAAAAATCATAGATCGCTGATTATAATAAAAGAATTTAAAAGTTAGTTTTGTAACTGTAACACCATTTTACTATTATTTATTTGTTATACTCATGTGTAATGTACATGTATACATTTTAAACTCCAATCAGAGAAACATTTTCGAAAGTTTTTGTACACAAAACAAATTTTCAGTAAAGTTTTCCATTTTTACTAGAATTATTTTCACAGTTTTATGCATGTAAGGCTTACAAGGTCAGAGCTTCCTTCACACACACACACACACACACACACACATGTACTTATGGCACATTGAAATATCAAAAATTGCACGCAAAGTTTATGAACAAAAATACATAAACCAAAACACAGATAAACCACAATTTGCGACGCCATTGCGGCGTAGAATAAATTTATCCACAAACGCGTTAACACATTTCCGGGCAAAGACAGCAGGGGTGGGGGCAGGAGCGAACTTAACCGATTCTAATGCACGCACGGACAGAGGCACGCACGCACGCACGCACTTGGCGTGGCCAGAAACTGTCGAAAACTGTTGTTTGTTGTTGTTTGTCGTTGGCCGAGCAGCGGAAAAGTGCGCGCCTCATTTGGCCGGCGAGCGTCACTTGAGAAAAGAAGAGACACAACCCGAATAAAAAGCGCCGCTATGCCAAATTCGTTGACATTGACGGTGTTGTTGTTGTTGCTGTTGCTGTTGTTGCTGTTGTTGTTGCTGGGCATTACACTCAAAACTTGTTCGATTTGGAACACAACAGGCACAAGTCCGTTCGTCTGTCCAGACAGCAAAAGGGTTGAGCAGGATTCATCAAAGAGCGAAGCGCCAGAGGGGAAGATCAGACAAACGGTTGAATGCATAGAATAACGAAAGGACATGACGACGGACGGACGGACGGACGGACAAACGAACGAACGACAGTGGCACGCATGAAAACAACAACAACAATGATACATGCTATGCTGGAAAAGCGTTCAACTGGCGCAGAGGGCAAGCGGCAGAGCGACGGATAGAGAGAGAGCGCGACACACTGGTCATCGCCATTGTTATTGTCAGTCGGCCATTCTCAGTCAACGCATGTGGTCAGTGAAAAGTGTCGCTGCAGAAGGGTTGAGTGAATGAGTGCATGAAGTGCCTTGTTGGTTAACATCTCACACCGATACCGAAATCGAAACCGTGTGCCAAACACACACACACGCACACGTGTGCGCATCAGCACACACTTGAGTGAATCTTGCAGCAAAACAAAAACAAAATCAAGTAATTCACTAAAAGAGTATTAATTGCATGAAGTAGAAAATGAACTGTTTATGATGCGACAGCGAACGGTACATCGAATCACTCAAATTCCACTCGAACTCAAGTAACTCACTCAAGTGAATCGAACAATCGCGCAGGGGTAAAGAAATACCACTCATTTCTATGTTTATTCTCTCGCATCTTTGAGTTTGAGTGACTCTGTCTCTGTCTCTCTCTTTCTCGCCCTTGCCGATATTCTCCAGTTGTCTTACTCATTTGCTCCGCCTACTTTTGTGTTTCTTTTTGTCTCTGCGCTCGGTTCGATGACTTTTCGACGCAACGCATTGGCGTGTGTGTGTGCAGCGCCCTCTGGCCTACGGCAGGGGAACTTGTACGAATTGAGTGAGTTTTTTCTGCTACTCAACATGAGCGCAAGCGACTCAAATGAGTTGTGCGATGTTTTTGTGCCCCTTTTTGTGTACCGGAAAGAACATCGCATCGAAATATCGAAAATGTCGATTCATCGCATTTAAGGAGTCGAACGAATCCTGTGCGCAGGATGTGGTTCAGTTATCCGAAAAACGCGCATTAGAAAAACATCGCTTGCCTTGATTGATGATTTTCAAAGAGGTTTTTGTCCACACTAGCAATGAAATTCCAACGTAAATATTTTTCTTTTTGTTTTTTTTTTTTTTTATCTCAAGATCTCTAACAAGTCTCAAATGCGAAAATGCCAACTTCTGCTACCCACTTAAGGCGCGCAATTAAAACTCCCACGCACATTCGTCAAGAGTTGGTGCGCATTCCATTCCATCTATCGTTATTAACCTTCTCATGTCAATAGGCAACGCGCGACTCCATTGTCAAATGACTTTGCTAATGTTAACTGACACTCAGACAACAACTTCTTCACTGACGCAGTCGCCTTTGGTTTTTTTCGTCTTATTGATTTTTATTTTGTTTTTTAAATGACAATAAACGCTGACAAAAATGGCATCATAATCCCCCAGTTGCTTGTACATGTGTGCATGTGTGCATGTATGTGTGCGTACAATGTCAGACAGTAGTTTAATTTGTTAAGCACAAAAATCATTTGTAATTGTTTAAAGAAATTAACATAATTGATGCTGGCGGCAAAGGCAACGTTAACGTTAACGGCAACGGCAACGAACGCTCCACTCGGCTCGAAGATGATGTTGCCAAACGCAAAATCATTGATTTCCACAGCGGATTAAAGCGTCTCAGCATCACAGGGGATCCGAATTGTTTGGCTGACGCTGTCAGAAGCAGCTGTAAGGCAGGGCCGGTGTCGGACAGACAGCCAACGAGACAGACAGTGAGAAAGAGTGACTGTCATTCAAGCAGTCAATCAGTCGGAACCCCAACTCAATCGATCGGATTAGCGATACAAAGCAAGCTCAGCGTGTGGCTCAGATACACTTGTTCGTTCGTTCGCTAGCTCGCTCGCTTATTCATTCAACCGTTGTTGCTCTTGTTGTTGTTGTTGTTGTTGTTGTTGTCGGTGTTGCCTGTCAAAGCATTTGATTTCTGCAACATGCAAAATAGAAACGCGTCAAATGCGTGGCAGCAACGATTATTCGCAAAGTTAAATACAAAATCGCAAAGTCATTGAATTAATTGATTTTTATGTGAATTATTACTTTAATTTTGTTTTTTTTTTTTCACATTTTTATTTTACAGAAGTCAATCTGTGTCTGTCCGAACGGCAGTCCCTATGAATGCCAGCTTGTCGACTTGTCCGCGTGGGCCGTCTACCTTCGCTGCTGGAAATTGCCAAGTCGTGTTTGTTATCGCCAAAACCAACATTACAAAATGTTTAGCATTTTTTATAAGACTTTTTTTTTTGGGGCGGTGTCTTTTTATAGAAACAACATTTCAGTACAGACTAGCGCCTTTGGGCATGTCATGGTATGCCTAATGGAGTGTTCGCATCACTACTGTGCAGTACAACATTTGCATTAACTATCATTAATAGCAAGAAATAATTTAACTCAAATAAGCCGCCTTTTTGAGGGCACATACGGCAAAACATTGCCGAGATATAAATGAAAACATGTAAAAAAAAACATGTTTTGTGGCAAATTCTATTTCTGAATTTTTCGGATCCATTTTTTTCCCAAAATTATTTGCGAACAAATCAGCTATTTGTGACGACTAGTGACTTAATGTGACTGGCGTGAGAATAGATCCGTAAGTGTGAAATGTCTAAACTAGAGACAGAAGCCTCTTTTTGAACCAAACACTATGCATTAGAACATTTGACGCTGAATAATACCCAACCATATTTTCACTACTACTCTACACAGTAATCATTTGAGCTACTTTATCATTTCAATGTGAAGTAAATGTGCCGCAACAGTGCCGCAGTTTTTTATGAAACAACCCCATTAACATAATTTAAGGCGACATCTCGCGTCAAATTTTGCTATTATGATTAGTGTTTCTTTGAGGGTTAATTTTCGTCCTGACGGATTTTATTAGAGAAAAATTAGATGCATGGTTTGAGTCTACGATAAAATAAGATGACTTTAGAAAACAATTTAATTATCTTTTTACTTAAAAAATTTGAATTTATCTATTAAGTTGCTCATTATAATTTTATAATTATGCGTTGCGGACCCCAGATGGTACAGTTACGCCACTAGGCTTAAGACCAAAAAACTAATCTTCATTTTTATAAAATTATATATAAGATACGCGCCTAAAACTCGAGGTGGCTCAGATAGTACCCCATCTTAAAGGCCATCACAATTCAATGGAATTTTCAGTTTGAATTATTTTTTTTAATATTGAACTTTCTTACTATTTTAAGTAAGTGATGGGCCATTGTGAGGGGCGTAAAAGAAGCAAATCTCCCGTGTCAAAATTTTCTGAGAGTGTCGAAAGTTAAGAACAAATAAATGTCTTTAATATTAAACGTTTATCATTTAATGTTACAAACGGACCCGCCCATACAATTACCAAAACTAATATTGCTTAAGATCAAAGTTGCCGCGAGTTATGGTATAATCAACCGGCTTTTCTGAACCACAAACACCCTCTAACAGATTTTGAATACAAATAAGCTATTTTATTTATTTCCTATGATAATAATGTGTTGTTTATTACTTTTAATGAACAATAATAACATGCTTTGATGTTAATAATAATTAGCAAGAAATAATAAAAATTGTTTGTCTTTCTAAAAAATCTGCAGTTTTGAGCTGTTAAAAATGCGTTGAATAGCGATAAAAGACACAATTGTTCCGTATTTGATGAATAATAAAAACAAGTTGAATAATACAGATTTATATTTTTAGTATTTATTTATTTTTTACATTAAATTCATTTAATTTTATAGATTACAATACATTTCACATTATTATTTATTTTTTTTTAATAATATTCTATAAAAATAGTTATTGATAATGTTCGCCTGAGTCATCCCAAGTTTGTCATCATAATTTTCTATATTGAGAATGAAAGTAAGTTTTAAAACAGATTTGTATATTAATCCAAAGATAAAAGTCAATGGTATTTTAAAGTATTCATCATATCCGACTCCTTGCGATCCTGTGCCTCATTTTAGAGCATATTTACAATTTTAACGCTTCGCTTAAATTTATCAATGGCGATCAGTTTTTATTAGGTAACGGGAAAACAAAAACGTTGCGTAACCCTTTGGCTTCATATAAACAAATGAAGAAGATCCTTGCTTGCCGTTAATCAAGTTGATACCCCGAAATCCGCAAAACCGCAAAATGCATAAAACAAATGAACCGTTATCAATTACGCAACAGAAGCATGAAATATGCACAGCCCAACAAAATATTATTAAACTGAACTGAACTGAACTGAACTCATCAAATGAAGTGCAAACTGCAACTGGGAGAATTCGTTGCAATGCAAATGCCAAATGGTAAATGGTAAATGGCGAAGTGCGCAGAGATAAGGTAATGTGATAATGTGTAAAAGTAACAGAAAGGGGCGAAAGGGTTCGGCGATCAAAGATCGAAGGGTGTGCCGCAAGGATGACGCGCTAAGAAGAAGGTAAGGCAGGGCAAGCAAACAATGCAATAATAAAAAAAGAAGGTCGTTGAACTTTACAAGAAAATTCCGACTCAAGAATTTTTGTAATTTTCTTCTTCTTAAGCAATCGAACGTTACAAGTTCATTTGCATTCCATTCACTTTGCGATGATTCGAAACCGTTTTCACTTTGCATGTTCACTTTGTTTTCCAGATGTCCATGTTGTTTGACAGCCCTCCAAGAGCACGGTATTAAGTTCCTACGATTTTGTATAAATCACGTAGGAACTCTATACCTCGCTAATGGCAAAAAGGCGTGTCCGCTTCATGTTTGTTGCAATTAATTTGAGCACTTTACGATATTTCACTTTTCACAAAATTTTCAACGATTTAAATTCAAAATAAAATGATTATATTTTTCGATATTGAAAGTAGTAAGTGGCCCTTTTACCCGAGACACTTTTTATCTTTTTTGTAAACGAAATTTTGTATTGTTTATTTTTGTCGTTCTTGACTGCTTACACGTTAAAGCGCCAATTTGTACTTATGCATATGGCAAGAGGAGTTTGGTGTTGCCGACGCTGAGATTTCGGCCTGCGAAGCAGGAAGTGTTGTTGGTCTTAAAATTTTATGTTTACACATTATCCAATGTGGAAACATTTGCGAAAATGTATCTCAACTAGACTGGCAGCAAAAAACCGAAACAACGGAAAATTGTTAAGGAAGTAACAAAAAAACACAAAAAAAATAAAAAAAATTGGTTTATTGATGCGTTCGTCTGCGTTTAAACTAAGCATGTGGCAAGATACACTGAAAAAAATACTATTTTTAAGAAAAGCTAAAGAAACGATGGTCTGCCAAATCAATCCGAATTCGGGAATCGCTTCGCTCAGTGCAGTTTGCCAGAACTCGAGGCTATTACCTATAAGTTAGTCTATTTAATATTGGCTCAGCAAACAAACTAAGTTTGTTTTTGTTTGGTTTTGGCATACAATATAGTCGTGTACATTGTCTAACCAAAGACTCACAAAAAAAAGACCGAAATAGTACAGTCAAAGCACATAAACGCGACGCCAACTTGACTGGCCCAGTCCAATTTGCTGGCTGATTTCGGCATGACTACCACGATGACAACGACGCGAGTATTTTGGCCAAAGGCAAAACACATTTTCAGCTAAGCGAAAAAAACATACAAACACAAAACGACAAACTGAAACGCATAAAAAATCGTATAAAGTACGATTAAATGAGCGAATTGAATTGTTTTAAACAATGTGAATTGCGCGCGTCAACCTTGAATTATGGATAATTTTCCACCCGCCGTTAGCGTTGAACAAACGACTTACACATACACATACACGAAACGCGACCACGCCCACCGCGCCCAACCCCCACGCCCAGTGCACTCATCCAGTGGCAATCATGCGATCGCTCGGTCGGTCGGTCGGTCGAGGCTGTCAGTTGAAGTGCGCTCACGCCCGCTGAGCGTTTCGCTAATTACCACAGAAACTAATCAACTTGATTGATTTATCTGACAGAACTGCACGGGTTGACATATCAAAGCTAAACTCTTTTCCGTACAATTTTGTACTTTTTTTCATGTAATGTCTGTTCGCCCATGGTTTTTTTTGCGCAAATGAGTCAAGTACAGCAAACAAGTCTGAGAGTTAAAACTTTTTTCCAATAAAGAAATATTTTTTATATTTTTTCTTGTTTCATTATTTCTGTCATTTATCTTAAATAGTTGAAATTAACGCCCACTTTAGCGCACGAACGGAAAGGAGACCTCTGAGCTCGGAGACAACAAATTATCATTTCAATTATATGCAAAATTAATGCAGGCACACAAACACACACACACAGTCAAAGAAAAGGTTGACTCGACTTGGCTTAGCATTGAATCTAGTCGATTCAGTACGATTTGGTTTAGTTTGGCTTGGCTTGGCTTGGATTTGAATTGATTTAAAGGCGGTAAGGGTGCAAGAGCAAGCAAGTGAGTGATTTGTGCAACTGTCAGCACAAAAGCGCGCTCTACATTGCGACAGCTACATGACTCTATGCACACACACACACACACATGCATGAGTGGACAAGCGTCCCGCACTCAGCTGTCTTGGGAGTGTGAACAATGCGTTGACAAGTTTGTGACTCCGATTGGCTAAGCTTGTCTGTCGCTCTGTCTGCTCACGGCTTTGGCTTTGGCCTGCGCTGATCATTCAATGCCTGATTTGCATTTGCTGCTGAAACAACAAGAACACTTTGAAGCAAAAAAAAATAAAAAAATGCAGAAAATTAAATCAAAGTGCATTGAACAAATATCTAAGCGCCCAAGCTGCAAGCGCCGAGTCGAGCCAAGCGCCGATTCAAGTACATGGCGTCGTCTGCACGTAGCTGCAAGTGTGGAAATTGAAATACATCCGAGAAAAGTGAAGAAAAAATCGACAACACTTTTTAATGCTTTTCAGCTGCAAAGTGAATAAATGAGTGAGTGAATAAATGAGTGAGTGTGTGAGTCAACTTTGGTTGCCGTGTGCGACAAAAGCGAGACATAAATCAATTTTTATGTCGCTGGCACTTCAAACGTTCGCCAGCCAGCAACAACAACAACACCAACAACAACAACAACGGAGCAGCAAAAAAGTCAACCAGTAGCAAAAGCAAGAAAAAAGTCGCCTGCTGTGTTGACTTGATGTGATTTTATGCTTCGACTTGACTTGTCGATTTTTATGCTTCACATTTCATTTGTGGCAAAATACAAATTCGCACACAACATTTTTTTCTCTCTTAACTTCACTTTTGAGTGCGCCTTTCATTCAATGAATTGTTGTTGTTGCTGCTACTTTTACTGCGCGTTATGAGCTGAAATGTTAAGACGACAGCAACAGCAACAACAGCAACAACAAAGGAGCGACGTGAAACAGCCGTGATCACAATTAAATTCCCATCAAGTCGAAATTATGGTCAATTCAAATTATGGCCGCAAATGAGATTACGACTCATTAGCGTTGCCACATTTATTTGACTTGTTGCTCGGCGCTGTTGCTGCCAGATGCGATCTGTTGTTGTCGTTGTTGTGCCGACAAAAGTTCATTGCATCAATTAAATAGCGCATTTATTTCACTTTCGATTGCATAAATTTTTATGGACATGCCAAAAAGCGACGCTCGCGCTTTGCTGCAACTAACTCTTGGACTCTTGTCGGTTGTTGTTGTCGGTTGCTGGCACTGCCATGATGATCGCGCATGCAATAACTTTGCATGTCGTCGTCTGCTGTTGTTGTTGTTGCTGTTGCTGAATTATTGACAACTCATGTTCGCAAACGAAGACAAACTTTGATCATTTGCCCGCTCAGTTTGTTTGTTTGTTTGTTTGTCTGTTTGTCTGGCTGCTTTGTTGACTTGATTGCTCAGCGGCTGACAGCTGCGCACATGCTCACTTAAATGTTGGCCAAAGACGCCAAGCCGTAAAGTACATAAACTTCATGACTTCTTGTACTGATTAGCATCACAAGCCAACCTCGTCGCAGCTCGACTTGATGCAATGCAACTTGTGACTTGATTTGAAGCCCAATGACATACAAGCAACCAACCAAACAACAACAGCAACCAAAATCGTATTTATTTCGCAAATTTTACTCGTATCATCAATTTCGGCTACCGTCTTGGGCTTCTGTGCTGGCTGAGCTGTGCTGAGTGGTGTATGGTGTGTGGTGTATGGTCGTGGATGGTGTTGACAGCAAGACTTTTAACTGCGCAAGATTGTGAGAATTTATTGGAAATAAACTTCGGCTTTTGCTTATTTATGGAAATAATTAAATTTACGTTAAAGAAGTTGAAATTGAAAATAACAAAAAAACTATTAAATAACTTTAAAACAGAAGTTGACATTTAAAGAAGTTATAATTAACAAGTGCCTAAAACTCATTTCACAAGCCAACGTTTAATGCCGAAATTTAAATGCAACTTCAAGAAATACCGAATTTATGACATATCATTTTACTGCGCTCAGCAAAAATAAGTTACTTTGCGAATTCCAAATTCGATTTGCAAGCATCAGCAGCAAGACAGGCAAGCAAACGCGGGCGACGCCACCTGTCATGGCCGACTCAAGCGCCAGGAGCCGGCCGGCTGGCAGAAGTCCTCTCAAGCAAAGGTGATTGGCGGCGACGGCGGACTTCAGCGACGGCTTTGCTGCAGAGAGAAGATAATAAATTCATTATTTGTTATGCGTTCGCGGCCGCTGATTTTTATAGACTTCACTCGTTGGATTTGTCGCTCATTTGTTGAACAGCTCAGCGCAAAATAGAACAGCACAGAGCAGCTGCAACTGAGTTGAGTAGAGCTTTCCCTGGCCCGGACTGCGCTTGAGCGTGTTCGGCGCAGTCCGCTGTCAGCCCACATTTTATTGAAGATGTTTGACAGCAGTCACAATGCGTTGCGTTGGTGTCACACGTTTGATTGATGCGCCGGCGGTACTGCAAGGAAGAACAAGAAATGCCATAAGAATTTAATTAATTCATCTTCACTCAAAGAATTCGAATTTAGAACAGCACAACTTAAATATTCAACAAAATATTTGCATACCAAAAGTAATTTATAGTTGAGCTGTAATAACTTAAAGTAAGCGGCGCAGGTGGCGGGAGGGGCGGGCGCAGACGTGGTCTATTAATCGAGCGTGGCTCGCTTGCATGCCGGCTCGGCTTGGCTCGGCACTCATGTGGGCAGCAGCAACATCGAGTGGCGTGGCATGGCGTGGCATGGATTGAACGGAGTTGAATTGAATTGAGTCAAGTCAAGCCAAGTCAGACCGAGGCAGGCCACGCCACTCTGTTGCTGTTGTTGTTGGTCTGCTGTGTATGGCATGAGAGAAGGCGTGCAAATTAAAGCGCGCAATGTTAATGTAGGGGATCACCTGCTGCGTTATTAATAGACAAAGCCGCACCACCACCAGCAGCAGCACCAGCAGCAGCACATGTGTACAGAAGTAAAAGCCACGTTAATGGCGAGTTGGTCGCAAGCAAGCAAAGCCATCGAGCGCCGAACACAATCAGTGAACTTAAATGAATTTTTGTTGTTGTTTGTTTTTTTTTTTTTTCTTTATTGTTATTGATCTAATGAATTTAATCATGCATGTGACTGCGAGTGGGCGCCAGTCAAGTCGAATGTATACAATTAATAAATTTAGTAAAAGTTTACTAATTTAACATTTCTACGATTTCGCTTTGATCGATGACTTCGTTTAAAACGAATTCGAAGATTTGTTCTAATGTGATTGCCGATTGCCTTGGCTTATTAGCCAAAGATTCATTTGTCTTTCGGTCCGACTGTCTGTCAGTCTGTCTGTGACACCTTGAGTTATGTGGTTTGCTTTCGGACAGTATCTCTAAAGTATCTGAGCAGCGCTTTTGTTGCTGAATTCAATAAATAATACGTTTGGTAGCCAAAACATCAAATCGCATGACACGACGCATTCAACACACGGACACTTGATGAATATTAATACGTTGTCAGATGATTTATTGAATCAAATGAAGTGCGAGACAGTCAAACCATAACAAAGCTCATTGCACTTACTATCCCATGTGTGTGTGTGTGTTTGTGCATGAAATTCAACGCTTTCAAATTTCATATTTTTCGCCTTTTAAGCGCATTTTAATTTCGCCACTCACCGCTCATGCCAGCAATATTTTTAAATACTTAATTTATATAGTCATGCATTCACGGCAGCTGAAGCTTTTGAGCGGCGCCGTATGACTTCTGCCAAGCGTCGACGACGACAATGACGACGACGACTCTTAAGAAATGCACAACGCATCGCCATTTGAGCGACTCTGTCGTTTTGTCAAACAGTTGTTCGGTCGGTCAGTTGAAACGGTCTGTTTGTGAAAGGCAACCAAATTCAAAAGCAAAGCGCATTTTTGTATGGAAGCGACGGACACACGCGTGTGGACATTTATGGACACAAATAGACGATATATGCATTTATGTGCAACTATTATTATTATTATTATTATTACTGCAGCAACGAAACGATGTGCGCCAAGACATTAAACGTGGCGAACTCCAACAGACAGACGGACAGACAGACAGTCTGATGGGGACGCCGAGCGCTTGAAAAATCATTTGCTGAATGGCGACGATGACGGTGACGATGTGTTTGTGATTGCAAAGATTTACGTTCCAAATGGTCACTCAAAGAAACTCAGCAACAGCAACAACAACAACAACAATGCATGAATAAATGAAATGAAATGAAAAGAAGTGGCAAAGAAGAAGATGTTATAAAGCCGTCAGCTAGCCATTGAGGCATGCTACAAGCAAAGTTGATGGCGCGGCGCGTCGGCATCACCGTCATTGCCTTTGACGATGATTGATTACAATCGAAACTAATCTGTACTTTTATTGAGTTTCCTGCATTGCATCGCTAATAGCAACATCATCTTCACTCAGTTAGCACACACACACACACACACACACACACACAACCGTTGCAGTCTTCACTCTGCGCCCTCTGCACAAATCATAGGTGAAAACAAATCATTTTGCCGCAAGCCAACAAAGTTTAAGTCGTGTTTTCGCAGTTGTTTGCCAATTAAAAGCGTACGGTTAAGTGCAATTAAACAGCGTCTTTAATGCCAAGCCGGACAGCCAGACAGCCAAGCAGCGGGCCAGGGGGGCGCAAAGCAGTCAGCGCCAAAAACCAATTGACCATCAATTCAAGCCAATTGAATATACAGTTGGCTTAACAAACCGTTAACGTTCGCTTTTTGCCAAATTGATATGATTCCGATGCATATAATCGTGCGTGCACTTACAGCTGTGTTCAAAATAATAAGACCAAAAGGCGTGCAAACTTAATTCGTTCTACAAAGTTGTTCAAACAACAATTTGTAATATTATATAAATTTACTCATTAAATAATATAAAACTAACATAAATTAAGCTTCAAATATACACAACCAGAGAATTATTTAATGTTCTTAAATTTGTTGAATTAGGAACTTTATTGAATTGAATAGAAAATTGGATAAGAAAGAAAATTAGTTAAGGATCATAAGGGAAACGACTTCGTCCTAAATTTAAGAGCCTAAACATGATTTTATATATAAGCTTCTATAACTAAGCTATCGTTGGTTTTTCTACTTCAAATAGCTGATTTTCGACTTAGCTACACAAATTTGTCAACATAAATAAGGACAACGAAAAATTATGTGCTTAAGCATATTTAAAGCTCAATGTATGTTTTATTAAATGAATAAATTGATATATTATAAAAAAAAATATCTAAGCAACATTTTAGCGCGAATTTAGTTTTAATATCAGTTGTTCTTATTATTTTGAACACGAGTGTAAGTGCTTGTATGTGCGTGAGTGTGTGTTTGAGCTGCACAAACATGCTAATCCATTCGTATTCGAACATTTCCTCATTAGGCTCGACAACGACAACAACGACGACGTCACATTAAAATTCCAGTAAGCAACAAGATTGTTAAATACACGTAGTTGATTATGCATAAATATCAGCACTGATTCGTTGTTGTTGTTGTTGTTGTTGTTGTTGGTGTTGTTGTAGCTAACCACTGGACAACTTAAGCAGCCAAAATGCAACCAATTTTAAGGCATCAACGGCAACCGCGCTCAGAAATGCCAATGGAAACATGTTGTGGCAACATTTAGACATCGGACATGGCTGCGAATCATGCCACATGCCGAATACATGTGCCCCTGCCCCCATACACCGCCCGACGCTTGTAACGCCGAGTCGCTGTGCGTCAACAAATAACTTACGCCATATTTAGTTTGCTTATTAGACGCCAAATGAGGCAACATAATTGCGTATGCAACATGTTTGCTATTAATTTTCAGTTGAGCGCTCAACAGACCACGCCTCAACCGCCCACCTGTGTATGCCAGGTGCTTGCAACTACGTTGAGTTGAGCTCACTTGTTGTTGCTGTTGCTGTTGTTGTCGTTGGTATATTAATGAATTCAATCAACAATTTTGACAGAAATTTATCTGCTTGCCTTGCATTTGCTGTCGATCGCTGCCGCCGCCGCCGCTGCTGCTGCTGGTGATGTTGGCTGTCGCAGCAACATGTTGCACGTCACTAATTTCACACAACATCGAAACATGTTTTCACTGTCAACTTGCCACATGCAAAGCAACAAATAATAAGCGTTATTCGTCTCTTTTTACTAATTTACTCAAATGTTCATTTCTGCCAACCGGTTTCAATAATAACTCAACGACTTTATGATCTCCTGTGGCTTGCTCTTCCTAGAGGCGGTTTGTATTTTAAATACACATTATATAATGCAGCTCGCCTTAGTTGTATTAAATCATTATGGCGTTGTTACTTAGTCTGCATTTGATAATTAGCCTAATCCATTAGCCAAGTGCTTGACTGATGAGCGTGTCGATCTTATCATCGGCGTATCTTTGCCAGATAAACAGAAATCATAAGATTATAATTCATAGATTTCAGAGTTTTTGCAGTTTTATGAAATGAGTGTGCCAAAATTGGGGTATACCCTCTGATTATCTTATAAAATCGTATTTGACAGAAGACATGAACATATTGAAGGTAACATTTTAATTAAGATAATTTTACATTATTTAAAAAAGGGGATCCACAACATAAAATACAATTTTACTTAGGAACTCTTCCTTGGATAGGACAAAGTATTACAAAATAATTAATGGATAAATCTTTATAGAAATTCTTAACAAACCTTATCCTTCAGATTGATTTAAGTTTACCGTTGCGATAACGTTTTGCTGCCTTCTGACAGAATAAATTATATTATTATTATTAAATAAATTTAAGTTTCACTGAACATGATTCTTGAAATGTACTCCTAAGTTAGATAATAAATGGCACCAAATTTAAAAAACCAAGTGTGAGTGCTAGAGTACTGTAAGTCGCATGAGTACCCTTGTAACATAAGAGAGCCTCATCCAAATACTGATAAAGAGCTCCCAAATTAGCATTGGTGAACTTCAAGCTTTTGAGTTATAAAAGACGCTTGGGTCACTCCAATTTTCATATGGCAACATTGTAAGTGTTATTTGAATGTTTTTTTAAGTTTTCGTTAGCACGTCGCGACTTCATTGAATCGCAGTCTAACGGTTAATTTAACTATCGGCGTCATTTTGCTAATTGGTAAGCGTTACACAAACACTCAACTCGGGTGCTTAACGACTTAAACGAGTCGATCGACTTTTGAAAATGTTGTTTGTTAATTTATAATGATTTTGTATATATTTTAACTAATTGGCAGTGAGGAGAACCGGTTGGCCATTCAATTGATATCTAACGGCTAAGCATTTCCATTACACGCAATCAGCAGCAGCGGCAGTGGAAAATTAAAGGAGCGAGCAGAATGCTACATTTTGTGGCAAGCTGAGTTGCGCAACAGGCGCGCGTATAATTTTTATACTTTTTTGTTTTGCTCATTTATTCGCCGGCGTCTCATTTTTTCTTACACAACTTTTTTTTGTTTTTTTTTTTTTCTTGTATTTATTCATTCATTTTCTCCTCTTTTAATTTCACTTTTCATGAGCATGTCGCAACGTGCTACAATTTTCTTGCGCGCTCATTTCTTGGCTTTCCTTGCTTCGGTTCGTTCATTTTCTCAGGCACCCAAGCATCCCTCCCCCTCCCCATTTGGCAGCATCGCGTTAAAGTGAAAAAGTTTTTAATGTCGCACGCCGAAAGCTAATTTACAAACCAAACAGAGGCGGCGTGGGCGCGGGCGCGGGCGTTGGTGGTCTGAGTGGGCGTGGCTGTGCGCGTCTCGGCGCACAGACTTTGCTGACTGTGTCTTTCGGCAGCGTTTCTCTTAAGTTCTTTTCTTCATTTAAGCACAAGAAGTAAGAAAAGCAAAAAAAAGTGAAATAAATTTTCGCGCTTTTCTTCTGCTAATGGAAATGAAGCCGGCAACGCGACTTTTTGCTTTGCTTTGCCTTTCCGTATCTCTTCTGTGCTTCTTGTACATTTTCATTGCAATAAAATTAAAAGCAGCCATAGAGGTCTCAGCCTCGTCTCAGCAGACACTTGCAATGCCAAAGTTCCTTCGCTCCTTCGTCTTCTCCTTCTCATCCGCTTTCCTCACCCACTTACTTATTCATTCATTGCTTCGCATTTTGCACGTTCGCTGTTTGGTCAAATGAAAATGAGTAAACTCGTCTGTCCTCAAAACCCTTCACACCCAACTGACTGATTATGTCCTCTTCTACAGTTGCCTCTTATTAACCCAGTTTGCCCTTCAGTACCTCCTCTCCCTACCCGCACTTTTGCGCAGCTGTGCGGGCACATTGTATTGGTGTATGTGTGTGTGTGTGTGTAACTGTGTGAGTGTGAACATTTTATTTTTTGCGTCCTTGTTTTAATTTTAATTTTTGTTTGCTCTTGACTTGTTTCTTCGTGTTTGTACTGTTTGCTGTTGTTGTTCCTCTTCTTCTTCTTCTTCCTTTGCCTTCTGCAGCTTCCTGGCTCACTTTGGTCTGCTCTGCTCAGTTTCCTTTTTTTATGCACGCCACAATGTCTGGAAATTCGTTGCCTCTGTTGCTGTTGGTGTTGGTGTTGGTGACGTCGCTGGCGTTTGCTTGGTTGGTGGCAACACAGCGTGTCGTCATCATTTGTGCCTTTTGTTTCTAGGTCAAGAACTTTTGCCAGTCCTCAGTTTGCCAAGTTGTCGTCTTCCGTGTGTTGTTGTTGTTATTTGTTTCCTGCTTTTTTATTTGTCTGCAATTGCAGAGAGACTTTGTCGTCTGTAGAAGTTTTTAATTTGTATTTGACTTATTTTTGTGCCGGAAAATAAATGTGACCTTGCAAGAAAATATCAATTCAACATGATTGTTGGGCCAAAGTTTCATTGAATTTATTGTATAAAATCAACTTTTTTAAATAATTTTAACAAAATTCGCTTTTATTTGAAAATGAAAAAAAGCATAGCACACTTTCAGGGTGGCACATTTATTTTCACACAAACTGCAAATGTTGACTAACCAAGCGCCTTAGGCGCATATGAGTACATGGCAATCGAAGGCATTCAAAGCAATTGAGGTGAAGCGTTGAGCAACCAACAAATCTTACGCTTCATGTCTGCTTTGAGGTGCTCACTCTCAATGCTTACACAAAACACTCGTCTGCTATGACAACCGCCGAGGCTTTGAAATCTTACACAAGGCAAAGCAATTTCGTTGCCGTTGCCGTTGCTTTTGCAATAAAGCAACATATACAAATTGTACGCTTTGATATTCAATGACACCTACGAAGCGCAATTACGAGTTGATTCTTTTTCGACAACATTTAAAAATAAACCGAGGCGTCAAACAAATTCAATGTGCTATGCAAATACATACATGTATGTATATAATTCAAGCAAAAGTATTACATAGTTGCAGGCGCATATACATGGTTTTTGTAGTTCGTTCGCCCGCCCGTTCGTTCGTTACATGGAGTTTTCAAGCTCAACTGTCATGCAAATGACATCACGCACTATAGTCATCAATTTTCCACAATGATGTTTGAGCAAATCCCGCTGCCGTTGCTGCTTATGACACACACGCACGACGCCTCCGTTTGCTAAGCAGCGCAGCTAAATTCAGTTTAGCTGACACGAGCAAGTAGAAGAAGTAGCAGAAGAGTAGCAAAGAAGGGCCGGAAGTGGGTGGCGGAAGCAGCATTTGAAGTTCTTGTGCATGGCAACCCTCAAACCCAAAAAAGCAAATGCTTCTGCTAAGCCGCCCGGACGAGTGAATGAGCGCACATCGTTCACTCACTCAGCAGCACTTTCGCTCTGTGTGTGTGAGTGTGTGAGTGTGTGTGTGTGCGTTAAGCATTTGCAATTGCGAATCTTGTCGTATTTGTCACAGGATATATACAAGTACGCAGATATATATTTTGAGCGCACAAAATACATTATTATGATGGAATCCTATTTGTTACTGGAGCGGCAGCGGCAGCGGCAGCAGCAACGCCATAATCAACAGACAAAGCAACGACAAAAGATAAAGCATAGCAGTGTCATTGGCAGTGAGGCATACAGTCAGTCAGTCGGTCGATCGGTCGGTCGGTGTGTGAGTGAGTGTGTGAGTGAGTTACAAGCAGCAAGCGCCAATGACAATGACGGCGTGTGTTTTGCTAACAATTTCTTTTGAATCAAGTTTCGAGACATTCTCAAGTAAATTATGCTAATGTCAAAATAATGCATATTCGATGCTGATGATGATCATGACGCGAAAGACGTTCGCTGGTGTTACTGCTGATGATGATTATGATGATGTATAGAAATCATTCATGTCTTTTATTGTATGCATGAATGTACATGTTGTACATGCCACTCACCCATATCCCATATCCCTCAACTACACTTGTTCGACGCTCTCTGCCGCGCTTGAACGCCTTCGCTTGAACTTCATTTGTGCCACGGCAGGCAATTGGCGTTTGGGGCATGTCCTCGCGCCGTTCGTGCAAAGGTCCCCAAAGTAGAAATGTTTATTATGCTAAAAGCAAATGCTCAACTCGCATGCGAAACTTTTCTACAACGCATCTCCGCGACAGACCTTCACTTCTTCATCGTCTTGGCACTTTCTTTGTTGTCGCACAAATTTTCCATTTCAATTCGTTTCATTTCTGCGGTTGATTTGTGTCCCACTGTGCGTATTAATATTTTAGATTGATTTTCCAAATTGTTTATGCTTTAAACTCATACAACAAAACCAACAACAAAAAGCACACAAAATGTATAAAAAATAAAGAAAAATTAATAGAAAAAAAGTCCAACTTTCTTCATGCGCTCTCGAAAATAAATAAATAAATCACATTCACTCACACACGGCACGTTGCCTCAGCTCAGCTCAGCTCAGACTTCGACTACGACTCCAACTACGACTCAGGCAGAAACTCGAACATTTCAAAATCTCAAGAGCCAAAACTAATGATAGAAATAAATTCTGGAAAATGCCTTTTTCCACAACAACAACAACAGCAATAACAACAACGCTCGTGCTGACTTGGTAAATTCTCTGTTCTGTTCTGTTCTTTTCATTTTATTTCCATTTTCATTTTCTTACAGCTTTTTTGGAAGGCGTGGTTCCGCACGCCGCACGCCGCCCTCCGTCACTTCTTCAAAGATGAACCTTTGCTGCCGTGCGACCCGCAAAAATAAAAGAGTCTTTTGTACACGAATTGCGTTGCGTTGCGTTTAGCCGCTCAAGCGTTCAAATGGGCATGGGGCATGAGGTGGAGGACGATGATGGGTCGGTTGAATGCGTAGTGGCGCGCAGTAACGCAATTTCAGCATTGCTGCCAGTGCCACTGCCAGTGCCAGTGCTTTTGACACCAGGCCAATATGCAGTAAATCTGCCAGAATGTGTCTAGATTTGGCAACGCCAACAGCCAACAGCCAACAGCCAAAACCATCGCAGTTCGGGCAAACTAAGGCATAAGCGCGTTAGCTGAGACGAGTGAAAATCCGCTCCGGCCCTCTTGGCCGAAAGCAATTCCAACGTTACAAAAAAAACTGTAAGAAATCTCTGTAAATTTCAAATTTTGCTTCACCTTCCTCAGCACTCTGCTACTGCCCCTGGTTGTGTGTGTGTGTGTGTGTTTGAATGCTCCTCAGCTGCGGCGCATTCGAAATGGGTTACATATTTTATGCTTAATATTTTTCATTTTATTTCTTAATGTACGCTTTTCTATTCAATTTTGATTTTATTTTATTTCATTTTATTCTTTTGTTTATATATGTAAGTGTGTATTATGTGCGCTTATAACGCACAAAGGGCACGCTTTGCGTTTGGCAGCTTTGGTTGCTTTGCCTTGCTTTTGCTTGCAAGATGTGCTCAGATATTTTCTGTTTATTAAAAAAGAAAATTGAAAATTTCATGTTGTTAAAACGCATTCCACGCAGAAAGTATGTTGTATGATTAATTTTGCGCGAAGCGGAAGACAAAGCGAATTGTTGAGTTGCACTTCAATCATTCAAGTGTTGCCAACGCTTCAAAGCTTCTTTGTTCGGTGAAACAAATGCAATTTTTAACTCATTCAAAGCATCATGCTTCGAAAATCACACACAAAACTAAGAAAAATCAATATTTTTGCCAATATGCCTTGCCCCTGTGCACACACCCCTCACCCAAGAACACAAATTTCTTTCAATAAGCAAAAATGTTCAGCGTTCATTTGCATATTGTAGCGCTGCGTCGAAAGCGCAGTACTGCGTGTTTACTGCAGATGCGTCTGCGAAGCAAACTAATAATAAAAAATTTGTTTGAAGGTGTCATAAAAAAAAGGTGGTTGGCAACGAAAGGGGGTGCAGTCAGGGCGGTGTGTATGCCACTGCCACTGCCCTCGTCATTGCTGCAAAATTTATGCAAATTTTCAACCATGATGCTTTCCTAAATGCAAAAATAACAAAACGCATACAAAAACGTTCGAGTGTACGACGACTGCTGGCTCACTCGCACTTCTGTGTGTGTGTGTGTGTGTGTGTGTGACGGCCTGACAATGCAAATTTGTTGGATTTTATTATAAGAAGGAACGAAAGGACGAATTGATTCTTTACTATTTATTGAATTTATTTGGCAAACTTGTTAGCAACAGAAACAGCAAAACTCCGATGATGAGAATGCGAATCAGGACGATGATGAAGTTGGCAGCGTACTTTGCAATAAGCAAAACGTCAAGAGCGCTTTGTAGTTGTTGTTGTTCTTGTTGTTGTATGTCGAATTTGAAAAGTGCACAAATACAAAACTACACAAGCAGAAAAATAAAGAACAAAGTTATAACATAGAAATTTGCATAATCAGGCATGGAGGCAGCTTGTTAAAGGATTTGCGTTAAATGCGAAATTGAAGGGATTCGCATTCGAATTCGCATTCGGATAAGTGAGTAAACATTTTCAAAACAGGGAGTGCCATTAGCCATGTATTTATGTGTGTGTGTGTGTGTGTGTGTGTGTGAGTGACTGCTGCATTTGCCATCGATAGCTTATGCATCAATGCATCAAATCGCAGTCGTAATAAATTGATTGCCAAATCAAAATGCTTCGCCAAAGAAAGAATTTCTCTGACATTTTTAACAAACGCGAATCCTTTTTGTGTTTAGCGAAGCAAATATTTTACGAAATACTTCTTTTGCTATCTGTGTGTATGTGTGTGTGTGCCTGCAATAAAGATAACGACACACACATACACGCAAACACAACATTTGAGGTGAAGAGCAAATGATTTTGAATATACACAAAGCAGAAGATGAAGAAGGCGAAACAAAATAGAAGACGAAATGTAAGTGAAGCGAAAACCAAAGTAAAAATATTTGCAAATTGGTTGCTGTGCCACCTGAAAAGCGGGGGCGGGGGGGGTGTGGCAAAGTGCGCGCAAAGCCAATTGAAGAAAATATGCTGAGAAATAAATGCAAACATGGAAAGCAAAAACAACGACAACAACAAATTGGATTCAAAGCAAGCGCAGACAATTTGCCTTCTTCTCTTCAAACTTTTTTTGGCATGCGCTGAAAAGGATTATTCGCGCATTCACACACACACACACACACATGAAATGTTTGCACATGCCAATATGAAGATACACACACACATACGCCCACTTATCCCTCACACAAATACACACACACGCATGTATGTGTGCACACGTAAAAGGATCTATTCAAATATGTAACATTTGACGTTGCCAAAGTACGGTTTTCGCACACCATGTTTGACGAACTCATGCCTTCTTCTTCTTCGCTCTTCTTTCTTTCAGCTTTCTCGTTTATGCTTTGCTTAGTTTACGTTAACCACGTCGTTGTCCGTGTTGTTGTTGCTACCCCCGCCTAAAGGATGAGGGTGCGAATTCTGTCAAGTTGTGTGTGAGTGCATGTGTGTGCTTTGTGTGTGTACTGTTTTTTTATTTGCTCAGCAACCATCGAAATATTTCGAGTACATGCCACACAGCGAAGACAAACAATGGAAACATGTTGGAAAAAGTCGCGAAATGAAAAGAAAAATGGTTGAAACTCAACGGCGAATAAATTTGACATATTTTCAATGAGAAGTTCTTTTGCAAATAATAATAAGAAAATACAAAACAAAATATTAAGCAACTTCTAAGCACATGAGCAACTTGTTAGGACCTTCACAAGCCTATAATTGTAATCAGAGTAACCGAAATGCTAATTTTCGCAACTCTTCGAACATAACAACTTCAAAATACTTCAAAACAGTCACTCACGCATTCAATAAATCAATCAATCAGTCACTCATGGCTCGCAACAGCATGAGTCGTCGGCTGCGTTCATAATTGACATTCGCCCGAAACATGATTTGCAAACAGTGCACTTGAATTTGCATAAAATTCGCACTTTCGCTAAGAAATTTATGCAAATTTCCGCAACAACTTAGCTGAGGCACAAATAATTAAACCCTGAAGTAAATGGCAGCATAGAAAAGCAAAAAACTACAGCTGCTTGCAGCACAAAACAGCAAAAAATGCGAGTGTGCTTCATAGCGCGGCACAGTGACAGGGACGAGGCTGCAAGGATATACGCCACAGGTAAAAAAAAGGATTTACATAAAAAGCTAATTTGCATAAAAACTGACAAGCAAGTCGAACAAACAACTAACAAAAAAGGGTAGGTTAGTTGTGCGGCCATGAGTTTAGAAAGAAAACAAGCACAGCTCATTAACATAAAATTAAAAACCGGCAGTAACTCAGACAATTGCACGCACAAAACGTATCTATCAGAATGTCGGCGCGCCAACGAGACAACTGAGCAGCCTCGGCAGTCGCAACGGTCCATCTGCTTGGCTCTGTGCGCGCGTCCTTGCCGGCGAGTTCAACGAACCAAGGACTGCGACTGCGATGTTGGCTCAGTAACCCAAATTAAAATTATGTTAATGAATGAAATATTAAAAAAAAAGAGAAAACCGTAAATAAAAAGAAGAAAACGCGAATGTAAATGAAAATGAAAGCAAAGCAGAGCAGAAAAGCATCGCTTGCTTGCTCGCTCGCACTTCGTTAACTTTAGCGGTAAATCATGGCCAAGGACACGGCATTATCAGCAGCAACAACAACAACAACAAGAAGAGTCAGCGCGTTGGCAAACATAATGAGTAAGCGACGCGATTCATAACGACGGCAACGACAACAACAACAACAACGACCTCAGCGACGGTGACTGTGACTGCAGCATCCGCATGCTGTTGTTGTTGCTGTACTCATTAAAATCGCTCTTTTTATTCCGCTTTAGTCTTCATTTCCGCAAACATTTCTCCTCTTTGCGTAATTTCGTGCCTTTTTTCGTGTTTCATTTTCATTTTGTTTCATTCAATTAATGACGTCACAATGTCTGCTATGCGATTCTGTGTGTACATGCCTTTGCCTTTGCCTCTGTGTGTATGTGCGTGCGTGTGCGTGTGTGTGTGTGTGTTTTTGAGTTCGTGCATAATTAAGATTTTAATTTATGCAATTATGCCGGCACATTTTTTATGTAGGCCACGTTGTCTTGTTTACCTTTTCCGAGAGTGAAGTTATTTTGGCGATTTTTGTCAAAGGACGCGGACGTGAGTTTAGCGCTGATTTCATTTTCAATGAAGCAAAAAAAGTGACTGTGATTTGCAAAAAAGCAAACAAATTAACAAACAAATAAGTGAAAACAATAAGTAAAAAATAATAAAAAAAAGAAAAATATAATAACTGCGGTCGTTTGCGGATTTAAGCATTTTTAGCGTTAATAAAAAAAATTAAAATGAAAAAATATGTATAAATAAATTGAAATAAAAGACTTTTAATGAAACTAATTTAAATTTTGAATTTAATATAATAAAAATTCCAAACATGAAAACATGGCACGCAACAACGTTTTCATGAAAACACGTCGGAAAAACTCATTTCGATATAAAAGTGAAAAATCGCAAAAAAAAAAATAAATCAACAATTTTAAGAATAAAGTTTTTATTTAATTTCTATGACATGATTTTTTTTCACTTAATGTTTAAAAAATAAATTTTAAATAAAACTAAATAAAATTATATAAAATTTCACGCTTCTTTGTGATTCAACAAATATTTAAGAAGAAAAAAATTCTTATGAAAAAATTATGAAATATTAATAAATAAATATAAAAATATATATAGAAATAAAATCAAAACTCAAATTTACATGTTTAACTTTTTCAATTGCAATTTTCAAATAAACAAATTTAATGAAAAATGTTTTTCCCTTTGATTTCAGTAAAATTCAAGACACATAATACAACAATGGAAATATTAACATTTCATATAAAATTTCATATTTTTCAAACACATTTTTTTGCATTTAAAAAAATCATGAATCAGAAAAGCCGTTTTTATCTTGAACCAAAAAAATATAACAAAAAAACGTTTTCAATAAGGTTTCTTATTTTTGTGTCTTCACAAACATATGTATGAGGAAATTCACAACTCAATTCAATTCATTTTCAAAACAATTATTTGATAACAATTTTTATTTTATTAATTATTTTTTTCTTCTTTTTAATTGTAAGTTGAACTCACCTGAAGCAACAAACGAAGTCTGTCTTTAAAACAATTTGGCAAATTTCTTTTAATTTTCGACACTTTAAATCTTGTTTGATTAAAAAATTAAATAAATTTCAAATTCAGTTTTTTGTCTTTTTTTCAAAATATCCAAAATGCACTTTTCGTTTCTCGCATAATTTCATGAATTTTCTAAGTCACAACACTTGTTAAAATCTTTGAAATGTCATGTCTTCTTCAAGTTTACTTGAGAATGCTCCGTTAGAAGTTTCACTTTGGGGATCTTTGGCAGCGAAGTCTTCGAGGCCACAACCTATTCGAGTCGCGTCGCGTTAAGGAATGATATTTGGATTTGGGTTTACGTTGCGTGCAGATTCCGTTTTCGGTTTCGGTGTCGGTGTCGGTTTCGGTTTCTTATCACAATTTGAAGTAAGAGTTCAAAGCGACTTTGGAGCAGCAAACGACCGCAACGAAGCAACTTCCAAACGCAGAAATCGTCGAAGTCATAGTCGACGATGGCGATGAAGATGAAGATGAGGCGACGCCGAAGCGTCAAAGAAAGCGACGTTTGACGGCTGCGTAGACACGCAACTGCCACGCCCCCCGCCGCCGCAGTTTATTGAGACAACGCACAGACACACACACACTCGGCTTTTCTGTTCAACAAACTGACACTTTGTTTTCTATGCTCTCGCGAATTATTTCGTACGAAATCGACGACGATTTGTGCCGCAGACCGACGCAGCTTCAGTTCTTGGCACGCTCGAAGATGTTTGCAAGGCACAGAAGCGCACCAGCCGAGCGAAAGGCCCAACTGCTACTGTCCTCAGCAATTGTTTTGATAGATGGATGACTCCGGCAACAACGACAAAGCAACAAACAAACCGACGACGCCGACGACGTCTCCAAGAAGCAGAAGCAGCAGCAGCAACAGAAGCCGCCGACGGCGTTGCGACGTCGACGAAGGCATTACTGGAAGTCGACTTGACTTTGTTGCTCGGCTCGCCACCCCCGAAAGGCAGCGCCGGCGGTGGCGGCGGCAGCGGGCACAAGTGGTTGTAATAAGCCGACCAAAGCAGCGCAGCGCAGCGCAGGCAGAGATAACTTCAGCTTCTGCGCATTCTGTGTGCGCTCTCAGAGTCACAATTTCCTGCTCGACAATGCCACGTTTATTCCACCCTCGGCCATTTGCCGCTATGGGTCTGTGTGTGTGTGTGTGTTGGGCTATGGGCTAAAATATCGTTAAATTGTAGAAAAAAAACACAACCATAACGAAAGCAGCGCACATTTCTCCTGACCGCCACGTTTCCAGGCCTCAAACCACTGAGGTCGCAAAAAACAACAGAAAAACCAACGACAAAAATGGGCAAACTTCACCCCCGGCTGGAAAGCTTTGCCACGCTAAGCGTCAACTACCCCTTTTGGCTGGCTGTGCCTGAAATCCACCACGATTTGAAGTTGTGTGCGGGCTTGCAGGCTTTGAACGCTTCGAAAAGTACGTTTTGGCTCAAACGTGGAGAAATGCTGCCACGATGAAGTCGCTTAATGTGTTGTTGTACGAAAATAGTAATTGTTGGCGTCGATTGAGCAAGACAAGTCGCGGACGGACATGACAAATGCTCGGGAACTGACAAATTTACCACTCAAGCCTACGAAATCATTCCTGACTCTTTTAAGGACTTCTAGAAACTCCATACAGTTTGAGCATCCCAACAATTGACAAAAATTCATATTATATTTGTCACTTTTTGAGTTTAACTTTGTAAATGATCATGCAACACTGATTCGGCATAGGAAGGCACATGCTGATCAAGGATCATTCTTGCATTCTTATAATGACTTCTTTGATGCAAAGCTAATAGTTTCAATACGAGCAGAAGTCTTGAACTATGCATTTAAGCTCCTGACTAATGGCTACATTAAAGACCGAATTGCGAAACAGCTCTGAGCTGACGTGAGGAGAACAACCGTAAAGCCACGAATCTCGAATCGTTGCACGAGTAAAAAATTCATTACAGGAACGCGCATAAATAAGTGTATGACAACAAGACTGTCAGCGGCGGCGGGGCGGGGCGGAATGAAAGCGTGAATTGCTGTCGCAACAAGACACGATACGCACACACACACACACACTCACATGTACGGCATCATCAATAGTAGTTGCCATAAAAAAGAAGCAGAAGAAGAACGCGAAATAAAAATTCTTATCAGTCGAAGCCACGCATTTTGTCATTTCGGCGCGTCTGAAGAAGCTCTGCTGCTGATGATGACGACGGCACCGGCGATGATGACGCTCAGCGCGATTCGTGGAGTGCGCTTGAGTTCCGTTCCGTTCAGTTTGGCTCGCGTTGTGCAAATAGCGCAGCATCACTTTGCGAAAATGTTGTTTGCGTTACAAGTTACAACAAATGCTGTCATGGATTTACTTTACTTCACTTTACAAGCGACACACACACACACACACACACGCACACAAAGCTAACAGAAGTGATAATAAACCCAATCGAAGATGCCCTCACACACACACACACACACATACATGCACATGTTGTAGCAGCGAACAGTTCGCGTATCTATGAAGTTTCTTCCTGACATTTTCTCTTTTTTTTCTCACTTCTTTTTTTCAATGTGGCATGGCATCAGCTCCAGCTTCAGCGCTTGATGAATGATAGATGGATTATGATTTTGTTTGGCGTAAATTGAATTTTGCGTCGTTTGTCGTTTCTTTCTTCATTTATGTCCTTTAACGTTCCGCCGTACGACACTTTTGCCAGCACGGAAATTCGCGGATGATCAAAATGTATTATTTAAGTACAAATACCTAAACAAATATTTATAAACTGAAGTTTACACGCTTGTCGTTGGCATTGACGTCGTAGGAAGCCGAAAGCAGAAGTTTAAGTCGGCTGACTTGAAGCATTTGTAGCGAAATTCAACGCCAATTTCCAAGGAACCGTGGTCCGAGCGACGTGCGACGACAACGGCGTGCAAAACCGTCGAATGTTGGAATTTCAAATCAAGCAGAGAAGCCTCAAACTTGGCCAACGCGCAAATCCTCCAATAATTCTATTTTGGCTTTTACTGCTGCAGCGTGGGAGGGGGAGAGGGATGGTGGGCAGAGTGAAGTGCCTCGACCTGTACACTCGACCACTGCTCAGTCAATTTGGCCTGAGCTTGTCTCAATCCGAAATCGTTGCTTATTGCTGACGCTATGAGTGTCCCTGTCTGTGTGTGTGTGTGTGTGTGTGTGTGAGTGAGTGTGTGGGTGTGTGAGTGTGTTTGGCATGCCATAAAGTTTGCTTGCTTTTCATCGCTCAACTGCAGCTTCAGTTCAAAGCAAAAACTCTGCATGCGCTCAGCCAGTCATGTTTGTGTGCGCATGTATGTATGTATAAGTGTATGTGTGTGTGTGTGTGTGTGTGTGTGTGTGTGTGTGTGTGTAACATAGTTTGTGGATTATTTCTTAGTAGTTTCCTTTCCTTCTTGTTGTACTATTATTATTATTATTTTCTTATTTCTTATTCAGTTTCGCAGCTTTTGTTGAGCATATTGTAACTATGAGGACTTGTTGGTTTCAAGTTTATTTCCTTCCATTTTTACATTTCGCATTTTTACAGCATTTTTGAGCAAGCAATATGAACATGCGTCATAACTCAATAAGCAAAATACGAGCCAAGCCAAGCCAAGCAGCACAAGTTGCAGTCATCAAAAATCTTTCAAGAGACCAAAAGCGAAAAATAAAATGAAAAAAGAAAACATGTTTCATACAATAAAAGAAAAATGAAACCCAAAAGTAGCTGAAATCCTAATGAAACTACACATTATGCCGTACTCAAAGCCACACACACACACACACACACACACATAGGAAGAAAACACGCCCATATGCAATATAACAATTTGGCCAAAAAGTACAAAGCGCTGAGCTCATCATCAGCGACATCATCAGAATCTTCGGCGTCTTCGTCATGTTGCTTCGCTGTAGTGGAATTTATTATAAGATTTCGCTCAAGGATGTTAACTTGTTGTAAAATGTTGTTGTTGCTATTGTCGTTGTTGTTTGCTGCATTCAGAACTATATTCACAAAATGCTCCTTAGTGTTTCGTTTTGCTTCTTCTCTTCGTCAGTTAAAAAGGAATTTCAAGACTTTCCTTTTGACTTCTGAATTTTATTATAATTTTTTCATATATTTTTGCAGTCATGCGTGCTCACATGGCTTTGTGTTGGGTCTCTGTGTGTGTGCGTGTGTGTGGGTGTGTGGGTTTGCCATTCATTTATGTTATTATTATTGAGTTATATATTTTAATATTAGAAATATTTCATAAACTTGGCTAATGCCGTTGGCATGCCATGGCGATTGTATTGAACTTACGCCATGGTCAATCTCTTAACGCTCGAATGCCGCTCAAGCGATTATTATTAAAAATAAGTTGTTGGTTTCATAATAGTAATGAAAAATGGCTCCTTATTTGAATAGTGCAGAAACTCATATTAATTTTGTTGAATTTACATTTGACTTTAATTATTAAACACTCAAGTGCTTTGTGGCTAAAAGGCAAGTTTGGCGAACACCTCAAAGACCACCGAGCATGTAAAGTGAACGTGCCTCTTGACACACAAGGCAATCATTAGCCAACTCAACTGCTTAATGACTCAATGTTTATGTATCTGGGTTAATAAAACACATACACACACACACAGACGCACATACACATGGTTGCACGCACACTCAATTGAAGTGAGTCAACTTAATCAGTCTTAGCCGCACGAAGCAGCTTCAGCATAGCTTAAATTAGGTTTATTATCATCAATCTGCGTACATCCTGTCACAGAAGTGAAGCAGCCTCGAAGCAGGCAAACAAACACGGCTGCCAAATGACAACAGCCAAGAGACGAAGAAGTCAAGTCAAGCCAGGAGCAGCAGCGGCGGCAGCGGCAGCAGGTGACACACACAGCGCGCTGAGTGAACGAGTATATAACTAAGTGGCCTGAGTGACTGACTGGCTGACTGGCTGACTGGATGACTGGATGACTCTGTCTCCGTGGCGGCATGACTGAATGATGGCACAACTCCATAGCTGAAGGAACATTAATTTCCTAAAGTCGATCGATAGATAAATGCGTACTTAGACAGATATCAAATGTATTGAGGCCGTTGCTTCTGCTTCAGCTTCCTCTTCTGCTGCTTATTGCTGGTTAGTTACTTTGGGCGTGGCTGGCCTCTTTGAGTTTGAAATTAGGCAAACTTAAAGCAAAACATATCACCAACAGATACATTAAGTTGTGCTTAATATTTGATGTCTCCTTTGAGGTTGCAAAATTCACAAGAATAAATTTCTTGTGGAGTCAACGAATATATGTTTGAATTGCGCATACGCCGCGTGGCATTTCAGTTGACATGCCAAAAACAAGAAATACTTCAAATGCTAATTTCAAAGTTGCTTTTAAGGCATGCATATTTCAATGAGTTGTGTCGAGTATCTATCTATGTGTGTGTGTGATGACAACCACACTGATTTCTATACAAATATTGTAATGAATATTTTGAAATTACGTAAACGGAAATTAAGCTGAAAACAGATACAATCGTCATAAATCTTAAAGGGAAATTAGCTGCGAAAATGCTTAACGACTGAATTACATACAAATGATTTCAGTTCCAGCAACAAATTTAGGCAGCAAATTTTGCAACAAAAAAAAAGGAGTATGAGTGAATAATAAGAAGAAGCAGAGAAATACAAAGAAAGCAAAGAAGAGAAAGAATTACAATAAGTATTTGCATATTTTGAAATTGTATGTAAATGGATTTAGATACACAAATACAACAAGCTCGCACACACACACACACACACACACATACACACATGTGGTAATACCAATCAATCACCCCATGTGTGCATGTACACACGTACTTGAGTGTACGTCTGTGTGTGTGTGTGGCACTCCTCCCACTTGGCAAAACCAATAAACTAAATTCGTGTAAAGAAAAGTTGTGATAAAAAAAAAGAAAAAAAAACGTCACACATACAAAGAGCGTGCGAGCAAGAGAGAGGGAGCAACACACACACATGTGCATGTACGTACGTGCAACCCTTATCCTTGCGACAGGATATTACATGCTTCAACAATGTTGTAGCATTCCCAATAAGAACAGCAGTACCAGCAACAACAACAACAACAGCAACAACAACAATACAAGCAATTGCTGCCGAAAATCAAATTCTGCTTTTGCGTTTTATGTACGACGAAAGAATGAAAAATAAAGAAAAATGCAAAAAAAAATAAGAAAAATAATAAAATCGAAATCAACAACAACAACAACAAAATAAATGAAAAAGGAACGCGTTGCGAATGTATGAAGAAGAACTAAAAAAAGTAGAAAGCAAAAAAAATGTTGGGAAAAAATGAAATCTAAACAAAATGCGTTCGAGCATGTATGTTCAATTACAATGTGTGTGATTGCTTTTGTTGTTGTTGCTATTGTTGCTGTTGTTGTCATTGTTGTCGTGTGCTGCTAACAAGGACACGAACACACACAAAGAGTTATCCAGTCGCAACAACAGCAACAACAACAACAACAACATACACGCATAAAAATTCACAAATGCAAATAATAAAAATAAAATACAAAAAAACGAAAAGAAAAGAACACAAAAATGTTTTTGTTACTCTTCAACGGCACCCCTCACCCCACACTGCCCTCACCCGCAACGCTTTACCGCACTGGCACACCAATAAACCCCACCCTGCCTCGCCCAAGCCGACCCAAGGCACCGCAGTGCGCGACCAACTGCTCTGTGTGTACTTTGGCCTCCGTACGCTTTGTACTCTTTGGTCCTTTGCTCCTTTGGTCCTTGTGCAAATATCAGCAGCACATAAAAATAAAATAATCATAAGAATACAATATTTTTTTGATGACAGACACGATGCTTTGGCGTTGACGCCTCGCTGGGTTGCGTCGTGTCGCGTCGCGTCGCGCCTCAATGTCAAAGGCATTTCGCATTGGCGACGCCATCGTGAATCTCAAAGCAATTTGACAAAGGCGAATTTTACTCGCTTTACGCGCTATAAAAAGTTTAACAATTTCTGTTATACAACAACCCACACACACACACACACACAGACACACACACACACTGAGAGACACAAATACAAATCTATATAATTTTTAAAGGCATTCGCTTAAAATAGAAAACTTAAGTGGCGTGAAGAAATGTCAATAACATGCTTTGCTCTCTGTGTGTGTATGTGCGTGTGTATGTGTGTGTGTAAATTTAATTTAAGAAATTCTTTTCAAGAACGCGCCAAACTATTAGCAAACGAGCACAATCAAATCTGTGCCAATCATCGCCTTGAACAACTTGTTTGGTAGAACTTCAAGCACATTGAAAAGAAGTCGGACACTAAATCGAAGTTTTTAAGAAAAGCGCCGCTAAGAAATGAATTTATTGAACATTTTTTTGCAAATTGCCATCAAATATCAGCAAATATCATCAAACACTTGCAAGAATTATTTATATCTCGTCATTGTTGGAGCTCTGCTCAGATATGCGCCGACAGCAAACAATAAATAATTATTTTTTTTTTCGCGCATAAGAATTTTAAACAAACAACATTAGCATCACAAAAAGCAATAACAACAACAACAACAACAATGAAGACAACAATAAAAATATGTGCAGAAAAAAAACAACAATGCGTTGAATCAACAAAATCACATTTGAATAACAATCAACTGAGAAAAAATATTTGTGAAACGAGGTAAGACATACAAACACACACACACAGGCACACATACGCCTACACACATGAGTGGAGGGTATGGAAAAAAAGGAATTTTGTTCAAGAAATAAAAACAGCAAATCACAAAAAGAATTCATAATAAGCATCATTGTGAAGCGAGCAAAGAATAAAAATCAAAACGAGCCAAAAAGGAATGTAGGAGCGAACGATGGAGGGACGAACGGACAGACAGACTGGTGGATTGCCAAGCCGAGCCAAAGAATGAATGAGTGAATGTCATACAGGATGCGTGTTTATTTTATATTTCCAGGATATGGCATTCCACGCACTCACACACACACACACACACACACACGCACACACACACATCCTTGTTGTGCGCTTCATGGCAGACAATAAGAATTTACTTTAATTTTGTCGTAAAAGAATCTTTCACAAATGCGTTGTTATTGAATGCGTGAGTATTTTCTTCTTTCTTTCTTTCTTTTGCCTAACGATGAGTCCTGTTACTCCTGTGCCCGACAATGTCACCCATTGGCATTGCTGACGTCGCCTTGATGATATTGTTATTGGCATAGCCGCACGGCAATCTCAAGTGTGCGCCAGCAATGCTGTGAAGCAGGAAGGAGCAACTCTGCTCAGCTGCCAAGCAATTGTCACGTGCCCTCTCATACGCCTTTACCTTCGTTGCAACAACACAACAACATCGTTATCATTATTTTTCCAACGTGATTGAGCAACGTGTGACAATAATGTGACACATCCTGCCAAGGCACAACTGCGATACGCCGAATTCAAAGCTACAAGGACACTTATTAGTTTGCACTTCATGTTCTTGTCTCCTTTTGTTAGCTTAGTTTTGAATAAGAGTAATGATATTTCAATAAAAAGGAGTGCAAATCAAAACAAAAGTGAGAATTTCTCTTCAGGAGTTCAATGAACTTTCTAATCATGAACAATTTAAGTCAATCAATGAAATTTTCATGTGCAACAAGTTGCAGAGTTTTTCCTTAAGACAAATTAAGTCGAAGCACTTAACGCACACACACACACACACACACACACAGACTTGTACAGCTTCCTTAAGAGAAGCTGCAAAGCGCAAACTCAACAACAAAAAAGAAAGAAACAAATTAAGTGCAAAATAAATGAGTGTCGGCAAAATGTAAGAAAAAAAAAGGAAGTGTAAGCGTAAAAAAAACAAACAACAACAACAACAACAAAAATATAATGAAAGCAAATGAAATAATTGGGGAATTCCCACGAACGAAGCGCAGACAGTTTGACATAATTTCCAAGCCAGACGACGACGACAACGACGACGTCGAAACAAGGACACAAGTCTTAAGCACAAGGGCGCACACACACACACACACACTGCGAAAAGCAAAGGCTGTCGGCGTCCTTGCCGGAATGAAAGAAGCTTTGCGTAAAACCATAACCAACCCCAACAAAGTTTTAATTAATTGCGTACACAAAATGAAAATGAGTAAAAGTTGAGCAACATTTTCATTTTCACGTACACAAACACACACTCACTCACACTCGCACAGCACAGCACAGCTAGAAGTTGTTTGACGGCAACGGTGAAGGACGAAGACGTGCAGCAAGGAAGCGCGCTTAATTTCATTTTGTTGCCTTCGTTGTTGCTTTTGTTGTTTTATTTCTTCGCTTCGGCATTCCTTCGTAGCATTTTCGCCTTTAAACGACGATGAAGATGTTGCCACACACACACACACGCACACACACAAACATGGTGACGCTCCTCACCACCCACGAACAAGTTGTACAAATACAAATACACACAACGCTTGCATCTGTTTCCGTTTCCGTTTTGCTCAATCTTTATTGCTTTTGTCGTGGTTAACACCATTTGAGGTCTTTGTCTCTTCGCCATTACTTGCGACACTGCTGCCCCTCTGCCCCCCGCCACGCCCACAAACAGTTGCGTTGTAGTTTGCATGCTTGTCTCTGCAACGGCTTCGCGTCATTAGTTGGCGTTTCTTTCACGACATAACTGTAGTTTGTTGCCTCTTCTGTCCTGTCCTGACTTGTGGGTGACTTGTGGGTGTGAGTGCCCCCCAAGTAGTTCTAGCACTTTTCTTTCAGTGCCATGGCTCGTTTCGCACACTCTCACTTTTCTGTCACAGCTGCTGTGCTCTTGAAAAGTTCTGCGTTGCTTTTCTTTTTCTCACTTGGCTCGGAGTAATGAGGTCGGTCGTTGGTTGAAGGTTAATGAACTTTAAGTGCACAAAGTTATTTGAAAGTCAATTAATTTTAAAATCGTTTATTTGCAGAAATTATTTAAATATAATAATAAAGATTCAATTTGTGTTTTTCAAGAGCGAACCAAAGCAGTTCTATTAAATTGAAGATCTGATCTGACTTAACATAAGTTTTTTAGCCGTGATTCCATGTTGAACAATGCACAACTTTGCAGATTATCGCTAGCCATCTGCATAAGGTCGCCTTTGCTACCCTCAAACAACTTTGAAACAAAACAAAACCAAACCAAATAAACTAAAACTAAAATCAAACAAAAATCGAGATAATTTATTACAGTTCATTGAGAATCGACGGGTTCAACTCAAAAAATGAAGATGCGTAAAATTATTAAAAAATATAACGCATAAAATCCGTAATCAAAATCATGATGCGTGAAGAGCGAACAATCGAAAGCGGAAAATGAACCAAGCAAGAGTGTCAGTGTGTGCGAAAGAGAGAGTTATATTGGGTGCTTGTGCTCGTATGCGGGAAAGGATAATGAGGCACGCAAATGTATGCAGATGATGCGTGAGCTGTATTATTGTCTTAAGGGCATTAACCCCTTTTATCGGCTCTGGTGAGGCACAAAGGCGCAAACCTCTGTCAGCAGTTGAGCGTCAAATGCGGACTGAAGCGGCTGAAGGATGGTCGGTCTATCTGTCCTCCAACTCGAAGTTTCAACTAACTTAGTTTGCTTATACAAGTCTAATTAACTACTTGAGGAACAAACAAACAAAACAAAGCAAAAAACTATGCAAACAATTGGCAAATGTTTGCACGCATCAAGTAGAAAGAAGTCAGGTACGTGTATCATGTTGAACATGCTTTGACCCAAGCGAGTCGACTCATGTTCTAACCCCTCACAAAGCCAAAGCTGTGAACTATGAGCAGCGAAGATACAAGACAACAAAACACAACACAACACAACACAACAGCAAAATCAAACAGGCAGAAAGGATGTGCACTCGAGTCCTTTGTTTGCTTTGTGGGTTTCGGCTTTGTTCGTTCTGTGTCGTGACTATTGTCGTTGTTGTTGTTGTTGATTATTCTTGTCTCGCATAAAAGCGAAAATTGCGATTTATTGTTGATTTCGCAATCGCAATCGAAAGTGGTTTACGAGCATTTAAACTATTATGCATTGCGATGTGCGATGCGATCCGATGCGATGCGATGTGCCGAAATGATGAGATGAGTTGCGATGAGTTCAGTTCAGTTCAGTTGAGAGACACCCAGGCAAAGGGTTGCGTGAATGATCGAAGCACATTAATATAAATTTGCCTTTTAATTCTCGTTTCGCAATTTTTTGCCGCTTCGCAGGCATGTTTTTCTTTCACAAAGGCTTATGAATATTCATGAAATTTATATTTTATGGCTCGCATGTCGCATATGCCATGCGCTTTTGTGCGCTCTGCCACTATCTATTTTCGATTGGCAATATTCTGATTTATGGCCACATTTAAAATTGGCAGCTTCTTTTTTTTCTTTTTTTGAAACATTTAACACACTATTACATGCTGTTGGGCAATATTTCTTTGTATCCGCTTTTGTTTCCAGTTGTTATTTGCATTAAGAGGGTTATGCCAGCAAAGGGGCGGGGGGAGTAGCTTATGCAGGTTCTGTAAGCAAAAATAATCGGATGTTGTATTAGAACTATAGAAGAGTTTTACAGAATCTTCTATCGAGCAAGTCCTCTTTAGTTGCATTTTCGAGACCTCAGGAAATTCCAAGAAATATTAATTGGTTTTAAGAGGGCTATTCAGGGAATGGAGAAAAATACTTTATGCAGGTTCTAAAAATAGAAAAAAGCGTTGTTGAAATGGAGTTTATTGCTAAGTTTGTGGAAAATCTGCAATAAAAGTCAAACTTTCATAAGAATATTGTTGCAAGCTTTAAGACCTCAACAAATACCAAGTGAAAACGTTTGAAAAATGCTGCACATACCTAAAGACAAACCTTTCACTGCTCATCAATCAGTTGAAGGATTAAAGCATATTTTGTGCTTTGGCAAATTTGTCAACCAACACCAGAGCAATAATCCTCCAAGCATTCAGGCAACTCCTTCGTCGCATATTCAAATGATCTGTCCAAAATCGCCGTCATGCCTTTGGCCCTCGATTGATGTTGGTTTTACGTGACATGCGCCAGCTGTCTCCGTGCGCGGCAAAAAGGGTTTCTGACGTATAATTTATGCGCCTCTGCGTAAACGCCTCAATAAATGAGCGTTGATCTCTGCCAAGGTAAGCAAACCGGAAACTGATCTCAACCGACAGACAGACAGACTGATGGCCTCTGCCGCTGTTGGCACAACCCTGTTTCATGGTCCAAAATTCAAATGATGCTTCAAATGCTTGCAACGCTTTCGTGCCGCGATAGTTGTTGTTTGTTATTGTGCGTGAATGTGTCGTGGATTTTATTAAAGAAAAATAAAGTATTTTCAAAACGTATAACAAAATCCCTCGATGGAGTTTTAAATTTGGACAAATACGTGTTTTACTTTGTGTGGAGTACAAACTTGACTTGTTTTTATAAAAGATTTGCCATCGAAAGCATGCATGATAAAAGTACTCAAGATCTTCAAAATTGTTGTGCAAAGATTAAAGGGAATTCCAAAGGAAAACGTGCCTTTAATATTTGAAGTGCCTTTGAAAGAGTTTAAACCATTTTGGAGTAGTTGTTGTTGCTGTTGTTGTTTCTAGCTTTTCTCATATTGCGCAGCGCAGTCACGTCGTTGTTGAAACTGCTGCTGTTGTTGTTGTTGTTGCATTCGCTGTTGTTCATATGGTTTTGTGGGAAAGCAAAGGAAAAGTAAAGTATTAGGAACACAATAAAGAAGTCAAAGTGAAAAGTTTTACGCATGCAAAAACACATAAGAAAGAAACGAGCAAATAAAAGAATTCAAAAAGTGAAAAAAAACGAAGAAAGAAAGAAAGAAAGAAAAAGTGCAAACTTTGCAAAGCATGAAAGTTTCGTGAACAGTTTCAATCTGCGAACTCTGCATTTGTTTTTGGTCTTTTTTTCACTTTGCTTTCTTTTTTTTTGCGTTTTTTTAGCGTCTTTTTCCAGCCAACAAACAACAACCAACAATTGTATGATTTTTCCAAAGCTTTTCCACTTTGCATTCAAAGAACTTGGCTTCATAAGTGAAAAACAGCAACGTAAGCAATTCTTTTCTTCTGCTTCTGCTGCTGCTTCTGCTGCTTCTTCTTGGTCTTCTTGGTCTTCTTGTGTTTAGTAGGTTGAACAGCAGCAAGCCAAAGTAGTAAAAGCAGAGCGCAGAAATTGTTGCACTGCTTGTTGTTTTTGTACATCTTACAATGTTTATACTCTACACATAGAGTGTGTCAGGGAATATCAAGTTTGCTTGAGAGCCAAAGTATGCAACGCATAGGAGGGGAGGGGTAAGATCCCACACATCAATATACTTTATAGGGTCTTAGTTCTCTTCTTGATTCTTCTTGATGATAGGTCAGGATGACAAGAGAAACCGTTTGTGCCCTAACCGTCTGTCTTTTCGGAAAGCCCTTAACTCGAAATATGAAAATCGGATGTTAAACTCAGTGAGCAAAACCCGACAAAACGAAGAACCGCAATTTTTGCTTCTCCAAGGGGGAAACTATAATTATTACGGAACTAAAATAGTTATCCCGGCTTAGTAAATATACCTTTTAAAAACGGTGCACCAAAAAACCCCTCTACCCTCATTTTTTCCCTTTGAAGCCCACAATTTTCGATTTTGCGAAAATTCCACATTTTTTTTTTACCGATTCTCTTAATTTTTTTAACACTTAATAAAAAATATTAATAGATAGATTTGTGGCATGCGTGCAGGGCATGATATTGTCAAGTATGCCCAACTTAACCCTCCTTAGTCGTTTTTTTTTTTGTTGTTTTTTATTATAATACTTTTTTTTTGGTTCTTGTTCTTGTTCTTGATTGTGTGTGAGGCTTAAAAACTTTTAACAATGCACAAAGGCAAAGTGATTTCTTATTATTAACTTCATTGAGTGCGGCATTTATGGTTGCCAAGTGGATGCGCGCACACACACACACACACATGCTGCTGTTGTTTGAAGTGTGTGGGAGTGAAAAGTCTTTTTCTACTGCCTCTTTTATCTCATGGATTTTTCCATTATTTCACATATGTACGCAGACTGACAGCAAACAGGCAAACAATTCATAATGCGTGTTAGATTGTTGTATGTCGCTGTGTGCGTGTGCGTGTGTGTGTGTGTGTGCTGAAGAGTTAAGTGGAAAAACCGCTCATGCTCAAATATTTGCTGTGCCTTTGTGTGCTCTGTGCGGCACTTCCATTTGTCGATGTCCGTCGTTGGCCACGCCCACATTCAACACGAATTCAACGCATTGAAGACCTTTAAAGTGCAGAAATCATTTGCATTTAAATGAACTCAGTGCGCGCTTAACTCATTATCGTGTCACGGATTTCATGTTGCATGTTGCAAGTAGCAAACTCCATTAAAATGTGGCGCGGCATTTGCGTTACGCATGCGTGGCTTCATTAGCCATTCGGACGACTCTTCAGAACTTCATTACGCTAATTGAAATGTTAGCAATTTTCTGTTTTATTGCATTTCTTTAATTGCCACACATGGTAGCACCGCAATTTGCGGCACAGCCAACCCTTTGACTCTGTTCACAGCCTGAAAATTGCGGCGTGAATAGTGAAAACAACTTCTTGCATTTGATTGCAACTTTCAGCACATTAACAGACAAATGACTAACATTAAGTTTAATGTTTGCACACATCATCAGCAGCAGCAAACCACCTTTCAAAGACTCACAAAGAAACACAAAAGATGTTTTAATAAAACTTGCAATTTAAAACCATTTGACAAAACAAGTCAAAGCACAAAAGGCATGTGTCTTAAAATAAATATCGAACCGATGATAATGTTGGCCACAAAAGCGGCAGCAACAATAAATGAGCTTCAAAGCATTCGAATTGAATGCGAACAAAGTCGTTGTAACGCATTGCATGTCCTTTTTGACTGCCGGTTGACTCGTTGGCCATTTGTTGGTTATTTCTGATTAGAATCGAGACAACAACAAGAGGGCCAAAGAAAGTTGCCAACCGAAAAAGGGCAAACGCGGGCAAGGAGATGAGCCAGCAGTTGCGAACGTAAAATTGCGCATGAATTGTTCTGAATGGTTTATGTGAGTCGAGTCAAAGATATTTTTCACAGACATAAAATCAATGAGCATATTTGCAAAGACATAAAAGGATGCTGAAGATTAAAAGCACAAAATCATTTCTTATTTTTGCTTTTGCAACTTTTTTTGCAATTTGATTATTTGTATTGGTTTTTCTTTTTGTTGTTCTTTTTTTTCAAGTAGAAAATGGCAAATTTCCAATATATTGAAATGGTTGTTTGGCAGGAGACGGGGGAGGTGAAGGCGGAGGTGATGATGGTCGTTGTCAGGGTGACTGCTGGCATGATGTGTCGCGACACTGACACCCGATAAGAGTACAAAGGCGCACACACACACACACAGAGGCATGGACATGTGTGACATATCACATGACATTTGCGAAATTTGTATATATTCAAAGAGTTCGTTGCCGAAAATTGAATAAAACAACCTGAAATGACAAACGCTTCACTCAGGCGGTGAATGAGGGGGAGGGGGAGGTTTCGCATGAGGGTGATTGAAATGTGCGTATGTGCGTGAGTGCGTGCGTGTTCGGTGGTGTGGGTGTGCATGTGTGCGTGCGTGTTCGGTGGTGTGGGTGTGCATGTGTGCGTGTGTGTGTGTGTGTGTGTGTGTTTTGCACGTGCGCGCCGTTGTCAGTTGCTCATTGCTACCCGTCGACGTAATTTTCCATTTGTGAACTTTTCCCTTTAGTTTTTTTTTTTTTTGCTTTTTCGCGTTTTTCGTGCTTTTGCCTTTTGTAGATTTTCACGCTTCCGGCATGAGCGCTGATGAAGCTCACTAAGAGTGACTGTCGGACTGCCAGACTGTCGTGCGTGCGTGTGTTGTTGTTGTTGTTGTTGTTGTGACTGAGCGTGCGAGGGTGTCAATTTGCAAAAAAAGAAAAAGGAGCGCGCAAAAATCGAAGTTGAAAAATAAATGGATGTCTGTCTGTCTGTCTGTCCGTCTTTGACTGTCTCTCTATTTTGTTTATGGCCGATGATACATGCACGCACACACACACATGCTTACAAGCGTGTCAATATGTTTGTGTGCATGTGTGTGTGTGTTTGTGTATAAAGAAAATGGCTTCTGTTGGTTGGTTTGTTTTTTGCTTTTTCTTTCGCTGTAAGAAATTTGTAATAAGATATATTTTAGTGACTTGTGTCACTGCTCGCAAATCCATCAAATGTTAAAAAATTGACGACATTTGCAAATGTGCGACTGGCTGTGAGTGACGGCGCTTAAATGTATGCCAGCGCTTGTAATGGGATCACACTTCAATTTCATTACATGCACACACACACATACACACACACACACACATGTGTAAGTCATTCGTCGCGCGTATCAATCACAAATTAATGAGATGCGAGTGCTTCGAATTCGTGTCTGTCTTCTGCCTTCTGTCTTTGGCCTTCCTTTCCTGCTTGTCTTTATTTTGGTTTCGATTGCGTTTTGTTTTAGCACATTTTCATTTTATGTCACTTCTGGTTTGCAAACTTTCCTCTGCCCAACGCACACACACACACACACACTGACACAACATGAAGGACCAAGCACAATTTGGCTCACTTACAAATGCTTCACATGCTCAAAATGCTATTTCTCAGTCTAAATTACTCAATTCATCACATTTACTTTTGACTTTTGCACTTTTCTTAGTCTCGCTGTGTGTGTGTGTATCTGTGCGCCTCGACAGATGAAAGTACACGAGCAGCTCGCATTTCTAAATTGAATTTTTATTTTTCAGTCTTCAGTCTTCTGTGCAAATGTGCGCTTTGTAATTGAACTTAACTTCATTTATCAATGTTGTTATTGACTTTGTAACTAAATATGACAACACACGCGGTGAGTTCATTTGATTGCGACATCAGGATGGGTTTTAGTGACATTAGAAGACACAACAAATACATGTGTAGTATTTAAAGAATGGGGCCTTTAAGACCTGCCAACTTGCTTCTACATGCCTCATATGTAAGCACAAGGCTTTCTAAACCATACCTCAAAGAAACATTTATATAAACAACTTCTGTCTGATCATGATTGCCGATTCGTGGCATATATGCCCAGTTTGCACAATTTGCATTTGAAGTAATTAAATTTTTAAACGTTATCCTTTCAATACTTGTTAAACAAAGACTCCTTTCTCGCTCCAAGTCTTTATAAAAATCCAATTGGTTTTTCATTTACGTATATAAGTAAAACGGAAATGAGCGCGCAATCGCCCCACCCCCGAGGGGCATGAGGCGCACACCAAACTGTTGCACGTGGCAGTCTGCGTTGATTTTTGCCAAGCATGATTAATGTAAATGCAAATGAAAGAGCTTTAAGAACACATTGCGAAAGTGAGCAAGATTTCTGTAAGTTGTTAGTTGGCAAATTTGCGCCTGTTCCATTTCATTATTTCAGCGCCCCAACAACAACAACAACTGTGATAGTAACAATTCCTGTAACAAAGCAACACAACTGAGCTGCGAAATGTTTCTCCTTTTCGGCATTAGTTGATAATTTCATTCATTCGCCATTAAAAAAGGTTTGCGCTCTCACTCACGCCCTCAACAGCAACAACAACAGCACCTTTGTCGTGTTGTTGCTGATAGTTGGCAAAGTGACTGTTAGTTTTGCCACGAACTTCCACCCGTCACCGCCACCCGCATATGCCCACAAACGAGTTGAGTTATATTGCCGCAACGTAAGCCACAAGAGCGCCGCTGCCAAATGCTTTCCTGTCGCCGCCACCTTTGCCTTTGACTTCGCCTTTCACGCCGCCGTCGCTGTCGATGTTGCTGTCGCTGTCACTAACACCGTCGTCGTTAACTATACTGTGCTGTATGTGTGTGTGTCAGCCAGCAGTGAGTAAATGAATGGAGCATGAATGAAACGAAAATGAATAAATGATAATGAGAGCTCGCACAGCTGATGAAGTTACGTTCGTTCGTTTGTTCGCTTGCTTGCTCGCTCGTTCGTTAGCTCGCTTGCTTGCTCGCTCGCACAGTCACTCGTTGCTGGCGCACTGCAGACTCGTTCCAGGCACGCTCGCTCGCTCGTTAGTGTTGCTGTGACTGCTGTGGCTTTTGTGTTGGCTGATGGCATGGCTTGGGTGGATGGCTGATGATTGTGCGGGTGTGAGTGAGTCGGTGAGTGGTTCGGTGTGTGGGTGGCATGTGGGCTGCTGGCGGCCAAGCTGCACGTTTAGCTTCGCGCGCTCAGAGTTCAGCTCATTTTCATTTTCGTTGATGAGATAATGGTTCTTGTCTGTTGTCTCTGTGTTTTTACTTTGCTGCTTTTCCGCCGTTATTTGCTGCTGCTGCTTTTTGTTTTTTTTTTTTTGCTGCTGCTTGTATGTCTTCACCGGCTTTTGCTGTTGTTGCTGTTACTTTTGGTAATAATGACGATGCTGCTCGCTGCTTATGATGATGAGGAAGGTTTTCTTTTTTTTTTTCATTTGCTTCATTTTCTTCATTTGCCTCGCTAACGAATGAATTATTTTAAATGTGGGTTTCAAGGTCAAGGTGACGCTGCGTTTGGCGCGCGCTTTGGAGATTATTATTGTTTTTGTTCGACTTGTTACTTCTCTGCTAACGCCTTTTGTGCTTTCATTCGCTGCACATGTATTCATTAGTCCATACTGTTGTGTTGATTAAACAGAAGGATACAATATAAGAGGACGAAGCCGCCGTGAGTTCAATAACCTTAATGAGACAAACGGCAACTGTTGCTTGTGGCTGTGGGTGGGGGTTTGAGGGTGTTTAGAGTGATGGTAATTGAGTAATTGCAGTTACTTAAATGGTTATTTAAATAAATGGAATTAATTTAATGATTTTTAAAGAGGTATTTTTCCAGATGAGTGAGACAATATGATTGTTTAAAGAATTCTAAGCTATTTTTGTGTGATTTTTTACAGTTTATAGCATACAAATTGGGCGTAGTCTGTATGAAAAAATCGACACTTGTCAGGAAAAAGGAAAATGCATAAAAAATGTACGCTTTTAACAAATGTCATAGAAGACAAAACAAACACATGACGACTTCTCTAAAATACATTTGACTAGTCTCTCTAACTGTCTGTCTGTCTGTCTGTCTGTCTTTGAGCTTGCCTTAGCCATTCTTTCTCGCCTATACTTATATGTATATAAATGTATATTTCATCAATAGAAAATTGTATAAAAACGTAAATTTTTGCAAAACGAGTAAACGAACAACAAGCAAAGGAATCAACGAACGAATGAGCACATCAAAAAATGCAAATTGGAATTTCAAAAATACAATATTGTGCCAACGAGCTGTGCCGCTTTGCCCACTCCGCCAATCCTTCGTTTCCCTTGCCTTAAAACAACCCCCCATAAAATGTATGAACATCCCACGAAAATCAAAGAACTCAGACTCAGAGACAGTGGCAGTGGCAGCCCTTCTATAGCAAAGAATTCACATAGTTAACCCGATTTTACTGCTATTCTGCCTCGCCTCGCCTCTCTTCTTCTTTTGCCGTTATTCATTCCAATCAGTCTTTCTTCCTTTTATACATCTATGAAATTTGCAAAGTGCAAAAGTTGCTTACCCCGGGCGATTACTGCCGTTGCTGCTGCCTCTGCTGCCGATTTCATAGCTTTCGCATAGAGCCTCGAGCAACAGCCATTATTCGTTGTTGCCTTTGCACGCTGTTTCGCCAAATGCCAAACCCACGCACACACAGACACAATTCACACATGCTTTGCAGGGGAAACGACAAAACGTTGACTTATAACAACACTGCGCATGTCCTGCTCACACACACGCACCGCACTGCTTCAGGTATAGCAACGCGTGGAAAATCGCCGTATGCCAAATACAAGAAAAGTATTGCTTGCTCTGTCGCACGCATGCACAAACGCTTATAGCGCAATTCATGCGCTCTCTTCATGTGCTGCACATAACAGACACACACACACACACACACATGCATAAGCAAGGTAAGGGCAGCATACTGTCGCTGCAATAATTGCTTGTGAAACGAAATGAGATTGGAACGAAGAAATTAACACAGCATCAGCCGCGTGCCTTAATGAATGAACGAACGTGCGAACGAACGAACGAAATGAACGAACGAGTGGAAAGAGCAAACGATGAAACAAAGCGCGCGTTAGGACAACGCAAAACGACGAGGACATTATAACCAAAATGAAGTTTCCTGCCATGCACGCCGGTTTAATGACGTCGCGCAATGCGAAACGGGCGACTAAGAAAAAAAAGAAGGCGACATGGCAGTGGGTGCGCTGCCAACAATTAAGCAACAGTTAAATTAAACGGGTTTCTAGTTCAAGGACATCACAAGCAGCGCTTGTGGCAGGAGCAGCAGCAACAACAACAACACATCAACGGCAGCAACGGCAATGGCTGTGAATAAAAGATGATGCGAGCGTTGAAGCAGAGTTGAGGGATTTGTGCTTTAAAAATTAATAATTGCAAAAGGTTTCTTGCTTATTGATTTATTTTAAATTCTATAATAATCTCCAGATGCTTCTTGAAGCGGTTTCGATTATAAGTGCAAAGAGAACATTATAATTATTATATTTAATGTCAATATTAATATTGTTCCTTATCATTTCAGAAGCTGCGCGCCAAATTTCGCATATATGAGCCAACGAATGCGAACCACGTGCTAATTGTTTACAGAACTTGGGAATAAATACTGCAGTAGCCCACGACCACGCCCACACTGTGCGACCGGCGCAGGCAAAAGCCGATGATGAGCAGCAAGCCGCGAATGAGCGCAGTGAGAACGAGCGAAAAGAAGGAAAGCATCGCATCGAATCGTCCACGAGCTCTCATTTTCATTTCGCACTCATTTTCATTTCGTTTGTGTTTTTGCTCTAATGACGATAATGACGATAATGATGAAGATGAGGTGAGGTGGGATGCGCATTAATTTTTGCGTATTTCCACATTCAAATGTTTTTCGCGCGTTTTTATTTTCATCAGCAAATTCGTTGGCCAACAGCTGATGAAGATGATGCTAATGAAAGCGTTGATGACAAAAACAAAGGACCAGAACCAGGACCATTAAAGTGGCATGACTTCCAATGAGGTATCAACAAACATCATGTAATAATAACGTATAATAATAACAATATTTTTTAAGATTTAAGCGCACATAATAAATAAAAAAATTGCTTAGCAAAGTAGTCGAAGATACTTTTATGTTTATCGTTGTTGCTTAATTGTGCGGATAAGAAAAATCGATTGTCAGTAAAGCTGCGAAATTTAAACGTGTGTTGCAGTGTGTGTGTGTGTGTGTGTGTGTGTGTGTATATGTACTGTTCCAACAACCAACAACGCAACTACAAAAGAAGCGCGCTCTTACCATAAAAATATACATAAAGTACTTTTATATATATATGTATTTTTTCGTTTTATATTTTTTATGATAAAATAGAAAATTTTGTTATCAGTTCGCGAAAGGATATAAAATACATACACACACACACACACACAGCTTGGCATGGCAGCGCTTTATTCACGTGTGTGTTTTTGCGTATTTGTAAATGTTTGTATGTGTGTGTGTGTCTTTGCTACTTGAAGCTTTCCGTTTGCCGCCGTCCCCCAAATTCAAACTGAAACTGAAGTTTCGCGTATAAAACCATCAAGCTTCTTTTGCTCGCCCTCAACGTCCCTCCTCACATCCAGCCGTGCCTCACATCGCTGCTTGCCTTCATGTCGTTTCCACTGCCAACGGAAAATGTCTTCGGGTTGAGTGCTTTTCCGGCGAAAATGTAATTTTCTCATAGCGTTGCCTGACAGACTGACGGACTGCCAAACTGTATGTCGAAAGTCGAACGTACACAGCAGTGGAAAATGAAAGCCAGTGACGGTTTAAGTAAATATTCTCGCATCGATCTAAGCGCCTTCGTATTTATACCCGCGCAACCGCGCCTGGCGTGTTACTTAACCAGCTGCTCTTCTCAGTTGTTCGTTGTTGTTCCTTGTTCCTTGTTGGTTGTTGGTTGTCGATGGCGACAGGACTAGAAGATGCTGCTCGCGCATTCGCTTGTTCACTTATGGCGCGGAGTAGGCGACATCTAACGGTACCTAGGTGGCAGTGGCGGTGGCGGTGGCGATGGCTCTGACATTAGTTGCACCCAAAGGAAACTTAAGCAAGCCAAAAAGAAAAAAGGATGTGCTGCCAAAACCTTCGCCCAGCTGCTCAGCGAGTGAGACAAAGTCAAATTGCTTTCGCCTATGAATTTGCTCTGACGCTGCTGACGACATTTCGACGTTTACTCATCGTTGTTGTATTGGCTGACGTTGTTGTTGTTGTTGTTGATGTTGTTGTTGTTGTTATTGCTGTCTACCATTATCCTTTGGGGGATTCGACGTGTCAAAGCAACGAGGTATGACGAGGACATGCCTTGAGTCCTTTGCCTTAAAGCCACGCATCGAATGACGTTATTTCGATTGCTTCGTTTCGTTTGGTTTGGTTTGGTTTGCTTTGCTTGCGATTCACTTATTCTTCTTCTGCTTCTTCCGCTCCTTAGTTATGTTTTGCAGTTCTTACACACAATTCTTGCGTTCCTGTTTCTTTGGGTGTTGGTAGCATCCATCAATTTGATGGATAAATATATGCAAATTGTGTATTAGCTGTCCTCGTTGTTTTGCTGTCGTTGACGCCGTTGTTGTTGCTTGTTATTGCTCTTATTGCTGTTATCCTTTTGCAAAACTCTCACACACACGCACACTCTAATGTACATGTATATGGAAATGAATTTGGCACACGTGTATTTGAGCACTTTGCTCGTTTGTTCGAGTTGTCTTTTGTGTAGCATCGAAGGCGGCACCATCGTCATCATCATCATCATCAGCGGCAACATCATCATTAACAACACCATCGTGCTCATCATCTGTCTGCCAATACAGGGTCTCATTGCTTACAAGTCGACTGTAAGTTCCACGCGTATTCAGCAATAAGACAGTCTGTTTCATGCTTCCACCTTCAATAAATCATGTTAGCAGCCATTCAAAAAACCAAATGCACGAATACCAAATATATAAAAAGATACACAGAATATTTGTTGTGCACATACTTTGCATATGATATTAACTTTGTTTCTTCTTTACTCTGTTGTTTTGCGCCTCCTCCCCTCCTCTCCTTCCACCATATATTCGATTGTGTTATCCTTATGTGTTGCCTACACAAATACACGCCCCCATCCGCCAATCATTTCGGCCACATTCATACACGCACACATCATGTAAGATATGTAAAAGAATTGAAAATGTAACATTTTTATGCAAATATTTCACATTAGTGCAGTGTGAAGCGTCTCGGCTCGTCTTCTTTTATTGGATACACACTTCGATGTCGCTTCAAGTATCGTTTTGCGACACAAAGTTGAAGCATTCTAGTCGGAGATGAACTAAACTGAGCCTCTCTCTACTCATTTCTGTTTTACTTCTAAAGGAAAGTTTCTTGTAAGAATTTTGATTTCGAATGTTGTGTTTTTTTCCATTGAAGCACATGAAGATGGCTAAACTCATCATAGCCTAAATTTTATATTTATAATCAAATAATGAATTATGTGAAAGTAGCACCAAAACAAGATTTTAGATATTGTAAGTGTTTCAATTAAATACATACATTATTGGTATTCTATCTTACAGATCTGTTAATTTAATTGCAGTGTGTTATGCTCGTGCAAAAGCATATTAACTTTGTCATGAAGTTCGCAATGCAAGAAGACGTCTCCGACCTTATAATGTGCTTACAATCTGCAACAGTTCGAAGAGTCGAGTTCATTTAGTCATGTTAGTATGTCTGTCCAATAGGAACTATAAATTTATGTTAGAAACCCCTTTTGGTTGTTTAATATAATAGACAAGTGCAAGCAACACTAGTAAGCATTGCCTCACTCCAAATCACACAAAAGCAGAGCAAAGACAAAAAAGAAGTGCAGAATTAACGTGTTACAATCTACGTGTCAAAGCTATAATACTTAAACATACACCAAGTGGCGGGCACGGCAAAAGCGGAAGACTAAATAGCAAAAAGCAAAGATTAGCCACACTCGTAGTCGTACTCGTAGTCGTACTCATGCACAAAGAGAATAGCTCATTGACGACGTTAGCCAGTAGCAGTTAACTGGGTAAAAGTGTTTTGCAGATAGGCACGTTCTATGATGATGAAAAAGTGAATGATGACAGCAATTGAAATTCCAAGATAATTGCGGCCAAGAGAGGCCAACGCACGAGTGCCAAACTGAGTGGCGGGCAGAACTTAACTTAGTGTCTTGACGAAAAGGCAGAGGCATGGCGACGTGTCGTCGAAGACGGCAAAGAACGAGGTTAGCGAGGTGGTGAGGTGGTGAGGAGGCCAACATTGTTAATTTCGCCCGACGATACAAAGATAATGTGAGCAGTTTATGAAAGAAAACACTTTGGTAATTATACGCAGAGATACACAAAGAGAATGTATGAGGCATGAGGCATGAGGCAAGATGAAGTATGAATGGCAATGTTAGTGAATCAACATTTAAGCGTAAACAGGATGTGCGCAATTTCTAAATGCCAAGTTGCGTGAAAGAAGTTTCTACTTCGCAATATTTGATGAGTATGTCAAGATAAACAGCGCCGTGCTTTGATTATTGCTAACCAATTAATAAAAAAGGAAAACCATGTCTATGACGGCATGTGAATTTGCGAAATTTCATTAATTTTTCACAGCCACAACACAAACGCCTTTGGCGCTGAACTGCAGTTTGTCACATGGCATTGAACCCTTTCCGTTAATGAATTTGCATAATTTTTGCGCATGTGCAAATGCGAAAATATTAATTTTCACAGTTGGCCATCGTACTCGTTCGTCTATTCAAATGCAAATTACGCAACAATAACAAATTCAAATTCAAATTCGTACTGACATTTGATCGTTTCGAGCATCCCAAAACTGATCTATTGTCAGCACTTTTCCTTTCGGCTTTTCTTCTTCGTGACATAAATCATTTTTCTTTTTGGCAACAAAGAAAGCAAATTCATTTGCATGAAGTGAAAGGATTCTCTAATTTCAGTTTCTTTCATAACTAATTTGCATATTCAACTCAATCGAGCGACCTTTGCTTCCCTACTCTCGATCGCTGAGTTCGTATGTGCAGATTCACCCCTTTGGCCCTTTTCTTGCTCAGCATTCATTCAGGTGTTCGCATCAGGGGTTAAAATTCCAACAGTGCTTTTAACTTGATTGAATTAAGGGACTGAGGTTTCGTGAAAATTTTAAAAATAAAATAAAATTTCGATTTTCTCAAACTATAGCAGAAGAAATTGAGATTCTTGAGAAAAGCCTTGAAGAGTTACATGTATTTAAGTATTTCTTTTACCAGTTCGGCTTGAAAATCATTGTTTTAACTAATTATTTCAAGAACAGTTATAGGTCGATGTTTCCTCATCATTCAGCTATTTATTAAAGCAGAAAGATGTCAATATCGACGTCAATATGACGGTAAAATTTCAATCATTATCGCATACAAACAAAAATTTGGTTCTCTCAACCAAATCAAATCGAACCATTTTTAAACATCATTTCATAGCCCATATGTTAATTTTCATTTTATTAGCTCATTGGATTCCAAAGATAATGAAAATCGGCTTCTTCACTCGCGCGCACAACTTTTCTCAACCGTATTTGTCTGGATTTTTGGATTTGTTCATCGACTAATTTCAAAATTAAATTTGCTTTAAGTTTTCGTAGCTTTATGCGGCACATGCGGCACTACAATATTGCAGGAGTTGCAAACAGAATATTTTCTCCTTCCACCACACAAACGTTTCAACTACAAACTGATGCCTGCGCCATCTCTCGGCTGTTGAATGAAACTGTATGCATTAGAGCATATTCAGTAATAAAGCAGTTCTGCGCATAGGATGCTGCGTCGATAAAACAGTACGAATGGTAACATAAGAGTGTTTATGCTGCTGATATGAAAGGGGATGGGTGGCGTAATTTTGTAAACAGATTTGATTCTCTTTTTATTAAATAAACCGTTTTTAAAATTTATATATGAATTTATAAAAATGTTAATGCCTAAAATCACCATTGGCCAAGCAATTCAGCTCACTTATGCCTGCCTTTATGTAATAAAATACTTTCAGTTAAAATGTTTTAAATAATTGTAATAAATATCGCAACAAACGAGGCGCTCGGCAGCTGCAACTGTCAAAATGCGAATTATTTCGTTCACAAAAATAACTCAGTAATTCAAAATTAATTTTTGCTGCATGCCACAAAGCCTCTTGGCACTTGCTTTGCCTTCGCATATCCTTGGAATTATTAAAAAGTAATTAATTAAAAAACAAGACAGAAATATTCATAATTACTGGCAACGAGCCAAGAGCCGGGAGAGATGAGTTGAGAAGACCGCAACAAGCGGCAACATATTAAGCGCTGAATATGTTTCATAGTTGCAATAATAATTATAATAATAATGATGAACATAACGATGATAATAACGGTGATGATGAAGACGATTGTGATGATAATTATGGTGATTATGATTATGCTGACAATGATGTATTATGTTGTAAATGCCAGAAATGCTCGTCAAGCGCTGCAGGAAGAACAAGTTGAGTGAGCAAACGTGGAGGATGTCAGGAACTTGTGGAATTAAACAGCCGGCAGAAGGACAAACAATGTCGAGTATACGCTCAGTTGTACGCCAGGATAACTCAAATGACTATTGAACAACAACAGCTGCAATGCAACAACAACAACAACAGCAATGGCAACAACATGAAAAGGAAGACCGTTCGCAAAATAATCGATGTTAATCCCCGAAGGCAGACAGCGTGCCCTCTGGGCAAAGCCCAAAGCCCAAAGTGACTGAGTGACTACGATTTGATGATTGCTCGTTAATTTGCGTTAACGATCATGGGCACTTTCGCATTGATCTGCGATTAACTTGGCCAAGAGGCGCCGTCATAAAACAAACAAATTGTTAGCCATCGATCGTTGGACTTGTTGTTGTTTGCTTGCGCCTGCCTAGCCCGGCTCGTTCAACAAATTATCTCCTTTTTATGTGCCTCTTAGCCAGGGCGCAAAAACGTTTTTGCTTTTGCTTTTGCTCTTGTTCTTGCTTATTGCTCAGCGCGACCCTTCCTCGGATAATCGTCAATGTAAACATGCACTTTGCGTGCTGATCGCGTTATGCGTGCCGGCCATCATAAGTAACGGCGGCACGAACATGAACCTTCAATCAACAATCGAACGACGTCCGAAAGGCACAAGTCGTTTTTGTTGACTCTGGGCTCTGCGTTAGGATTCGCACTGTTAAACAAACAAAATGCAAAAAAAAAAACCAAACAAAAAATACAGCAAATGAAATGCCGTTAAAATGTTGCAAGTCAACAGTTGGCCTGCTTTACTTCTTCGTCCTCCTGCCGCAGTCGCTACCGCTGATGAGCCAAAGCGGTTGCGTCAGTAGCCTTCGAATAACTTTGAACATACTTGCGGCATATTCGTGGCACATACTCGTATAACGACAAACCGCATTTCTGCACTCATTCACATCAAATTAAACGTAATTATTTTTGACGAACCAAAATGCAACTCACTCATTCATTCATCATCGACGTCTTCGTCTTCGTCGTCGTCTTCGTCATCGTCAACGGTGCTCCTTTTTGGCTTTGTACGTGACCCAGACGCTTTCGACCAGCAAGCGCGCTAAGCTTATGCGATATCATGGCAAGACACTGAAAATGTGCAAAATAATTACAAATATTCGACATTATATTCATTCAACGTTATTATCTCATTTCTACTGCAACTTCTTCGTCTTCATCTTCTTCTGCGCTGTTCATATTTTTAAAAAGTGAAAGTGTTTTGTATTATTTTATTAATTAACATTTTAGTTTTCTTTCACTGTTTTCATGATTTCAACATTTATAAAATAAATAATATTTCATAGAAAATTTTAATCAAACATGAGATTTTATAAACAAACATTAGCAATCAACTTTTTATGGGACTGTTCCGAACTTTTCTCATTAATCCGGCCAGACAAACAGTCTGTCAATGACAGATGCATTCTGCCAACTGCCAATTGCAGCAAATATCACACTTGCGGTTGCAACATACATAAAAGATCAATGCAAGGTGTAAAAATATCACTAAAAATATGCGCTAAACACACAAGAGGCCAAGTGACAAAAATATCCGGGCTTTGAGAACGCACCAAATGACGGTTGGCCACAAATGCAAATGAAGCGCGCGAAGCATTTCGTGACAACTTCAAATTTGCTTTCGTAGTAAAATCGAACAACACAACAATCTTTGTGCGAAGTCATATAATTGCCGCATTTAAGTTCTAATTATAACTTTTACTTTTGCACCTCGAACACGCAGCGGCATGTGTTGGAGCCGGAACTTGGGACTGGACTTGGCACTCGAGTTGGAGCGCCTTCGTTAGTATGCAAAGCGAATTAAGCCGGCGAGCGGGGCATTTATGTCTTCATAAAGACGGCAATCAGCCTTAAAGGTGGTCGATGCTTTATGGCCACGTGATGATGGCTTACGACAAATGCGCTCACGGTCAAAATAACACTTGCAATCTGCACGTCACATGTGAGTTGGCCAAGTTAAGAATTTGCGCTCATGCTTAATGCAAAACATTATAATTCTGCGCTTATAATTTATGGCATTTCAATTACAATTAAAATTATGCATTTCAGTGCGTGTTTTTTTGTTGTTTTTTTTTTTCATGATAATAAATAAAAAATAAAAACGTAGAAACCAAACAAAAAAATTGAATCGTGTCGTGTTGAGTATTACGAAAGGGTGTTGAAGTGAAGCCTGGCGTACGACAAGTGCCTGCTGCCTTCTGCCGCTGCTGCCACTTGCCACTTGTGCCTGAGCGTCATATATGATTTTGTACTTGAATAAATGAGCCCCCAACTGCTTATAAGAAGTTCAAAACCGACATTGCCGGTTTATTAAACTTGTCACAGAGCGCCTCAATTACTTTTCGCAAACGAAGAAACACAAAAAACACAAAAACAACGCAAAACATGAGTGTAGCATAGTAAAATAAAGTGAAGTGCAGTACAGTGAAGTGAAGTGAAGTGCAATAAGAAAATGCAAAGAGTATGTAATTTTGCATGTGCCTGCTCGTTCGGCCCACATGAGTCGAGCGTCGAGCGTCGAGGCTTGAATTGTCGCCATTGTCGTCGGTTGCAGGCCTTAACCGGTTGCAGGCTGCACTTGAATGCGCAAAAGGCACTTCGAGGCAACATTACACACGGGGCAACAATGATGATGACGTTGGCAAACGATCTGTTAATAAACACCTTCCCTGCATGCGCCTCACAACTTCGCTGCTGCAACTGAAATGCATTCAACTCAATTCAACATAACACAACACAACACACATCGACTAAGTTCAGCCTCAATTGCAGGACTGCCTACAGCTTGAACTCCTGCTTCTGCTTCTGTTACTCTCTACTCATTTCATTGCTGCTGCCGCTGCTGCTGCTTGCCTCGCATTATTTTAATGACAGAGTGTGTGTGCCACTGCAACTAGACCAATGATGATAAGGAGCCCAGCACAAAGCGCACGCCTCAGCATTAAGTGCAACCTCATACCAAGCCAAGTTCATTAAAATAAAAACAAGTATGTGTAAGTAAGTATGAAGGACGCCACTGCCACTGCCACTCATGAGCAAAGCATGTCGCTCACTCACTCACTCGCTCGCTCGGTCGATCAGTTGGTCGGCCGTTCGGTCGGTCGCGGCCTGACGGTAGTCACTTGTGTTAATTGCAAACCGAGCGTGCACAATTCAAGTTCCTTCGTTTGTTTGTTTGTTGGACACTGAAATTACTGCAACTGCAAAGGCACTGTATCTTTTGCCTCGCCGATATTATGTCACTGATCATAGGGGTTGGATGCGTTCGTTGCCCGCTCAACGCTCCTAAGTATAATGGAGCGGGCCAGAGTACTCGTCCTCGTCCTCGTTCACGTTCACGTCTTCGTAATCAACACGTGTTGTTGGCCAAATGAGGTAGGCTGGACAGCAAACATGTATAAACTACTGCTGTCAGCTCATAATGTCATTCCATTTTTCTTTTCTTTTATTAGTTTTGTGAAACGGACAAATTCAACCTGCTTACCGTACATGCTAATTAAGTTGCAGCTCACAGCACCGCTTTAACTCAAAGAGTTTTTTGGTACGATGTGAATGCAAGTCACAGAGGCTTTAAGCTTTGCATGTCCATGAGTTCACTGTACTCGCTTCATCGACTTTTTATTTAAGAATATAAGATTTTTACTGTTAATCTCGGATAGTAGTTTATGGATTGATTTGAAATTGCATGATGATGACTTTGCTTTAATAAAAGTTGCTGTGGCAATAAATTTTGTACTTCTTAAATTTAAAATAAATCCTCGATCAATCAAATTGAAGCTAAATTAACGTATGTGAAGTGAGAGCTTATGACACATGTGAATTAAACTTTGCTATTCTTTCGCTCTCTATGACTACAGTTTTAGAAGCACTGAGCATTTAGTTTGCTACTCAACGATAGAGTGCCTTCTTTCTAGCCGAGAGGGTTGAATGCGAATTGCAATCAATTGATCTTCGCTCAACCAATTACCATCGATATGAAGTTCAGTTTGAAGTTGTCGCTATTGTTGGTATGAGCGGAAGGGGAAGAGCAAATTGGTTTGATCGAACAAAATCGCCGTGGGTTTGAGTTGAATGACTAAGCCTAGAATTGTCTGAGAAGGTTAAATTAATTTTTAAGTTATTCGAACTTCCATTACAATCATTCGGTCTGCAAGTTTAGTATTTTGCTGTCCCGCTTACGATTGCCAACTAAATCAATCGGCGTTAAACGGTCCCTCCGCATCCAATGCAATATATGCGCCTCAAACTGCCGCCAGCGGTTGTCATCTTGTCACTCGCCACTAACAACACAAACAACCCTTCTTATATGTGTATTTAAATCTAACAACAACAAGCAATGCAACCCCTTTCGGTTTTACGACTCCGACGTTTTTTTTTTTGCAATATTTCCTCTCAAATCAACATGATTTAATGGAAAAAAATCAAGAAAAAAAAACTTATTTACATAAGGATATAATTTAGCATTAAACGAGCTCAAAAAGGGATTTAATTCGAATTTTTTTCTTTTTCTACATTTGAAATGATAGGAAATCGGTATCTGTGTGCTGAGATTAATGTGCCGTGCATATGCCTCAGCAGCCTCAGAGCCCGAATGCTTTGTGTAATTGTAGAAAAAGGTCGCCACGTCTGTTGTTGTTGTTCTCAGCGAAACTGACGCATGGAAATTAGCATGGATACGATTTCACATTTCTATTGTTTGTCATTTGAGAAAAAATAAATACATGCATAGATAAACTATGGTATGGTGGGGTATAGTCGACAATACAGTACGCTTTCCTCTTTCAATAGCAATGCCATGGGTTGAACTGATGTAGCCGCCGACTAAAGAACAGATGAGTGTACGAGCCAACAGACGGACAGACAAACAAGGCTAGCTCGAATTGTTTTGTCTTTGTCTTATAATTATTTTACTTACATATGGTCTGTAGCAAACATAATAAACCTCTGTGTGTAGGATATAAAACCAAACCAGATCATTTTAATATTCTACAAATATATTGAAGAAAGTATCGAATAGATTTTTCAATATTTCAATTAAATTTCAATGCTGAAATCCAAACTCCAAACAATCACCAACACCACTCAAATAATACCTAGAATTAAATGAAACACTTAAGTCATCCTTTAAATATTTATGACTAAAATTACAACTTAATTACCCAAACGCCCCCAAATTATAATTTTTACAAGGATTATAATGCAAAATGAAAACATAAGACAAAAATTATAGAAAATGAAACATTTACAAGACGCACAAAGGCACAAACTGGCCTGCCAGGCGAAAGAATTTACATAAGAAATTAGCTTGTAAAATTAATCCGCAATAAGCCAAAAGACCAAGTAAGACAACACAGTGAACAACAAAGCCAACAACGACAACAACAACGCCAACAACAGCAGACAAAATTACAGTATTAAAAAGCAATTAGCATTTAAATAAAATCGAATCGAGCAGCGACGTTGGCGTCGACGGCAGCAGTCAGCAAACGCCTCAAGAAGTCATCGACGCCGTCGCCACCGCCGTCGCCGGCAACGAATAAGAATCTCAAATCAGCAGCATATGCAAAGCATTAAGCACGCCGCAACGAAGTGTGAAGAAGGGGGAGAGGGTGCTGAAAAAAGAAAATCGCTTGTGAAAAGTTGCTTGGAAATTAAATTTCCGTTAAGAAGAAAAAACCAAAAAAAAACGAAAATTCTCCTTTGGGTCGTTCGTCATTCGCTTGAGTTGCTGCAGTAACGATAAAATTAAATTTGAACAAGAAAATCAAATATGGCAAAATAAGCAAATCGGAAGATGAAAATCGAAAGCAGGAATAAAAATAAAAACAAAAACAAAAAAAAAATCAAACATGGCAAGAAAAACAGAAATAAACAAACGCGTTCGGGAAGCCATTAAAAATTATCATTTATGCTTATTGAAAGAAAAGCGGAGCGGTTTAGCACAGAGGCGCTGTTACGACCAAACTGGCATTCAAATACACCAACACACACACACACACCGAATTGGATTGTAGCCCACATTGAGCAACGCGTTGGAACGTGTATTAGATTAGAAAGCGCGTCGAACCTAACGAAAGCAGTCGCGCCGGTGTGGGTTGGCAGACATCGACAGCGACTAGGGACGCGAACACTGACGATGTCTGACGATAGCAAACAAATATCGATTCCATCCCTTAAGCACGAGACAAGCAAGGACTTGCGAAAAAAATGCATATAAATCTCTTTTTTTGCTTTGCTTCGTTTTCCTTCGTTTCCTACTCAATGTCGATACAAACAGTTACCCTCAATGGCGGCCAAACAAAGGCGAGTGAAAAAACATCCCACCCACACAGCCACCCACAAAATAACAGACCAGAGCTTGACAACGGCACACAAAAATACACACACACACACACACACACACTCAAACACATGCACACACACTGCTGTGAGCGCTCTTGAACGATTGCTCATCCGCGAGGAACCATTAAAATTTTGAAAATCCATCATTGGAAAAATGCTCGAAAGCGAACTTTCGCGCTGCCATGTTTTATTTCACCCACTTCGATTCTGCTTTGCCAACGCCAACACTCACGTTTCTTTTGCTCTTCTTCAAACATTTTTGTTTGCTTTTTTTTATTTTCCTATACTACGTTGTTTTTTTTCTCGCTCTTTTCGTGGGGTGACGCAGAAGCCGAACAATTTGGGTGGGTGAGCCATATTTGTACGTGGATTGTGGGGTGAGTGTTTTGCCATGTTTTTTTTTGGTTGTTGTTGCGTGCTTAGTCGAAATGTGCGCTCAGCTTTCTTATAAACAAAACACACAAAAGCAAAATGCGACTTTGCCAATTGTTAATATGACCAAAGTGTTCGAGACCCAAATCAAAATTGGGGTTTACTGCACATTTAAAGCATTTAAAGCAACTTAGTCAAATGTTGAATTATCATGCATTGCTTTAAAGTCCTTCTAACTCAATCAGGACCAAGCCACAAAGCGAAGCCTCAACTCAACTCAACTCAAAATCATAATTCGTTATTCGATTGCAATTCGAAACCTCATCAAAATGTTTGCCAAAATTTAATTTTAATACTTAATCGAAAAAAAGTGAAAAAAATATTCACATGACTGACTTGTTGGGCGTTTAGTTGGTTCGGTTGCTTGTATGGCTGCACGAAAGAGGGCCTCGGCAGGGGCGCTGTTGACGAACATTGCGACGTCTCTGACGGCGGCCATGTAAACACAAATCCAATCAAATAAACGAAATGAAATTAAGCGCACGTTGATTGAAGGCAAATCTTGTTTTTCAAGCTCAATGATGACAATCAACGTCGGCTTTCGTTGCTGTCAAATCAAATCCAATCGAATCAAAACGTTGCGAAATTTATTAAAAATTGATTTTTACCAGACTTGATGGCAACTCACTTCTATTTTGATTATGTTCTTTACTTTGTGGAACAATGTTGCGCTAATGAATTTTGATGATAAGTAAATAAAACATTCAAACAAAAAGACACAAATCAAAAAAGTGAATGCAGAATTGGAAAGCTTTTTTGGCCATTTTGTAGTAATAAATTTTAAATGTGCAATGGTCGGAACAATGATTGCTCTCTAACTATTTTGAACGCAATCAACAGGCGACACAGTCTGTGATATTATGCGCAATTATCTAAAACGCTTATTTCACCTCACTCCCAAGCCGAAGCCTAAGCCCGACAGCAACAAGCCTCAAACAAGCCAATCAAGGCGCAACAATTTCACAATCCTATTCAAACGAATGACTTAATTTCGCTTCACCCCTAAAAGTGTCGAATATATTTTCGCAAATCGTTTATTGTTTGCAAATCGATTTGTCAATAGCATGCCTCCTTCCCCTACCCCGACCGGCAAAGTCGCTTTTATTGACTGACTTAATTGGCAGCGCTCAACACTAAGCGTGTTTCGGTTATTATTATTTGCTAATCGATCGTTTCGTTGATTCGCACGAATCGCAATGACATGAACACAAGTAGGAGTCAGATGTCAAATCAATTAAGCGGCAACCCCTCTGATTAGCGAGAGCAGCAACAGGGGAAGAAAGTTGTTGCATGTGTTTGTCAGACAAAAGTCATTGTCATTCATTGTTGAAAGAAAGATTATGTTGTTGATTGTTGTTGTGCATTTTTGCGAATTTCAGCATTTCGCAAAACGAAATTTTGACTTTCACTTTGTCAATTGTTATTGTTGTTGTTTACACAATAATCCCCTCATTTGTGGATTTCATAGAGGGACGCGTGCCAATTTCAGTCGACGTTTGCCTTTACGGCGGTTTATGTAATTATGACGTGAGCCTTGAGACAATTCATGCTTTGTTCTCTTCAGCAAATTTGAGTGAAGACAAAAGAAAGTGAAAATAAGAACAAAATTAATATTAAAGGCTGAAGAAATTGCAGATTAAGGGGGAAGCCGTGAATTGTTGTCAGAAATAATAATAAAATTATGATGATGTGTAGAAAAATATACTTGTTTATATTTATCCATTTATTATTATTATTATTTTTTTTCATCTTCTTATTTGTTGGCGGCAACTTATAAATATAAATTCCTCAAGCGTATAAATATTTATTGCTGCCGTTTTGTTGTTGTTTTAGTTAAAAAGTATTCATAAAATTTACCACAAAACAATTTCGTTTATGGTCATTTTTATAACTTTTTCCTCGTTTTTCGTTTTCGTTTTCGCTTCTCATTTCTTTTTGCTTTGCTAAGCGAAATTGGTTTTTAAAAATATTCGCATTCCAATCCCCAAAACTCACACGCCCTTTCGGAAATTATATGCGTTGGCAAGCACGGCCAACAAAAAGCAACGCAATGGCACAAAGGTAGTTGAGATAGCGGACAGACACGCGTGTCCTCGTTTGAAGGTACGTATTTGGCCAAAAACGTCTCAGGCCGCTTACTGAGTCTTGTCTGAGTCTCCACACAAATAACAATCAAATTTTCTTCTTCGCCCTTTTGTCCGTCCAGTCTACTGACTCAGAACGTAATCTTTGCGAGGATAACGTTTTTGCCTTGTCCTTGTTCGTTTCTGGCGACCCGAAATTGCTTTTCAAATGCGTGCGCATGGCCACTGAAGCAGCCAGAAAAAAACACACACCGAGTTGGAGAAATTTATAGAAAAGTGCGTTCAGATACACTCAGGTGCCTCATGCAAATCTTTTACGCTTCATGTTATTTTTATTATTGAAAATGTGAAATCAAAATCACAACTTTTCAGCGCACATTTGTTGTCAACATGCTTTAAAGAAAAAATTACCAAAAATAGTCGAATATTTAATGGCACGCCGAACTTGGCAGCTGCGCCGATTTAGTTGTGCGGCGAAACAGATATTTCTCACGCCCAACTCATGCATTATGAAACGAGATCAACGAAACTTAACAAACCAACGCATAATTTTAAAGACACTAAAAAGGCGTTTAATGCGTCCAAAAATGGGCATGGCAATGCTGCAGCGCAACAAGAAGGGTACATATGACAAACAGAAGCCGTCTTGTTGACAGTGAATATCCTGTAACCTCACCCTGCGAGAAACACGCAAGTCTCACGTCTTCAAGGCACAAGAAAAAGGCTCAAAAGAAATGTAAGCGCATGCATAATTCAATGAAGAAATAATCATAATAATAATAAAGACGAGTGAGGCACAAAACAAGAACGTGACAGGAAGCGAATGTCCTGTCGTGTCACTCATATGCAAATTTCTCGCGCCGCTGCTAATATTAATTAGAATAATAATAATTAACAAGCCTGCCAAGCAAGCAACTCAAATTCACTTTCGACTTGGAGGGCAGCAAACACGTGCGCTGCCATGGGCAAATGAAAGTTCACGTAAAAATTTCACCGTTTTTCAATCATTGAGCAACCTTCAAGTAATCTTCGAGCAACCTTTTTTTAACCCTTTTTTCTCTTGCGTATGGCAATACGCAAATTAGACGCCTCGTTTCAACTTGAACACGTCGCACATGGGCTCACGGCGCTCGATTACCTCGACGGGCTTATTAAATGTGCCACGGCAAGTGCGAGTGCGAGTGCGAAATTAGATGCCAAACCAATTAAATTACAATCATCAAATGATGCGCACTTAAATGTGACGACGTGACATGAAAATGAAAACGAATCTTTCGGCAACGAAAACTTTCGCTTCGAACGTAAGTCGAGCAGCATCATTTTCATGTAACCAAATATTTTGTGTCTTTACACATCTGAGTAAATTTTTAATGAAATAAGGGTTAACGTTTTTCCAACTAAAATTTACATATTTCCCTATTTTTTCATTACTGATTTTCAAGTTTCAATGCATTTCGATGTTGCAGTCAAGAGCTTGAGACAGATTACCGGCTGCTCCTTCAAACTATGAGTGCATGCAGCGAACAAGCAGACAGACAGATAGACTCTGCAATATGTTGAAAATGCACACGGCTTTTTATCGAAAATAAAACGCTGCTGAAATTCATATATTTTCCGGCTGACTCGACGCTTATTAATCAATGCCAACGGCAGCCAATTAAAGTTACATGACGAAAAAGCAAAGTTCATAAAAAAAATATATATTTATGAACTTTTTTTTTATTTGTCAATTTTTTTAACTAAAAGAAAAAACCAACTTGTGCCGACAATCCTTTGTTTGCTCGCATCCTGCACATCGTCATCATCATCAGCAGCGGCAGCGGCAGCCTGACTCATGTTCATGCTCATCTGCTGCGTATGCAAATTTCGGTACGGTTTCACTTTTTTTTAACTTTTTATATTCGATTTTTTTTTTTTTGTTTTCGCTTGTTTGACGTTTTGTAGTTTCGGCAATGAAGTGAAGATGTTGTTTGTCTGCTGTCATTTCGGGCGAATGCATTAATTGACACTCATGCGTCACATGAAGGGTGCCGGCAGATCGTTTGATAAATTTAACATTGCTGCAGTGAAAATGCATTAAGCAAAAAACACGAAGATTGTTATCAGTTAAGTTTGCATATTGAAACAATATTGGTTGCCTACCAAGTGAAGATGAATTGTGCTTTAAAGTGCGGCTAACAAAGCATGTATGATGTGTTGCATTATAAAGTGAAGCAACTTTATGAAATACACTAAGCATTAAACTAATGCCAAGTGAACCTCAAGTTCTGCATCGCCCCCACCGCCCATTACATAATGCCGTAAATGGCAGTTGACAACGGCTTTAGTTGCGTTGTTGACAATGGTAACGGTAACGGCAACGGAAACGTTCGTCGTTGCCCTTCCAACTGATGATTCACTGAAATATAATCCTGATTTATGATTTCGACAATTTTCTCTAGAAAACCACAAACATTTTCCATTATTTCGGCGCACACACACACACACACACACACAAAATGGTCACAAACATCAAATTGATATACTCCATTAGGGTGGCTGAGTTCTTTTTTACTACAACAGTCGTTGTTGTTTTCTAATCCCCTCGAGAAAACACAAACGCACGCGTGTGCACATATTTCAAGTATTAACTATGCTCAGGTCCATGTCCATCAGTTGGCTCCTGTCGCTCTACTCTACTCCGCTCCGCTCGGACGATCCCAATCGCTCATGCTAAGATAGAAAAATTGTAATGGAAACAAACAAAAAAATTATGTATAAAAAAGAAAGGCGCACACATAAACTTTTTATGCAAAACTTTTACTGAATTACAGCATAAAGAAAGGAAGTAAGCAAGTAAGTAAGAAAGAAAATGGCAGCTGTGTGCGAAAGTAGGAGCGTAGGAAAGCAAAGAGGCAAAAGTTTTACGTCAAGAAGAACAGACCAAGTGATGAATAACTTTGCTTACTCGGTGGACATTTGATTAATGATGCATTTACGGCTATTTTTCTCTCAACTTTTTTTCCCATTTTATTTACACTATTTCCATGTTTTGTTCCTCTCTCGCCAGATCTGTCAGTCGGTCGGTCGGTTGGTCGGTCGGTCCGACGGTCCAGAGTCCATTGCGTTATTTTATTAAAACTACGTGGCAATCTGTTGGATTTTTCGGTATTAAAAGACAATTTCTTTTAGTGCTTCATAAACTGATGACAAAGTGAGAAGAAAGAGAGAGAGGGAAGTCAAGAAAATGTTTATTAAATTTCAACCGAATTATGTACATTACAATGATTATTAATCATAGTTAAGCTTGTTGCTCTGCAAATGAAAGTGAATCATTAAGTAAGCGTTGATGAGAAGCACTTAATTTCAAAGAAGTTCTATTTTAATATGCTATAAACAACATTCTTGGAAATCTATTATATTGAAACAGACCAGTCAAATGTTTTATTGTGAGTTTAAGATTCACACATACTCATTGATAGCTTTGCCCCACATAAGTCTCGCAGCCGACTTGTATCCACAACTCATGGTAACAATTCAAGAACAACTCATTGTTGCAAAATTTCTTTTCTTCAAAGCATACAACACGTGGCGACCTTAGACGATTGAATTAATATAATTTTTTTTTAATAAAATCTTACAAAAAACAAGAAAAAGAATGTTGCCCGGCACATGCATAAACTCACACCAACCCAACGCCAACAACAACAGCAACAGCAACAACAATGAATCTGCCTAAGCTATGCCAACAACACTAATAAAGGCTATCAACAACAGTTCAAACAGCAACAATGGAAAAGTGACGCAAAAACGAAACAAAAAAAAAACACAAAAAATACAAACAAAAAAATTAGAAAAAAATCCTTAAAAAATACAAAAAAAAAAATAAATAAAGAAAAAAGTATGGCTGAAAATATTTCATACTCACTCAAGTGTATATTTTCTCATTTTGTGCGTGCATTTGAACTTAAATTTTCTTTGAAGTTTTGACATTTCATAAAGCTGATTTCCAAAAACGAACCAACGAACGAATCTAAACCGAAAAACGCGCACAAGAAAAGCAAAATAAACAAATTTAAGCACCAGTGATGAGAATAATGGAAAACGAGCTGCACCCCACAACATTGAGGCAGAGGAAAAAAAAGAAAAAAATTATCGAAAAAAATGCTGCAAACAAAAGTAAAAGTAAAGAAAAAACCCGATTTTTTTTATGAGAACAACTAACGAAAAAAAAATAAACAAAATTCACCCCTGGAAGGTGTGGCCTCAGCAGCATGTACCCTCATTTTTTTTTTTTGTTGCTACCACTGCCACAACCACTGGTCGAGACAAGCAGAAGACGTGCGAGAGCATGTTGAGGGGTAGAAAACGAATCAACTGTGGCAGCGACTCACATGAGCAGCGACGAGGACAGTGGCAGTGGCATTGGAAGCAGAATCAGAAGCAACAGCAGCATAGGCAGCGACGCACAGCGCACGGCCTAAGGGCATGGACACTGTGTGCGTATACGTGATATTAAATAAGAACACACTGAAGCGGCACAGCACGGCACAACTACTTAAAGTAGCCCTGGCAACGTGAGTCGGAGAAGAGAGCAAGAAATGAAACGCAAGACGCATTAGCAGAGGCTAAGAAAATTACTTGCTCGTTAGTCACTGCGGTCGCAGGACACGAGGCGGGAACAAGCAACAGCGAGTACAAACGTTTTCCACACAGATACAACACATACACACACACATGCACGCACACAGGTAACAGCGTAGAATAACAAAGTTATATTGCGTGCTCGCTCTTGCACACTGAGCAAAGGGACACAATTCGCGACAGGGTAGCGACGAGTAATGCGTATGTAATATCCTGTTTAAGGACATGCCTGCCACGGCTGTGCTCGCTGCCAATTCCAGGCTGCGCCGCAACGCTTTCAATTGCTACTGGAAAGTGCGTGCGTACGTGCGTACGTGTGTATTTGTTTGCCGTAGTACGGCCACCAGACGCCAGACGTCGCTGCCGTCGTCCTCGTCGTTGTTCTTTGGCGAGCGTATTTATTTAGTCGCTAATTGGAAGCGGTTGTTTATCTCTAATTACAAATTAATTTGAACAATCGCCCAGACGCTGCGACGTCTTCTATGAGAATGCGTTTGGCGTGCGTTCTGATTGCAATTATCTGAAAAATGGTAACAAAGATATTCACAACACGTTCTCACCGCCGCCATTCGCTGTTGCTCTCGACGTATTTGTTGTCGTCCTTGCCACAAGGCGTGAAGTTGTTTTCACGTTTTGCGTGTTTGCCGACGCTCTGCGAAGACAACGTCGTCGTCGCTGCCGCTGCCGCCGCCAACGCCGAAGCAGCCTTCAATGGACACTAATTATTCCGGCAGGACGCCAGAGTTCATGTAAAATCTGTAGTTGGGTAATTACATTGTGAATCAAGGAAATTGAGCGAAAGCACAAATTTAGAATTTTAAACAGTTTACGTTTGGGGTAAGTTGATTTCATTGGGTTGGTTAACTTGAGCTCAGGTGCGGAATTTGACTTTAGCTTTGAGACATCATACTTGTTAACTGCACAAAAAAACAGACTATAATAGAGAATTTTAGAAACTGATAATAGTAAATTTCAATGCTGGAAGGTTTTTTATACCATACATCATACAAATTCCTATCCTTATGACTATCTGTTCTATAAATTATCTTACTGCTAAAAATCTCTTGCAACCAATATTTTGTTTTAGCGCGAAAACGGAACAGCCAAAAGAACCTTCACATTAATAATGTTATGAATATAAATAATTCGTTGAAATAAAGCCAATTCAACAAGCCTTTTTAAAAACCCTCGGAAGCCACACCTGTTCATCCAAGAAAACCCAAACCAAGTCGCACACTCATTTATTCGAACCCAACACAAATCAAACCCAAAAAATGGTGGCAAGGAAAAGGTGTCAATCCCAAGAAAACAAAATTTTGCCAACTTGTCTGAAGTTGCTTTGCCTAACCGAAATTCAAAGTGAAGTTTTAACGGAAAACAAGTCACGTACATCCCACTCATTTCCTGCCGTAAGGCAAAAAAAGGTGTCAAACAGATGTAGAAACGTGTCTTGTGTGCAGATTGCCGAAAGGAGCAAACTCACCAAGCGACCAGCGACCGGCGACCCACTGTTTAATTGCACCCAGAACGCCATGAACAATTTGCCGCCGAAATGAAGGTGCGTTGAATACTTGACCGAAAACTTTAAGCGACGTTGCTTTTAATTGTGAAAATGCCTTTGGCCATGTTTTCATTTCGCTTCTGTTTGTTTTTCTCGTTGCCCGCGATTTTCCATCATAATCGTCATCATCATCATCGGCATTGGCAACGTCATCATTGTGTTTAGCGCATCGTCAACGGCAATTAGAGTCAAACCTAGCGCACAACCACGAATGCCGAGCACGGTAAATGCCGCAAAACGTTTATTTTGCCGCTCAATATTAATTAATTTGCCGGAATACGAAACGCCGGGGCGATGGCGCCATGAATCGAGGCCAGTCGAGCGTTGCTTCTAGGGTTTCACACATATATATGTATGCTCGGTGGGCGCGGTTGGCAATGTGCTCGTGCTCGTGCCGCCTTTGTTCCATTGTTTGCTTATTTGTTTTTCAGTCGTGGGCCACACAGCTTAAGTGACTATCCCCATTAACAACTGCCGCCTCCTGTCCGGATGGAATGTGAAAATAATGGCGTTAGATCAACGTCGCCAGAGTTACCGACTTTCCTTCTGCCTTGCGCTCCTTGCCTTCTGTTTTGTTTTTGTGCGAACCAACATTATTTTTACTATTGTCCTTTTTGTATTTTTTTTTTTGCTCGTTGGTTGTCCTGCGTCACTTGAGCTGTTGAAAGCTTTCAGCGAAAATTGTTCGAAATTAAGAAATTCAGTTTTTCTTATGCTTCTTCTGTGTACATGTGTGTGTGTGTGTGCGCTCTTGTTTTATGGTCGACATTTTACTGGTTTTTCTTGAGGTTGTTTTTTGTGTCATTGTTGATGCGTTCCATTGGCCATCCCTCAACGCCGCTTAGTCCAGCTCAAATGTCCTTGCTGACCTTTTTGTCTCTTCCCGCTTGTTGTTCTGAGACTTGTCTTGTGTCTTGAGTTGTGTTGTGGTTTCCTCGACAGCATTTTCCTTCGTTTGGCTTCGTTATGTGTTTATGGCTGCTCTTGTGGACAGGAGGGCGCGCGTGGGTGTCGGCAAAGTGGGCGTCAACCGGCAGTCGTCGTGGGTGGGTGATTACAATAATTAGATGTAACGGATATTGTAATTGGTGTTAAATTGTGTCGTGGCCGTGTTAATTTCTTGTTTTCCCTCATCACTTTTGCCGCTTTTATGCTTCGCCATGTTCTTGCCAATTTCGTAGCTTTCTTTATGTCTCCCAACTTGTTTCTCCATCGCTGTTGTTGTTGTTGTGGTTCGTCGCATTTCGTATTTTTTAAGTATTATTATCGCACTTGTGCTTTGCAATTGTAGATGTCTTTTATTTAAGATTTATAGCAACCGTTGTAAACAGAAGCCCTTTAGGAGCTTCTTGCGATTGGCCATGACAACGAAGCTTAATTTTAGGCTGAACGAGAAATCTGAAAAACAAAAACATTTTGCCTCAATTAACAAGCAGTCAAATGTACACTTGTGCCCAAAACTTGAACACATTCCAACAGTTGGATGGATAGATGGTGAAGCTAATTTAATCAAGCTGAGCTAGAATATACTTTACTTAACCAGCGTTGCATTTTTTCTGCGTTTTTGTAGTCGCATAAAAATGATATTCTATTGAAAGCATTTGGTAAGACAAGTGCCTAAAATATTGAACAAAATTCAATGAGCGCTTATTAGCTGTCAACATTCAATGTGAGTAAATCACATGTAGCATTTGAATAATCCCACAACAATTGTCAATAAAGCCGCCGATTTTCACACATTTCGCAACAATTGATACTTAAATCGCTTTTGACAACAATGAAAATCAATAAGCAAAAACACCAAACAATAAATAGATACAAGTACTTGCCGCACAGTAGGAAACGCATACCCGTACACAAAGCCAAATATTGTACAACAAAATCTATTGTTAAATATTGCAAATGCGATTATAATGCAAATCAATGCAAATCGATACATGACAATTGTGCTCAATGCACGAATGAGCCGAAATGTCGATGCCTCGGTCGCTCCCTCTCTGATGTCAAGCAACGCATTATGCTGCAAATCAAATCATAACAACAAATGCAACAAAAGACACGCAGTTGGCATAATACACCATTCTAAACAAACATAAATACGCACACACACACATGCACTTCCGGTTAACCAAAGTTAGTGTGTTGCATTTTGTTGACTTGCGGAAAAATCGCATCGTTGCGAACCGCCCTTTCCCGCCTCTATAAATAGTTTTATTTGATTTTTCCATTTTACAATCATTTGAGAGTTTCCCTTTTTGCAAAAATCTCAAACTGTTGCTAATTTGATTAGGGATCAACATCGGCGACGACATCAGCGTCAGCAACAGCATCAACAGCATCAACAGCATCATCATGAGCATAAGCGTTATCATGAGTTGGGATGCGTTCATTCTGCGCATTACAAACTGCCAACTCGGCACAAAAATCAACGCCAAACGCGCTCACTTTACCTCTTCCACACCTTCGGCGCATTTGTTCGGCTTTGCATTTTCACAAATTTTGCCAACTTATGCAAATTTCTTGATTTATTCGCCATGCCGAAATCCTTTCAAAGCGCAACAATGAAGTGTTTATAATGAAAGTGATTTTTCGGCGTCCCGTCGGCGCATCAGCATAATTTTCGCTGTGGGAAATTTCGCAATGATAAATTTGCATAAAAAAGTATTTAAAAGTTTTTGATTTATAAATAAAATTACATGTTACCAAAGATTTGAAGACAACAACACATAAACGAAAATTAAGAGAAATTTTCCATTTTATTCAAAGGAAAAAAAAGTATTTCGTAGCGAATTCTGAAAACTTTCCACGCTTTACTTTTGCGCTTTTTAATAAAATATGACAGTCTGTCGACTTGTTCACAAATGTAAATCGATTTAATTATCAGTTGCATGTTTCTTATATCTTGAACTTTTATGAGTATTAAATATATGTAAAACCGGTTCGTTTGAAAATATTTCCCACATCAGCAAATAAAAACTTCTTCAATTTAAACAAAAGCCCGAAAGTGTTGTTGTCCTTTAAGTCCTTTTCTACCCATGTCTACTTGAATCGTTTTCTCTACTCTAATATCCTTTGTCATTCTAATTAGGCCTACCACTGAAGACGCGCTTCCGTTGCTTTTGGTGTGAATCTCCTTTTCTGTCCTTCATTCCCGTATTCAAATTTGATCGCAGCCAAATCGCTCAGGTAAAAATATATGAATTACGAAATCAGTAAAACATCGCAAATCTTTTTCAGTTTAACTTAAAGACACGAAGTGGAAACATGGTTCTCTGCAGAAAATTGCGCTTTATAAAAAAGTTTGTTAGAATAAGAAAAATTTCGGAAAATTTGTTAAGTGTTTTATTCATGGTTTCTATTTTATAAAGTGTGTTTACATTTCGCGCTGTTTTTACGGTTACCACACAGCGTTGTACTTTGTGTGCCAGCAAAATTCCGGTCAACCGTCAAGAAAACAATCAAAGTCCGGCATTTGGAATGACAACATGACATCCACGGCGATATCTCTGTGCCAATCCCACCTTCATCGATATCATCTAACTGATTTGTCTTTTTATCGGATAAATCTTTGCCTGATGTTCCTGTTCAATAACTTTTATCTTCAGATTTATCTTTAGATGAGGACCAGTCATCGCTTACCACATTTTGGAATAAAGCATACTTGAAGAATCTTAAGAACAGAGCTATTTCTTATTCAGCATCAAAGCAAATCTCCAAAAATACAAACTATTCAAGATATATATGACTGGAGACAGGATCAAGATACAATTTTAGCAAGACTTCTTGATCGACTTCATATTTCTGTTTGGTATTCTCAGCCTTCTCAAGCCGCAATTTCTGATCAAACATTCCTTCTTGCCCTCCCTCAGACTCAATGATCATTGGTGTCTGGAATGGAGATGGGTTTCAGCTCCAGCTTCTGTAGCTCACTGCGTGCATGGAATTTAATAAGGTGGACATATTGCCTGTGGGCCAAACTAACTTCACTTGTAGGTGTTAATCATTGGAAGTACCATCTGTTTTACAACAAATTTCGACTGTTTTAACAGAAAGTAATGTATTGCACATTAATTAAAGTCCGAATTTATGTTTTCTCCAATTGCTTTGGCCATGATTTTCAAATCTTGTTTCGAAAGGCTCAGTAGTTTCTTGTAATTTTTCATTTTCAACAAAGTTACACCAATCAACTTTTTTAGTTTCATTTCCAGAGAAAAGATTCAAACAAATGCATAATAAATCATACGAAATTAAAAAACGATATGCGGGGTGAATATTCTTAAATGCAATACAGACTCAAACCGACATACAACATCATTTTGTTTCCCTCATCGCAACTTCAATGTTTTGTTTTTTGTTTTTTTTTTTTTTTTACAAAAAAATAAAATCCAAAACAACAACGCACCAAAAACAACAAAACGGAATAAAATACAACATGTTGTTCGTCTATGGCGCGCCGTAAAAAAAAAACAAAAAACTTATTTTTTCTCTTCATAATTTTTTAACCAAAGCCAGCATGCAAGAACACAACGAAAAACTATGACTGCAATAACACAACAACAAGCATGACTCAAACAAAAACAAAAAAAAAAACGGAAAGATACAAAATATTGTAGTAAATCCGTTGAATATTGGGTATGCAAATTAATTTTTTTTCTTCGAACGTTCGTCCGCTGCCGTCCCTCTTACAGCAACGATTGCAACAACGCCTCGTTTCGTTGCACAGGATGCGCCACGTTGCCTGATGACTACCGGAAGCAACTGAAGAAAAAACAAGCGAAACAAAAAGTTTACAAAAAGAAAAAACAACCACAACAACAACAGCAACAGCAACAACGTGACCCGCTTTAACGCAACGCAACGCAAAATGCAGGCAGACCAGACCAGACCGACTGAACATGAACATGAACAGAAAAGGATTCTGATGAGTTTCCTCAATCCATGGCATGCCGGCTCCGTCGACAATGGAACAGCAACAACAAGACCAGAAATCAAAGTTGCACAAAAAATGTGTGAAAACCGGCAAAATAAAGTTTCGCCGTGACTCGCGTTTTTGGTTTCCTTTTTCGTTTTTGCTGCTAGGATACACACGAATGCGGGAGACAACAATTTGGTATCGAACTCAGCAAAGTATTGTGTAAAGAATTGTTGAATAAGGTAAAAAATACACAAAAAAGAAAAGCCAAACATAAAAAAATTACTGAAAAAATGTTAATATTCAAATAATAAATCCTTTCACAACCGAACACGTCGACAGAATGCCAGACAAAACAGTTCGACAACAAACGTGCTCTAACATTGCATGAAAGCGTGTGTGTGTGTGTGTGTGCGTGTGTGTGTGTGAAGGTATTTAGGCTGCAAGTGTATCTGGCTGAGTGTGTTTAGCAACGCATCCTGTCAGTTTATTCGGTTAGTTGTTTGAGCTCATGTCAGCCTGCATGTCTGCCAATTCAAACTGGTTTATCAGTTTTGTCGCTTTTGTAGTCGTCTCAGATGGCGCAAATACGCGTTAGGTATTCAAAACGGGTTAAAAGCAGACAGATACATTTAAATGTAGAACAAATTTAATAAATACTTCAGTTCTCAAAAGTTTAAATGGAAGGCTTTGCATTTGCCAGTACAGTGTTGCTCCTACTTGGAAATATGGTATTCCATTTTAGGGTTTCTGAGAATTGCATCTAACACTTGTTTGTGATTTATACATATGCCATTTTTTGCTTATCTAACGGCCCTGCAATCCATGGGCTTCTTCTGTACGGTGGAGGATATTGAAGCGCCAGCAATTCGGCAATCTTCTATTTTCTTATCGTTCATCTCTTTCCTTTCGACATACGACAATAAAGTTATAACATGTCTTCATTATTACTATTTTGTCATATAACCGTCCCATGAGACTTGCAGAGCATTAATTGATGTTTGTTCGATTATATAAATTTCAATTGCACTTGGCAAAAAAATGTTCTAACACTTTAACACTTTAACACTTTTTAAAAATGTTTCAAATTTATAACTGTCAAGAAAGGAATTGACCGATTTTTGATTCAACTTACAACACTGCATTGACGTTGCTGACGTTGCTGAGTTTTGACTGAAATTGAAATAAATTTATCCTATAAAAATCATAACTGCAGTAAATTCGTCTTGCAAAGTTAAAAATGGATAATAATTCAAAACCTTTAAGCAATGAAGCAGAATTAAATGCAACACCACCTAATCGGAAGCAAATTCAAGGCTTGGCAATGTTGTTGACAAAATGCAACCTAACACAGACGGTCAATACGCTGCTGAAGGAAACCAATGCAGAGTCACTTGAGCTGCCACAATGCAGCGATTTCGAACTTTACTCAACAAGCTTACAAGCTTTACTCAAAGAACACTTCTGCCAAGAAGAGCCCACAGAGGAAGCCCAACGTGAGACAACGGATGAGTCCATTAGGCAGACTGAGGCGCTTATAGCGCATCAACAAGAATTTAGGAATTTGTATAAATTTGTGGATGAGTCTTTAGACAAACATAAGCTCGAGTTGGCCAAGTTGTTGCATCCCATATTGACACAGATCTTCTATATGCATATGACTGAATCACAGAGGGAATTGGCGCAGGAATTTCTGCAAGATTATGTCATAGATGTTGGTTACTTTACGTCAAGAAAGTTGCGAAAATTAATCCTGCTACAGCAGAACGAACAATTTGAACGCAGGCAGGGGCAGACAGCAATACGCATGTCTGAGGAGGTGCACGCGTCTTTCAAAAATTTTCTGCAGAGCCACGCCCTAATTATGAAAGTCAGTAGTGAACACATCAAAATCAATATCTATGTAGGCGTGCAAACTACACAGCACAGGTTGGATGCACAACTGCTGCACCCGGACAACTTGGAGCACATCTACTGGGGCCGTAACGGTCATGCACTGCGTAAGCCCGAAGACGACAACAGTTGCCAAGAGGCAGACCATTGCGACGATCCCGTTGAGAAGGGTCGAAAGAAACGCGGCCGACGACCGAATATGCCAGTGTTCACCAAGCGTCGCTACAAGTGCAATCCCAATGCGCCGCCAGCGGACCGTGTGCCGCTGCCGGAACCGAAGCCGATTGACAAACTCAAGTGCCTAAAGGGCATGTATCAGACGCACAAGCGCATCGCACTCGGCAAGCACAACATGCCTTCGGTCTGCTGCTACAGCATTCTCAACTCGAACCGGACCGTCACATGCACCGAGATCTCGGATGATGCGAGCATGTTGGCTTGCGGCTTCTCAAACTCGTACATACGTATTTGGTCGTTGACGCCATCGAAGTTGCACAAGCTGAAGGACGTCGCGCAGCTGAGTGAATTGGATCTTGATATGCCGGACATCTGGGCGCAAATGTTGGACGAGAAATCCGGCAAGGCTATGATCAATCTGTATGGCCACAAGGGCACTGTCTACCGTGTGAGTTTCTCACCCGATCACAACATGGTACTGTCTTGTTCAGAGGACGGCACAATACGCCTCTGGTCACTGCTCACCTGGAGCTGTATTGTCGTCTACAAGGGTCATTTGCTACCCGTTTGGGATGTTTGTTTCGCCCCACTTGGCTACTACTTCGCCTCGTGTTCGTACGACAAAACGGCCCGCCTATGGGCCACCGATAACACAAAACCCTTGCGCCTCTTTGTCGGCCACATTGCCGATGTCGACTGTGTGCAAATTCATCCTAACTGCAATTACGTGGCCAGCGGTTCGACCGATTGCAGCGTGCGTCTCTGGGATGTCACCGATGGCCATTGTGTTCGCACCATGAACGGCCATGGCCACGCCGTTCATAATATTCATTTCAGCAATTGTGGTCGCCTCTTGGTAAGCGCCTCCATTGATGGCACCATTATAGTTTGGGATCTGTCCAATGGCCATATTGCTTTCACTTTGCTGCAACACAAGAGCTCTGTGAACACAATGTGCTTCAGTCGCGATGGCAACATACTCGCCACCGGGGACAACGATTGCTGCTTGGCGCTGTGGGACTTTGCTAAGCTGACCAGCGATCACTTAGACAAAAACAGTGCTCTTGAAAGGCACGAGGACGATGAGGACGGCAAATCAGCAGGTGACCGGAGAGAGTCAAGTAAGAAAACTAATGACGATGAGCGTAAAAACGCCAACTTTCTGCTGGCCGCATATCAAAGCAAATCGACACCGTTTTACGGCTTGCAGTTCACACGCACCAATCTTCTGTTGGCCTCAGGTCCTTATACACCTAATTGATTGTTCATGCTATTGCAATTAGTTCTTGTTATCATGTAATGAATACTATTATTATTATTATAGTTATGCTTTATTTGCCTTAAAATTTACAAAATATTGCTTAAAGCTAGCTTGAAAAATAAGTGAGTCAGAGTTTAGATTAATTTTCTTTACAACTGAGAAGTGAAACTTACATAATTACAGAGTTTTTATTATGTTAACTTAATATTAAATGATAAGGAAAAGAGGCTAATGAATGCTATGAAACTGAATTTTATGTCGTCAACTTATGCCTGACTTTTGTTATGACCCTCGTTTCTAGCTTATTCAATCTCACTAGTTGGGCACAGGCGTTGTGGTATGCGCCAAGTACAGTCTGGCAACACAAGATAAGCCTTCGTCTTAGACACACACAAAATACATCTACGCCCACACACCCTTCACACCGCCTCCACGGCCTTCTAGTGCACAATTACAGGCGGCAGGCGCTAGTTTAGTGACGCTTGTCAGAGAACAGGCTCACAAAGCACATGCAATGAGTGCGGAAATGGCGTTGGGCAGATGCGAAAAATATTATTCATCATCGAAGCGCATAAAGCAGCGACCAAAAAATATATAAAAAAGAACTAAAAAAAAGATATATTCGAAATTTATTGCGTCAAGTAAAATATACAGCAGCATGCGGTAAATAAAGAACTTTTAGCGGCACATAAAATCCGCGCGTCGGACGAGACAACAAAAAATTTACATACGAAACGCGCACAAGGGCAAAGATGTGCAGACGCTTGGCCGGTGGGGCTGCAGGAGGCTGCTGAGCCTGTTGGATTGTCGCGCTTGAATAAATGTGCGTCTTTCTTGTAAGTACAGCCATAAGTCGTACTTCGCCTTATACTCGCATGTAACAACCCCACTGAACTGAACTGAACGCTGATGCGGCACGGCACACGTTCGGAAAAACGGGAAAAATATGAAATCCTGCTGACTCCACACAACTTGCTCAAGGTTTTTTTTTCTGCTCAGTTTGAAAATGCTTCAACACAAACAACACAAGACAAAAAAAGAAATGTATCAAGAAGTGGTTGGTTCAGTTCGCGCGGCAGAACTTGAGTCGAGCCAAGCTGAGGCAAGTCGAGTCAACTTCACGTATTGCTACATGCAGCATTATACAAACACACACACACACACACAAAATGCGATTGTCCTGCGGCGTCTTCTTCGCCGTGTATCTCCACAGCTCTAAAAATGCGGTCGTCTGTTTGTTTCGCTGTCGCAACCAGAGGCAGGCAACTGAAATCCTGTAGAGCAATCAGCAACGTATCCAACTTTGCCAAAATAAGCGAAAAAACAAAGACACAAACACAGACACAGAGCGCGACTTCTAAGCAGGACTTACTGTCCGTGTCTCTGAGCAGCTTTGTTGCTATCAAAAAATGAAAATTTTTCCTTCTTTTCGAAAATTCCACGTAATAATTCTTTTCCGCTCGGATAAGGCAGCCGGCATGGCACAGTCCTTGCCACAACGATCCCCTTCGCCACTTTATAATTGAACGCAATTTTCTTTTGCGCCGCAGACTCAAACTCATACCCATTCTCAGACTGTCTGTCGTTCGGTCGGTCGGCATGTCCGTGCATTTGTCGACTTTGTCTCCAGCCATTTTCGTCTTGTTCGTACTTTGTTCCTTGGGGTTTGTCGTTGGCTGATGTTGTCTTGTTATTGTCCACCGACCGCGGCCGCCCCTTTTAATGCGACCCCATTTTGCACGTTAAACGCGCGGATTTTACACAAATATTTCATGTGTTCTTTTGGACGCAAAACTGACAATTGGCGACTTTATATCCTGTCTCGGACTCGGACTCGGCTGCGTCAGTCTTTTTGATGTTTCCTTTGCCACAAAATGTGCGTAAAATGTTGCGTTTTTTCGACAGCAAACCAAAACTTATTTGCATAACAAATTACTTTAAAACATATCGATTAACATATATTATTAAATTTATTACAAAAAGCACAGCCAAAATAGCGAAATTTTAGACGAATTCATAAGCACATAAGACAAATTGTATAACTTCAATAACTTGGGCTAAGCACATGAGAAATCCTTTCAGTTCTGGAGTTGGTTTCAATGTAGTTTGATAAGTTCACATGCCCTAGCAGCCATTTTACAAGCACAGCCATTTTCTAACGTGTTCCCATATGCGAATTGCTTGACTTGCTCAACGCCCACACATGTGAATTGCGCACAAAGGAAACGATAGCAAAAAACGTGCCTCAACTACCCTCACACTGTGCCACACTCATCGTGCGACACATTTCCAGGGTTGGTAATGCTTGTGGGAAACTCTTACCCCAAAGGCTAATCATAATTTTATTTATTTAATAACAAAACAGAAAATTACGAAAATTAACTAAAGTATTTTGAGGCCCAATGGTTTGGCAATGAGATCATAAATTCACAGCACCAAAAGAAACAACAAAAACAAAAACGCCCAACGAAGAGAAATAAACCAACACACTCCATTTAACTGATTCCACATAATTCTTACTTGTACGACGACACTTAAATTATAAACAAATGGGAAAAAAAGAAACCAAACACAAATTAAAGAAATGCTGCGCCATCGAGCAGAGCTTGAGAGTAGCAGAGAAGTATAAATATTTATTATGAAAACAATGTTTTACGCTATTCAAGCACGCCGTCGACGACAACGACGTCCATGTCCTGCGTCGGTCAGGACACTTGCGCATCGATGGTGGCCATGGACACAGACATGAGCTGGGGCTGGGGTTGTAGGCGTGTGTGCGTGATTATGAACGCATAAAAAAGTGCACAAACAATTGCACAGCGACAACCCTCAATGATGGTGACGATGATGATGATGTTGATGATGTTGAGATGTTGAGGATGAATGGTACGCCTCGCCTCGTCACACAATGATGATGAGCACTTGTGCAAATATCTTCAAGTAACGAGCGTAAGTATTTTAATTTACAATTGTCGTTGAATAGCATAAAAATAAACGCAGTAAAATTGTGAAAACAGTAAGAAACGATCACAATTGTTGCAGTCCCCCATGGCGAATGTTGAGGGCGGTCGCCGGCAATGCTCGCGACACGAGCTGTGCGAGTGTGTCTGACAAACGTTTGTGTAAACTGTAAACTGTAAACATGTCCACGGCCATGTCAGCACAGCTGCAGCGAAATATCTTTCTATTAATTTTCTAAATGCCATGTATTTCAAGCTTAAAGCAGTTTCATACTTTTACAGATTTCAGTAAGAATTTCTTGCAATTATCACTAATTAAATCGCAGACTTCACAACGACTTAAGCGCTTTAAAAAAGTCAAGGCAAAGCCGCTGATTATTAATTATTGCCAATAAAGTACGGAAAGGTAATCGCGAACGGAACGATCAGAAAGAAAGCCAACTTCTTCGGACTACATGAGTACATTAAATGAAAAACTGCGAATAGCTTAATTTGTTGGCCGATCAGCTAAGCAGTGACGAAAGGCTTAATTGAAATTTTATGATGCTGCAAATGCAAGCAGTTAATTTTCGAGAGACATTAACTAAGCGATGTTTCAACTTTGGTTTATCTGCGGGAAATTGTTTGCAGTGAGTCTTTTTTTTGCGGCATGACAGTAAGCGAAATGAGGTTTCAACAATGTTGCCATTGCACATGCAACGTGTGTCACATGCACGAAGGCGTGCCAACGATTGTGCAACACTTACGAGTTGCACATGCGCAATGCATAAGCAATGAGCCACATAATTCATCAACGCAGGCACTTTGCCAATAAAATGGGTGGCCCAATGCAAATTTCGCATTGAAAGCGAAATAAACTCAAGACGCCGCCGAAGACTGAAAACTGAAGACTATTTTTATAACGCATAAAATACCGTTTGCCGTTTAAAGACTATGCTCGGCGCAATAAATAATGAATTTGAAAACAGAAAATAAAAATAAATAAAATTGCAACATGATCAAAAAAGTGCCTGAAGAAGCCAAGCGATGGACCGAACAAGTTGTGTGCCACCAAACCCGAAACCGCAGTGGCAAAGACCATAACAACAACAACAACAACAACAACGCCAACAACGACAACGACAACAAGCATAAGAACAAGAACAACAGAACTTCATGCTGTGTTGATATTAATTGGACGACATAATTGCAGTATGCTGTTGCCAATAATAATGGGCCATGGGTAATTGGCTTGAAAACACGTTTAATCCGCACTACCGACGTCTCTGCATTGCATTGCCCTGCAGGTCGATACCTTCGTACTGCAACACAGCGAGCCAAGAATCCAGTGGCAGTGGCATGCCTAGTGGCAATGGCAATGGCAATGGCAACGACTGTGGCAGTGGCAAGCAATCTTCATAAACAATCGCAATCAGCGTGCGCAAACCAACTCAGACTCAACTCAGACACAAGTTGCTTGCATCCATGTGTGTGTGTGTGTGTGTGTGTGTGTGTGTGTTTGCGCTTTGATCGAAATTGCTCAGTTCAATTCAAGTCAAATCGACTAACGTCCAACTCCAGTGGCAATTTATGCTTGTGTATTACAGAAATATGCCCATTATTTTGGTAAGCGTCTTGAACAACTTCATCGGCTCGGCTTTATCAGCTCCGTTGGCTTCATCGGCTGCATGGGCCTCACATATGTACATGCACAAACATGCCTCTCATAAATTGCTTGTGATGACACATTCGCCTTGTGTGTGTTATTATCAACAGGCTTGTCTGCCCAATTTTCGATTGCCAAAAATTGTACGCTATGTAAGTTCAAAAAGGCACACAGAAATTATAGTACAGTGAATGTAGAAAGCAGCAAATTAATGGTTTTTACTATTAAAGGGGGCAACCTTAAAGCCAAAGTTGCCCTTACATATATCTGAGCCACTCGATACTTGCATTAAACATTTTAAAATGCAGCGCATGTCCTGTATTTAGAGCCTGTTAATGCGTGGTTTATAATCATTGTTCACTTATGCAGACAATGTTTGGGATTACGTCGAGCGTTGCAGCGTGCAACCGTTCAGCTCAATGTGTGGCATTAACGACTCCTTAAGTAGTTACCATAATGCCATGTTGAAGCTGGAAAGTACACATTACAAAGCTGCAAAAATATTCAGTTAAAACTCAATTTGCAACATTTCCTCCAATTCCTAAAACGGATGCAGTAGCAATTTTAAAATTCACCACCTGAAATGGGGCCTATAATCATTTAAAAACTGCCATTTTCTTGGGCTCCAGATGTGTGAAGCCTCAAGTTTCGAATTAGTAAAATGTTGTTACAAGCAAAAAAAAAGTGATAGACGGATCTATTATGTTATATTATGGCAAAACTTTTTACTGATTTATGTATATTAATACTTTATATAAGAATTTTAGATTATATTAAAGCTTTCATAATATTTGAGACATTTTCGATCATGCAATGTATATGTATATACGAAACAAGAATGATCGGACCACTGAAACTGTTAGCTCACACACAACTAAAAAAAACCGTTCATCGCCATTTCAAAAACCGACCAACTTCATCATCAACAGCAATCATGATCTCAATATATTTGTTAGTGCTAAGAATATTGTAATTGTATTCAAATTTCATTATAATGGGAAATTGAAAAATAAAATTTACATACGAAAAAGCATGTTTCATATATCTGGGGATGGAATGAAATGGGATATATATATATTAGACCTCAAAAGCAACTTACTATGCACAACCCACAATAAAACTGTTAGTAATAACTTATTATGCATTCAATTAAAACAACTTTGAAACATTTTAACTTTGTTAGTCTGGAAACTGCCATTTTGATCCTTGACATTTTACCGACACTCTAACGAAAATGCATAATTTAACAAAACATAAATTACAACAATTTATAACAAAAACATATTATATTAATATGCCATAATAAGTGAGCAAAAAGTTGTGCGTGTTTTACGCAAATAAAAGCATATTTTTAGCCGTTGGCAACTGAATTACACGTAAGCAAAACACAAAATTACAATGTAGACTTGAACAAGTTAATAAAACAAAGTATAAAATAATGAAAGCAGCGCCCGTTTTACTTATTAAATTAAAATAAAAATTACTTACGATCAGCTTAACTCTACGCCAATTCAATTAAAACAAGTTACGTGAGCGTAGAACAACTGAGACGACGCTGGATTACGATTACACCTGCCGACTGACAACTCGAGGCTGAACACTTTCGCTTTTGAGCCTTGTTCTGCCACGCATGCCGAGCCATGGATTTGCCTTGTAATTTGATCCGTTTTCATTCTTAAGCGCGTGAGAAACGACTTGAATGCGTAATTTAATAAATTAAATGTAACGAAAAAACCGCTTTTCATACATATGTACATATGTAAGTATGTATAACGGCAGCATGGAAATGAGTTGCAGGCGCATGTCCTTTGATGGCAACCAGGCCGAGTTCTACAATAAAAGGACATTCGCAAGAACGCCTTTAGCGCACATAGCTTACGTACATGTTGAATACGCGCAATGGATTAATATGAATTTGTAATAAAATTTCAACTTAATTGTTAATTAAAAGCCATCAACGACGACAACAGCAACGACAACAGCAACGACAACGACAACGATGTGAGTCAAGTTCAGTTATGGCAAGTTGACTAGCTTTGCGTCAAGTCGTGCAACATGTCTGCCTGCTTGCCTGCGGCTTCTCACGACTCGCTGCGTCACCACAATTATGCCGCGACCAAACCATTATCAAGTCAAGTTTCGTCAAGTCACATCGCAAGGTGCAAACGAATCGACGCGCCAATTGACTGATATGAAAAGCTTCGATACTGCGACTGTGTCATGCCCGTGTGCTACGCTGTCTGATAAGCCCGGCGTACGCAAACCGACATCTGCCTGGCTCATGCTAAATTGAGACAAATCTCCTTAAGCCAAAAGTGGCCATAATTATTTGCCACTTTAAGAAAAATCTTTAATTGTACACAAGCACGATTTTGCGCGATCGCGGCCGCAAGTGACAATTGTTGCAGCTGACATGCGAAAAACACAGCTTAGCGCTGTCAAGTGTAGAAATAATAATAAATTTTGACTGCGCTGTGTCATAATTATTGTGCAGAGCCCTCAATTTGGCTGTTATTATTGATTGATGGTGTTGCAATTTGTATTTGTTGGCGAACGAACGCGACAGAAATAAAAAAAATAAAAAACAAAATGTTGGCATCGTTAATTTGACTAGATTTGCATAATTGAAATGTACGGCAATATTTCAGTCAACTGAAATATACGAAATTAGCAAATAAATCAAAATATCACAAATTAAAAAAGAAAAAGAAAAACAGTGCTGACAACTTATATTTCAAAATTCCAGCGTTATCAATAAAACGTACTCCTATGTTGCAACGTAACACGCTGCACATAAAACAGTTTAGCATTTTTGCCTGATCAACGTTTTATGTGATATGCGACACAATGCAACATAGCACAACATAATATTAATAGCTATATAATTTGGAAGAATGAAGCGCTCGCCCCTTTTGAACATTTTGCTTGGCAATTTGCCCTCACAGTTCAGAACATCGTATACAATGTTTGCTAACCTAACATTGCAAAACCGTGTCCAGGCCGCAAAGTGCTTGTTAAATGAGTTTTTAATGAGAGTGAAAACATTTCAAATATTCATTCTGCATTAGCTTAATTGTTTTCTTATCAAATTCAGAAAAAACAACAAAAAACAACGTTACACGGAGCTAAAGTGAGACTGTGAACCATTTGCAGATGCGTTCGTTATTTATAGCCCAGTTACATGCACAGCACTTGGCAGGCCAGTGAACGTAGGAACGAAGGTGCGGCTACAACGCACTATCGCGCACACACACACACACACGCACTCATACACACACGCACGCAATTGCAGAGTCGTAGATAGTTAGTGACAGGTTCTATGATAAGTAATAATATCTCTTGCATCTACAGCGTTAGCAGGCCGTTGCACACCGCCAAGTTCGACGCAATGTTGCATGTTGCACATAATCACGCCAACATTTTCACATTTTGCGTTTTACGTTCACATTTCGCATTGCTGCGTGTTGACAACTCGGCTACCTCAGGTGGCAATGGCACTGACGCTGCCACTGGTACTGGCACTGCGCCCGTGAAGTGAATTGCGCTTAGCAACAATTAATTTTCACATTACTTTTTGGTCTAATTGAGCTTGTTTCAGCAACTAACTTGTCATTACTCATGGCCTTTTCTATCTTTTCAATCAGTATGTGCATACTAAATGCAATAATATATATTAGCAGTTGGCGCAATCACACAATTGCCTATTACATAAGTATAATGTACACTGTTATGGAACGTAATTAATACTAAAAAGTTACAAACGCATGTAATTCAAAACTAATGTGTAAATTGCTGCTCGGCTGCGCTGCAAATTTATTTTTATATCAGAAATTTTAATCTTCATCATCTTAACGCTTTTTTGCTGAAGCAGAAAATTTTAATAGACAAAGCGAAGCAAACAACAACTTTAAATACAAAGTGAATAATTATATGAACGATCTCAAAGCCGATTAAATAATATATTAATTGTCTCTATGTAATATTAAAAGCAATAAAAGCGTTTTTTTCTAACGATTTTACATGCTTTGTTTCTGAAATCTTTTACTGTGTTGGGTGGTTTCGTACGGTCACATGAGTCTCACAGTTCATACTCGGACACAAGTCTTACAGTGTCACAGTGATTCAGAATCGTCAACTTGTAGGTGCTTCTAACGATTCTCATCAATAAGAACTCATCACAACAAGTCACAGTTGGTCACAAACAGTCTTCAAGAATCATTAATGACAAGTAGACTTATTTGTGTCTTCTTGACTCCCCAATCATTCCTGCTCATACCACAAAAAGTCCGTCAATTTGTGACTCATATTTGATCTTGATCAAAATGGAGGGAATTCCAAATTTAAACTATTTGAAACACACAACAAACAAGTGAAATGTTTCTCCACAAATGAGTCGCTTACTGCATTCATTTCAACATGTGGTGAATAACAACGATTCCCCTGCAGACAACTCAACACGATAGACAACGACGACGACGTCTGGCACCTACAAATTTTGCTCAAACTAAAGCGACAGAAGAGCGCACCAGAACCAGAAGGACAGAAGGCGACAGGCGGCCTGTTCTGCCTGCACGGCATAAGCAACAAAATCGATATGAGCACATGCTGCCAACAAACGGCCTGAGCGACAAACGCCAGGATGGCCGGACGAAGTAAGAGCGTGAAGATGCTATTTCATAGCCATGCTGGTTTTTGGAGTCAAAGTGCGTCGTTGTCAGTGCTGACTAACTGCTAACCGCCCTGCCGCCCCCTTTCCAACACAACATGCTTAAGCATACACATGTGCGCGCCACTGAGCTAGACAAGTCCTAGTTGACTTCAACGATGTCTATATAAAGACAGGCGGCTTTTATGTATGTGTCTGTATGTGTGCGTGCGTGTGTGTGTGTGGATGTGTTTGGCATTCGTGCCTGTTATCGCCTAGCACGCATCGTGTTCATAGACAAGGATTATTGTTTTTATTGCGTCAAAAGCGAGAGCAAGAAACTGCCTCGGCTGGCATTGCCTAACACTGGTTAAACCGGTAAATCTTCATAGAGTTTAGTTGAGGGTTTATTTCGTGCTTACTTGGTCTTTCTCTACACTCACACACACACACACACACACACACGCCGATTTTCTTGCCTTTCGCAAGTTTTTCAGTGTTTTGCAACACATTCTTTTCAATTTCGCATAAAGTTGACTCGACTCGACTCGACTCCGGCGGCGTATCACGGCGATGGCGATGGTGATGGCGACGGCGCCACGACTGCGCCACTGAGGGCGTCGTTTCATGGCAGACTTGGTTTGGGCTGAAGTTCTTTTCGAAACTTTTGCAATTTTCTATTAGAGCGATACAGGAGTGCGTGTGTATGTGTATGTGTGTGTTTTGTTATTTTACTTAAAATGAACATTTTCTTTATACTCGCTTTTTGTGCATTGTGTGGCAAATGGTTTTCCCTTTATTTCGCACAAGTCTCTATGCCATATGCTTTTAGCCAACGTAATTTTCACATTTATTTAAATGTATTTACAAGCGTATTTGTGGTTTAACATACACACACACACGCATACGACTGGCGCCATGTTTGTTTAGTCTTCATGCCAGTCCTGAAAGCCTCAAAAACTTGTCCATGCGTAACTCGTCGAAATGAACTTCTTTCTTGCCTTTCTTTAGCACTACTTTTGTTCTCTGCGGTGGCTTCATTGGGTTTTCCAACCAAAATTGCAAATTGCAAATTGCTTTTTTGCGAATTCTTATTTTAAGTTTAACTTTGATTTTCATTGCGTTTTCTGGCATGCAAATTTAAAGTTTTAAATCATGTCTTTCATTTATGTATAAATAAATCACTTACAATAAATGAAGTCATTCACCCAAAAGTGATTTGTTCAATGAACAATGCTTAAATGTTGCGTCGCTGCGCATTCATGCCTGAGCGACAGTTTAACACTTCAGAGCTGCTAACTCGATCATATAATTTTCAAGAGACATTCACAATAGAAGTAACTAATTAACTAAGAGTTCTTTAATATTTATTAAATCGCCATATAAAAGTATCACCTGTTCAAACTGCGTCACATTTACGCCATTAGCAACATGCAGCAGATTCAACGTTACAGTTAAATTGTTATGGCATATTCTTAATAACCCCAAAAAGGGCGCAAAACGAAACGAATCACTTTTATCGACAACATTCACGACAGTCACAGCAACAACAACAACAACAACCACAGCAATGATGCTGCTGCTGATGGGACTGAAGTCAGCCAGCCAGCCAGCCAGGCAGCCAACATCCTTTAATGTCCTGTTTGCCTTCCGCTTTATCGCATATTCAATGGACACATTCCGCAGCGCCGTTTTACAACAGTCCGAGCGGTGCGACGTCTTCATACCTACGTGTATTTCCTATTCTGATGCGAGCAAAAACAACTACTAAAAATGTGCTAAAGGAAGGCAACCGTAAAATGTGTAAGTAAAAACAAAATACAAATAAAAATAACAACAACAACAACAAAAACAATAACAAAAGCAAAAAGGAAGAGCGAGAAAAACAAGTTAACTGCATTTTAACGCGCATTTCAATTTGGAACGGATATAATTTATAGAAGACTGACTCGACGCCAAGCAATGTGTACCATAAGCGTTGCACACTCACCACCTCACCCACTCACCCACGGTAGCACGGAAGCTGCGCCTGTGCACAACTTGCGTTAGTACGCTTCACTGCCTCGCGCAAATATCTAATAATATTTATCTAGATACATTATTTTCACTACCATGTTACTGCGCTTCGTCCGCCGCGCGAAACGTGTAAAATGCAAAATTTAATAGCAAAGTATTATGAGCACTTTATGAACGTTAAAGAGTTCAAATGAGCAATAAGCGTTTTCACTAGGTTCGCTTGGCCACAACCACGAACGCAATTCAAATGCAATTTTCGTTTTTATAATTTACAAGGAAAGCAATAAAGAAAGCAGAAAGACTGTGAAAATTACATTGAGTTGCATAAAAGTTGCATGCAACATTTCAACAATTTAAATTTCGCAAACAAAATCAAGAATTGAGATTTCGCAAATTGACAAGTTCAGACAGAAAACGCCATTAAATATTTACTTGATTTACATGCATTTGTGTGTGTGTGCGTGTGCTGTGGAGTATGTCTGACTGACTGCAAGTGACTAAAGATTTGTGTATGATGTTCAACCCCGTCGAAGTCCATGTCGCTGTCGAAGGAAAAATACTTAAATTGAACAATAAAATACGAAAAGTTGTCCTCGCAAATAATATTTCTGATTTTCTGAATATGTATGTGTGTGTGTGTGTGCATTGTATGCCTGTATATTTTTATAAGATGATTTTTATATGTATGAATGTGTGTGTTGGCGTATTTTCGCTAAAAAATATACAAATTGAGTCGGCATTGCAAAGCAATCAAATAGAATTTGTATAAAAGTCTTTTGTCTGCAGTTGACTTCGGCAAATGGTTTCGAATTCACCATTTACCTTTGCCATTGTAGTTGGTCTTGACATGCCTTTCAACGGATGTCGTTAGCTTAACAACAGCGGGCACAAGAAAATGCCATCGAAACAACATTAAAGATTCTGAAAAACATTTATCAGAGATTTTATTTTACTTTCTCGATAATGACAACCAAGGCTTTTTCAAAAATTATAGCCAAGGCTGTCGTTGACTTGACCGTGTATTGAATTCCTTTAACTCAGAATGCAAGTAACCTTAAAAAAAAGTCGAATTGTCAACAAATGCGTTTTTGTTTCTCTACAATTGTCTTATCCGATCTGCGGATCTTATTGATTAAAGTCTCCTTAGCAAAATAGTTTTAATTTAATAATTGGAGATCTATGAAATTAGTAATAAGTAAATTTCTAACTATCCCAGAACCAGGTTCTTAGTCTCAGTAATTGTTTGGCTTTCGTTATAAACTTGATCTATCATAACATGATTGAATAAAACTGTAAATGTTTGTAATAAATAAATATCTTTTTATAAAGAACTTCAAATAATGAATGAATTTGCTATTTTTAGATTTTTAAAACAAGATTTTTCCTTTTTCATATAAGTCGTGAACTTTGGAGCCCCTTAGTTGTTAGCAATCGAGTAATAAGCATGTCAAAAAGCTTGCGGCACTTTTAAAGTCAATTAAAAACCCATAAAAAAACAAAAAATTATGCTAAAGAAAAGGTTACGAACTTTAAATTATACCAAATTTTACGCCTAAACAAGTTAACGCCAAAATAAAAATAAACATCGTAAAAATGTTCACACACTTTTAAAAATGAAATTCATTTCGTGTCGCAAATGTCATTCATTAAACGTTTTCAACTTCCGCTTCCGCGACCAAGTTGACCTTGGCCTTGACCAATAAAACATGCAAATTACGCGAGCCCCCCCAAAAACATGAGACAAGACAAGGACAGACAGCGAAACAAAAACAAAAACTCATTATGAAACCTAATTTTATTTCATACTAAATTACACAAGACAACAACGACAACAACAACAACAACGACAAAGGCAAAGCCCAAAATGACGTCACGTAAAAGTACTTAAAAATGTCTGCGCTCACAAAAAGCACAGAACCGAAACCAAAACAAAAACAAAGTATAAAAGTAAGCAAAAAAAAAAAGGCAGAAAGAAAACCTAATTAGTCTCAGCATAATTTTCACCAACTGTCTGCGTAAATGGGACAAAAGACTGTCATAAAAAATGAAGAAGAAGAAACACACCAAAAATTATGAAAGCTGCAAAGGAGAGGAAATGAGTGGAAACGAGATGAAAAAAGTTCGGCGGTCCGAAACTGAAAATTAACGCAATGCAAAGAAGTGTTTATTAAAAGCGAAAGAAGAAGCAAAACAAAAAAATGATGTGCAAGTGAGAAAAAAACTCGAAGCAAGTGAAATCAGGGCTACGCACGCATTCACTCACAATTGAACAATGAAGAAGGAAGTTGCAAACGGACGGCAATGAAAGACACGCATTCAAGGAAAATATTTACGCGACACAATTGTTAGAAGGCGCATAAAGGTCTAACAAAAGGATAATTTAAGACGCATTTACATATTTGCCGCCACCCTTGACCTCATTTCACACGCTTTAGTTGTCTTGACAACGCTTGATGTCGGATTTGCCGGCAAAGACATATTAAAGAAAGGGTGACAATGACACTGACAAACTTTCTTTCTTCTGTCTACAGTGAACTTTAATTCAGGTCAAAGTTCAAGGACCACCAACTGAAACATTTAATTAACCCGCACAACTGAAACGCTTCACTGCACCCGTTATTTGACCCGCCGCCACCGCCGCCGCCCACAGCACCAAACAACAAAACTCTCAGTTGGCATTTATTTACTGAGCAAATTTTCGCCGTCACTTGTTTCAGGCGCACAGCATTCACAGCTGGACGAACGCAGCGCGCACTCTCTTCGCACAACCGTCCCTCTGCCAACGACATGCATACTCTCTGACGGTTTGCTTGCTCTCTCTGCTGGGTAGACAAACTTTTTAATTAACTTTCTGGAGTCTCGACGGCAATGTATTTGCTGAGCGTACAAGACCAAAAACATTTTAAATAATTCTTGTTGGCTTTTCTTTTTACCTTCTACCGCCCACGCTCAGACGCACGTCTACAATGCACAGTGCTGCCGCTGCCGCTGCCATTACCGCTGCCATCACCACAACACGTCTTTACTGAAAATAACAACAATGTCGTTGCTCAGCTGAAAGTTCCTAAACTCATTTGTGTGTATATTCTTCTTCTTCCTTTTGGCACTTCGGTGTCGTTGCATTAAGAAAATGTCCTTGCCCTAGAAAATGGAAAAAGTACATAAAGTAACTAAGACGGAAAGTATTTATATTCATTCATTTTGACTTGTTCTTACAGTATTTGTTGCTTTTGCCATTGCTGTGAAAGTGTTTCAGATACTGTAAGCTTCTGTTGTTGTTATTGTTGTTTATTACTTTAAAGTTTACTACAATTTGTGCAACAAGCAAGTTCCATGAATTGAGAATCGCCATATAACCATCTTTTACAATACGAACAATAAACAACAACAACAATGAGCGCTGCATAATTACAAGCTATCAAATTGACAATGTGTAAGTTGATACTTAAAGGCATTAATTATAATTCCATAAACTGACAGACAAACAGACGAAATGATACCGCAAACAATGCAAAATGCGAACAAAGCCGACCGTCAGTCATGACTGAAGCACACCACAACAACAACAACAGACAATGCAAATTAGCACTTTTGCCATGGATTATCGGCATTTGCCAATTGCCAATTGCCAATCACATAGAACATGAAACAAATCAAAATGTACCAAAATGTACAAAAAGAAGGTCACAGCAAAATATCAACCCAGGTATTTGTGCGATAAAAAGGCGATTCGAAGGCGTTGAAGTACGCAAAATGTACAAAAAAGGAACAAAGGGCGAAGTGCAAATTTGCACAAACAAAGAAATGAACAAACAAATACAAAATGTTGCTCACTTGACGCTTGCTGTTGCAAGGAGGCACCCAACAGGGTTGGCATCTTTTAAGTGATTGCAATTTGATTGCAGCAAAAAGAGAGAACTGCAACACGTCAAGTGAACTGACATCAAACTGAATTTTCAATTGTTGCAATTGCCATAAAAACAGCAATCGGAAAAAAACAAAGTATCAAATCGTATCGATTGCAAAGATCGCTTGCCGACACATATGCAAATGCAACATAGTTTTCTGTTTTATTATCGCGCAGCGTTCTGTCGGCATTTGCATAATTTCGAAATAACTCTTTGACATTGATTTTTTATCGTGCCCGCATGGGAATTTTTCAAACCGACCTCGATCAACATGACAATCGTGTTGTATGCCACAAAATGCAAATGCAAATCTTTTCAAACCCTTTATAGCGCATGTGTGTCTGTGTGTGTGTGTGTGTGTGTGCGTGTGAAAATGCTGCAATAATGCAAAAAAGGAACCGTCGCGTCGCTCATTTGAATGACAAAGCCAAACACTTTGATCGACAACTGATCGTGTGAAATCTTCACGAACAAAACAAAATTCTACAAAAACAAAGAATTCAACAAATATTTTACGCAAGTAAAGTTTGCGTTGAACATCATTTGATAATAAACTGAAACTAGTTTGTGGCAAAGCGACGTTTCAACTTGTGCCGTGTGCGGCAGAAACTTTTTGCTGGCAGAAAACTTTACGGTTTTTTTGTTTGCTAAAAGTTCGAAGCGTGAAACAATAAAAACACAAATGACCACGGTTGCAACATAGTCTGAGTCGTGCTGAAGTGCGGCAAGTTGAGGTAAGCAAAGCAGCGCGAAAATGGCATAAAAACTTTACGATTGTTTTGGGATTTGACAGGCAAGTCCGGAAAAGCGTTTTGAGCAACTTTTAGTTCTGCGACAGTTCTGTTGTCATTGATCTGTTTTATGAGGTTTCTGCAAGTTGGCCAGTGTATATTTTATAGCAGAATTCGACAGTTGCTGCCGTTAATGCGCTGCCTGCATTTACTGCGCAGTTAACTTTGCTGACAACAACATTAATAATGCAGCTTTGCATTGCTGATAAACACAGCATAAATTTCACTTTAATTAATACACAAAATACAAAAAAATGGCGTATCATTTTTAAGCGCCTAATATGCGCAATCATGGTTCATCACATGGCACATAAATAATGCGAACGTCACTTGCAGTGGTCGAAAATAATTTGCGTGGCCAATTCAGGCATGCCAAATGCAAAGGCGGCGCGGGCAATGAGCGACGAGCATGACAAATTAGCAAGAGGTTGGCCCAAAAGTCAGTAGCCAAGCCAAGCTGAGCGGAGCCAAGACATCCTAAGCGAAATTACCAAGTCCAAATACAGTTGATAAAATTAGGGGTAGTAAATAAAGGTAATTAATCATACGCCCTAATAACTTGGTGGGCACCCAACGACTTGCGGCTACTTTTTGGCAAAGCGTTGTTTAAGGAATTCATGCCAGCAGCAGCAGCAGCAGCAAATGGCAATAAGAACAACAACACTGCCAACTTTGAGAGACAAATGACCAAGTGGCACACACACACAGACGCACGGAGTTGGCTGCCGCTGCCATTGTGGTCTTGGTCGTGGTCAGCGTTGCACATGAGTCGAAAAGAATAACTCAAAAAGTTAAAAAAAAAAATACAAAAATGGCAACTTTTTGTGCATTTAATAGATTTCATTTTAAGCTGAGAGAAAAACGAAATTAATTTCCAACTTTTTTTGTTATTTAAATGCTTTTGTTTCATTATTCTGCTGTCTGATGTTTTCAACACTTCGTGGCGCATTATTTTTTTTTTTGTTTTGTTTGTTTATATTTTATAGTTGCTTTTTAGTTAATGGTTTGGCGCATTGCATTTGGCATTTTGATTATGGCATATTTATTATGCCACGCCAATGTTTCACTTTGTTGGTCAAAGGGGCGTTAACCTGCGCGCCCTCCAGCGCTCATATAATATAAGCCAATGACTAATTTTGCAGCAAATGACAGCAGTCTCTCCCTCTCTCTCTCTCTCCCTTGGCCGCATGCAACTGCCGTCTTACCAAGCGCATTTCATGATTTATGCGCTCATGTCAAAACATAACAAACATTAACATTTACTTTCTGATCAACTTATTTAGTGCCATCTTTAAATGCATTCTCGTTTATATTTATACTTCCCCGGTTTGCCGGTTTGCTGTTCTGCTGTTTTCATGCTACTTCCACACACACAAATCATGCAACGCCGCCGACAAGCGCCTCTAATTGCACACGGCTACTGTATTTACAGCCTAATTATGATATTTAATTATGCGTTGTAAGTCGAGTGGAGACTTCAAATCGTGCTGCACCATAAATTATATCAAAGTTCGTTTAAATATGCGCCAACATTTGATTTCAGCGGCAGATTAGCGCTGCAGAGAAGCACTTTCATTTGCCCAGCACTAATAAGGAAAACAAATGTTGTTAGTTGACTTTAATAATTATGCAAAAACTATGGTTTTATGGACATGTAATATTTTTAAAGCGTTTACTGCTGATTTTTCTTTATTAGCGCAATGAACTCAAAGCCGCAAGTATTTTTCATTAAAGATTATGCATAATGAACATTAAATTATTTAATTTTATTCATTTCGCTTAGAGATATCTTTACGTGTAGCCGGAAGAAAATATTAGTTGCCAAGTTTAAAGCGTAATAAATTCCAAAAAACAATTATTCAAGCATGAATGCCAACATTATCAAAAAATATTCTTTTCTACTGCAGAAAACAGAGAAAAACAGACTTTTCTTCTTTTCTTTTTCAATTTTTAATTACAGCAAATGACTCAAAGACGAACGAGGAAGAGCAAGCGGACGCGGCGAAAGGGACCAACATAAAAAACTCCTTTAATTACCGCAGAGAAATGCGATTTTCAAGCATTTTCGTGCGATGATGAGTTGTTTTGAGTTCGGTGATGAGTTGGGCTGAGTTGAGTTGCGTTGAGTCGAGCTGATCTGAGCGGCGCTGCGCTGCGCTGATTTGATGACGTTGATGAAAGCAAGAATTGCAATGAGCGAACGTAGCGGCGCAATTATGCTACAACAACAACAACAACAAAAAGTCTTTTTGCTTTAGTACTAAAATGAAAAGAAAAGAATTGCATAAAAAAAAAAATAATAATACTTGAAGGTAAAATATCCGCCATATTTATTCTACTTTGTGTTGTTGTGTGCCCCTCCAGAAATGTTTGCAAAAAAAAAAAAAAATAGAAAAAAAAACAACAAAACCGGAAAAAACAAGAGTGAAAAATGAATAAACGAAAAATTGCATGGCAAGTGGAAATTCGTTGAAGCGTGAAGCTTTTTTGTACTTTCGCGCTGCGTTGCCCCCACCCCCTTCCGGGGCTGCACTGCGCAGCGATGCACTTTAGAATCAAGCGATGCCAGCAGCGCGTCAGTTGAGGCGGGTAGAATAACACAACAACAACTACAACAACAACAACAATTTTTGGTTTCATGTTTTACTGTTTGCATTCTCGGTTTTTTTTTTTCTTCTTTTTTTGTATTGTAAGTACATATTATTTTAATGGGCGGAGCGCAAAATTTTAATTTAAAAAAATTCACGCGCACATGCAAAAAACATGGCGAAAGAACAAAAAAAACAAAAAATGGGCGGCTTGGGGGCAAAGCAAAGCGTAATAATTATAATTTCAGTAAGCAACAAAAATGCAAAAGCAACATTTTTCTATTTTTAATGTTTATTTCCACGGCACCGCAAATTTCGCGCAGGTTGGCAGGCCCAAGCGCAAGACAGCAAGATAGCAAGTGTGTGTGTGTGTGTGTGTGAGTGCATAGAAAGCGTAGTAAGAGAAGACAGACAAGTTGAGTCGCTGACGACATAATTATGCTGACAATTTTCAATCTTTATTTTATTTCTTTTCGCTCGCGTACTTTTGGGATTGCATTCAATGTCATTAATATCGCCCATTAAGGCAGCGGAGTTATCAAGCTGAAATCACTGTAGGATTACTGCAAGCCGCCAGACCAGGCATAAGTGCGCGCACGCTGGTGTGGGAGCGAGACAGCGCATGAAGATGCGTTGCAATGCGGCAAACGATATGAACCGAACCAAACCGATTTGAATGGATTCATTAGTGAAATTATTAAAATGTCGATTGCTGTGCACGCGCATTGGGAGTTATCGAACCACAATGCCACAAATTAGATACACAAGACTCGTTGAAGTGGCACTCTTTGCAGCCGCACTTCAGAAGGCGGAATCATATTTTTATTTACAGCACAAAAATGGTTTTACTTCAAATTGAAAAATAATAATGAAAAATAAAAGAAATTTAATACAAATAATAAAAATAAAATCGCCTTAAAGCCGACAATAATAAGAAGAAGAAAACAATTTACGTGACCACCAACGCTAACAAATCAACATGGGACAACAACAAAAACAGTTGGCTTGACTTGACTCAGCAACACCAACAACAACAGCAACAGCAACAACAGAAGTGACATGAATTCCCCAGTTGACAATTTCAAACAGAAGGTGAGTAAATAATTTCATATGCCAAATGAAGAAATTTTCAAGCCAAAAAATTTATAAATAAAAAAATAAAAACATTGTGCAAACTCAGCACATTTGATTCCCCAGATGGTTTGACTAAACGCAACTTTGGCGACTGCATGGCCGACTTCGCTCAGTCACTCACTCACACTCACACACACACTCACTTACTTAGTTAGTAAGTTGGTTGCATGCTGCATGTTGACTGCTTTTGGCGCAGCAATTTGCAGCAGCAACATCATTGGAGATTTGTCGCAATGGATTGAGGCGTACGACAACAATAACGGCGAACACATCACAAATCTTTTAGTTGATTGTCAAGCAAAAGTAACGGGACTTTGTGAAAACTTATTTGCCAAAAATGGACGCCAAGTGACAACAGCAAATGCTGAAGACTTGTCACAAAGCGGCAACAACAGCCGACAGCCGCAAGTGTCAACCTGTGTGGCAGCCAAGGCAGCCTGTGGAGTCGCCGACATTTGCTGCAACACGTTAACAATAAAAATCTTATTGATATGCAATCGATTTCGACAATTCACAATACATATTCTGTCGTCGGAGTTGGAGTTGCAGTTGGAGTTGTCGTTGACGATGGCAATGATGCCAATGACGTCGCCAGACACGTACTCAGACAACAACAACAACAGCAACAGCACATGAGTCGTCGGCGGTTTTCTTTAACTGATTGCATATTTAGCCTATTCGAGTATATCGTTGTTGTTGTTGTTGTTGTTGTTGTTGTTGTCGTTGTCTGCACAGTGTGCCGCATTGTTTGCTGTTTTGTTGAATTGTATTTGTTGTTGTTGTTGTTAGGCTACGTGATTTCATGAAAGGCTTCTTTCATGAACATCTTCAAATGTTATTCTTTCTTTCTTTCATTCTGAACAAAACCTTATACATTCTTAGTGCGACTTTATTATAATATATTCTTTTACTTTTCTGTTTTAAATGAAATGTTTTTGCTCTTCAAGACTGCGCCACGCTTAATTACTTTCTGGGCACTTGTGCTGCAATTGTGACAAAGAATTAGCCGAGCATGCAACCAAAATCAAAAGGATGTCTCACGCCTTAGATAAATTATTTATGGGCGCACAAATAGCTAAATTAGCATGCTTGCTTTACTGCTTATGTAATTCAAGCCAACACACAAGCACACACCCATACATGCACACTCACACCGACACTCATATGCATCAAGTGCATATCATGTATTCATGGCAGTTTCATATTGTATACAAAAAGTACTTGAGCCCGCTACTCAAACGAGTGAATAAAGAAACAAGAAGAACAAGAAAAAGAAAAGTAAAGCAAAGCAAAGAAAAGAGAATGAATTTGATTGTCAACGTTGGGGCAACACTGCCGACGACATAATGAAAGTTGCAAAGCCAAACGGCTCAACAACAACAACAACAAAGTAACATTTCTATTACAAAACAAAAAGGAAGGAAAATGCAAAAAAAAGAAGAAAGATTGTTGAAACGACCCTTCAGCATTTTGCGACATGATGTTGCTGTCGCTGATAATGTTGTTGTTGTTGTCGCTGTTGTTACTGCTGCCGCTGCTGCTGGTGCCAAGCCCACTTGCCATGCCCACTAGAAATACACACGCGTACGCGTATCTGCATCTATGCCTACGATGCCAAACAGAAAAGCACATTTAAAGTACACTTAACTGCGTGTAAAGCAACCCTGAGTGACGCGCGCGCCGCCAAGCGGCGAATTCAGCATGTTGTCGTTGACATTGTGCTAAAGCAGTGGCAATGGAGGCGCATGTGATTGAGAGTGGGACAGCATCACATGAGCTTCTCTTATGACTTGACAACAGCAACTTGTGTTGTTGTTGAAGCGCTTCTTTTTGCATTTATTCTTTTCTTCTTCTTGACGCAAAGCATCGCATGTCCTTGCCAGCCTTTTTTAGCTTTTGTGTGCGCGCACATATACATGTATATACGTCATCGTGGCTGCATGCATGTATTATAGATGTGTGTGTGTGTGTGTGTCGAGAGGCATTTCATTCTTCTTCTTCAACGTTAACTTGAGCGCGACAATTCCTTTTGGGGTTGTTTCTTGGGCACTTTAATATTATTTCTTTCTTTTTGTATTTTTTGCACAATTTTTTTTATGCCAACATGGGGGAATATAAAAATTGCACATGTAGCGAAGCGTACAAAAGGATGTCCTCTCATGGCGATAAAACGGGCATGTACGTCTTGTTGTTGGTGGCTCTGTTAATGGCGGCAACAACAACGACTTCATGAGCCTTTGTTTGCGAAGAATAAAAAAAGGTTGTATAAGATGGCGCAGTGGCAAGTGCGAGAGCGAAAGCGGCATGAGCGCTCCTGTTTAAGTGGTTTGCAGACATTTATTGTTGTGCCACAATGCTTGACATGCGTGACACACCATGCACACACAGCACAGCAGAGCCATGCCCCAAAACGCCCACATACATGTTTCGCAACAATACTTCAAATGGTCACAAAACGCTGCAGGCAACGCTCAACATAGACCGAAAAAGCCTTTCCTTCCTTTACGGATTACTTCCTTCGGCCAACCTGCATGCAATTATTGTATTTGTCTACAATACAAAAACAACTTCATGTGCTCTGTTCTGTTCGGTTCTGTTCTGTTTGGTTTTGTTTTTTATTTTTCGCTTCTTTGTTACATTCGACTTAATCACAAATGCAACTTCTCAAGTTAATGACTTTGCAACATGACTTCAGCAACACAACAACAATCAAATACACGCTGCCTATGCGACGTGCATTGTTTGAAACAGGTGCAGTAAATGCAACAACAACAGCAGCAACAATAATGAGCGCCACCACCATCTAAAAGAGTTTATTACATCCTGTTCGCTTTGCCTATTATCCCTGTCTATGCATCTATGCATATCCTTTTTGTTTTGGCCAACATGCTACACAATAGCAAACGTTTTTCCGCACACACACACACACACACACGAAATGCAAACGAGGCAAACACAATTCTCAGGCAATCTTTTGGCGCTGGCAGCTGTCGGCTCGTCATTGTCCGCAGCAGCATTTTGCTTATTCACTGAGTCCTCCACTCGCACTCTCATGCATGCAACCCTTTTTCTCACTTAACTCATTTGAAATGCACACAAACACACGCACTCATACTCGCACTCGCACACACTCGGCCTGCTCCTTGTTACATCCTGGGCAAACAACAAGCTACAATTTCACAATGCGAACCGATCATGGCAACTAATTGAGAAGACGTGTCGTTCTTTGGTCACTTGTCTAGTCCTGCAATCATGTGTTGGCCACGCTTGCAGCTGTTTGGACTTGACTTAACTCGAAGGCGATGATACGCACATATGTATGTACTGAAACGCACGCACCATATTGGAGCGCCATAAAACATAACACTGCTATTTGATTATCACAATAATTGCCTGGACATGGACTTTCCTCCGCAGCCGTTAGATCTGCCAGGTACCATTAGTCCAGGCATATTCTATAATTCGCCTAATTTGCCCAGTCCACTTGTAGTGCTGGAAGTGCTAATAGGATCATTGATTGAGTTTTATATCGTCTTAGTCAGAATACAATAAATTCTAAATAAGTCGCTTATAATTAAATATAAAATATATTAAATAATTGATTTATTTAATTGATTGATTTATTTAATTGAATTTTGATTTTCAATCAACTCATTTTAAACACACTAGCGTCATCTAACGGCATGAGACGAAATTCTGAAAGGTAAATTATCTCAAGTTCGGCGTGTTTGCTACGAACACATAAGGCAATATGGTTTTGTGAGGAAAGCAAAAATCTGTATGTACATATGAGAATTGTGTTTCATGTTTTTGTAAATCCAACTTTTTTCAGGCGTTTTTCACTTGAAAAGTGCTCCAAGAGATCTAATTTTCCTTAAAGTTTCCCAAGTTTAACCGAATGTTGGTCCCTCTAGCCAATCTAACTATGGCTCTTTGAACATGTGGCTCCGGGCTGTTCTGTCCGCGAAACCCAGCCTCAAATGCTCAATAAACGCAATCGTTTCTACTCCGAAACGACTCAGCCTGAGTCATGTGATTGATCATGTCTTCGCGCAAGAAACGAAATAACACTCAAACTTAGCAGGAGAAAATTTTCATAGAACAACATCTCAGCCAAGAACATCGAACATTAAGAACATAGAATAAGAACATAGACACATAGAAACATAGCATTTGAGTTTCAATGTTTTTTACCCCTGAAGCGAATGAGTGAGTGGCTGAGTGAGTTATTTCGTGAGTGAGTTTTTCTGCAGGGGCAAACAATTTCTATGAATTTAAGTGGAGTGGAAACTTTCGAGCACTTTATTCCGCTCTCAATTTTGCTGTTGTTGCATTTGTTTTTATGGTTGAGTATTTTATTAAGTATGCAAATAAAAAGGGGAGGAGTGAGTGTTTACACAAATAGGTGGGCAGCAGATGTGCTAATTAATAAAAAAAATCAGCATATTAGACAAAGAAAATAATTTATCGTATTTACTAAACGAGTAAATAGCAAAGTACCAAAAACAGTAAGAAGTAATAAAAAAAATTATAATAAAAAAACACTGGAATTCAAAATTTCTAACTTTCAATTATGGCTTATATACTTAACAAGCAAAACGGAAAAAACCTCAACAATGAGCAAAAGTTGCAAAACAATTTTCATTAGACGACCAAAGTTTTTAACGTTAAAAATTTCAACCCCACAATTTTTTTTTTCGCTCTTTTCTAAGTTAAACAAAAAACTGACGTTAGGCCAAACTTGAACACATGGCCAACCCAAACCCTCTTATTCGCCCACACCCCAAAATGAGAATAACAAACACCAAAATCAGATTTATAATGGCGTAACTTTTAAGCCATCATCACCTGGCAAGCAAGGATGTAATAGGAAATCAAATAAAAGAAAAGATTTGCTAAAAAGAAAAATCAACGAAAGTTTAAGCAGAGAAAGAAGAAGTAAAAACATTCAAAAATAATCAACGAAAAAAGTTCAATTTTCAAATTGAAAGCAAATGAGCGTGCAACAGAGCAAAATGAAAGTCCAAAATACAAAAAAAAAAAACAAACAAACAAAAAAAGATTACAAAATGTTAAATTAAAATGAAAATTACCTATTGTGGCAGCCAATGAAGGAACTTTTACTGGCAAACGGCAGACTCGTTTTGGACCCATTCGTGCTTTCTTTCATTCACACACACACGCACACACTCACTTACTAATGCTGCTGAAGCCCCGGTCGATGACGACAGCGCTAACGTTGATAATGTCCTGCCTGCTGCCCATTGCCTTGCAGGACTTAATGCGCCGTTACGTGCTGGATTCAAGCCGTCAGGCTTTATTAGTTATTTTCTGCTCAATTTGTGCTCGAGGCAGGATAACAAGAAAAATTATTTTCATTTCATTCATTTTGCTCGCACACTTTTAAATGGAAAATGGAAAAAAAAAATTACGCTAAGAATAACTCAGCGACCACCGCTGGCAGGCATGAAGCGAGTATAGAAGGTATAGAAAATAATAATCAAAAAGAACAAAAAACAAATTAGAAAAAAAAATATTACAAAAAAAAACAATTTTTTTCAAATGTTCTTATTGGATTTTATGCTCATGCCTCATTTAGTTTATGTCGACTTCGATTTTTGTATTCTTCTTTTTATGCGTTAATTAGTAAATCGTCTTCAATTTCATTGTTCGAATGCTTAAGGAATTATGACCAATTAAAATTTTGCTGCTTTGATGTGAAAACGCATTTGAAGCATGTTGAGTGCACTTTAAATGATTACATTTTTAGTTCAAGCATCTTGAACGCTCATAACAAACAAGTAAATTAAATTACATATAAATTCGCTACATATTACAACAATAAATAATAAACTTGCATAAACATGCAACACCCTCCGAAATGTCATCAATCGCCACGCCTTGAGTAAGTCGTACGCAGCAGCGCAAAGAACTGATACGACATGCTGATCACCTTCATAAAGGTGCGCAAGGAAATGGGCGGAAAAGTCGGTGGTCGAATCGATGCCGGTTTCTGGCTGCGCATGATGAGCATCTGCAACATTTGATTGTAGCGCTTGTTGCACTGAAACCACCGTTGATTGTAGGCGGCATCGCCCACGCGCAAGCTCTGCACATGACAACATGAGAGACGTTCAGATTTGTAATAGTAACGAACACTCACCGACACAATTAACTCATCACCGTAGAAGCACACAATGAAAACTTGCACCAGCGAAGTTGTCAAGAAGATGCCATAAATGAAAAGCACCTCTAAAGTGGCCTCGGACACTTGAAAGGCAATGAAGCAAATCTGCATTGAGGCGACCAGAAAGTTGAGCAGCAACGATAAACTAAAGATCGAGTTGACATTCTCGCAGAGCCTGCGAAAAGTCGCAATTAGAAAAACCAAATGCAAAAATCAGTAAGCCATCATAGACATACGCCAAGCACTTGTCGTGGTAGGAAACCATGCGCTGCAAGAATTGCAGATTCTTCTGTGGCTGACTCGCAAGGCACTCATACTGCTCCAGTTGCCTTGAGATGTAATCGAAGTGCATGCAGAGCTGCGTCAGCGCAACAATCAACGTCAGGTCGGCACAGAGAAACGCCACGCCCGCCAAGTAGGCGCCATGTGCAATGTCGGCCGAAGTGAGCCAATATGCCAAGCTCGTGCCGGTCGCGTCGTAGGGAAACCAAATGTTAAAGCCGAAATAACGCTCGAAGGTGGACGCGCCGAACAAGTAGAACCTGATGGTGCCTTTCAGCGACGGATAGAAGGAGAAGGTCGACGTGTAGGCTAAGCAGAGTATCGAGATCACATACATGACGCGCTTCGTGGTCGAGTAATACTTCTCCAGATTGTGTTGCTCCTGTGCTGCGCGCGTTACCGGGAACATGTCCTCCAACGTATCCAGCATACTGTTGAGAGTTTTCTTGTGGTACGCCAATGCGATTTGCTTAAAGTCCGACACAAAGGAGAAGGCGATACATGGACCAACGGCAATGGCCGCCTTCACGGTCTCGTAGCTCTGCAGTGCAATTACAAAGTATATGATTTCGCCGACCACCAGCAAATTGAAGTTTAAGAAGCCAATGTATAGGTAAATCTTCAGCAGCAAATTAAGCGTTGCATTCGTCGAACGATGTGAGTACAAGTCCTCGCCAATGGTTCTATAGAAAATGACCGGCACACTCATGAGATCTGTGAATTTCCGCACTTTGGTCATTTTAGTAATTTTTTTTTACTGCTCAATTGTTCACGGATGAGTGGAAATATGTTAACTGTTACACATGACTGTCGTCAGTGGCTTTTAAAGGGAAGGCAGTTCCATAGTGCAAGGAGCCAAAACTTTTACGCGTTATCATTGACAGTTTATAATAATTATAGGTTTCGGAGTGTCAAAAGTTTTCAGTAAACTTTATAATTTCAGGTGTGAACAACTTTCTTCAGGTGCAGCTGAAAATTCTCACAAGTGATTTCGTTTGTCCTTCGATGTTGGAAACATTTAACTAACATGACTTTGGAAAAACTCAATGCATAGGTAAGTTTACTAACAAGACGGATTCTTTTGGCGCATTGAAGGGGAATTCTAGAAACGAAGAAGTTAAACATACTGTAAGAAATATTAAAAGTATTTAGAGTGCAATAATATTTTTAATTCTTATTCTGGGAACTAAATTTTATTTACATTTTTATATACAATTATAACTTGAAGAAGACATCCCCAAGTTTTTTATACATAGTTTCACAAAATTCCCACTTTTAGATAGAGTTCCTGACTTTGTTGATCTTGAAAAATTGTAAGACCTTATATAAGTGCTAAGGCAGCAGCGGAGTTTGACGATGGGTTTAAATGAAATAGTCAGAAAAAAAATTAAAGAGGGCAGATGGCTCGCCCATTAAATATACAAAAAACATTATATTTGAATCATCCAAAAAAAAAAAAAGTTTTTTGTAATTTTGTTAAATCAATTCTATTCATAAAATCGAATTCAGCAAAAATTTCTTTCGCAAATATTTGATTAAAATCGAATTGAAAATTAATACGCTTATGAATGTATCGCAACCGCTGCCAATCAGCTTTGAACGGAAGAAACCCCACGAGTGCAAACATTTAACTAAAAAAAAATTTAATAGGCATTTTTAACGCCACCCACTGAGGTATTTTTTGCAACGGCTTAGCCAGAGAAAAAAAGCAACAACAACAACACAAACACGGCTTAAAAGACTGAAATGAAAAAAGCGAAAAATAAAATGATAAAAATGCATAAAACGCAATCACAATCATCTACAATAATCTACAGCAGAGGGCGAAACCAAAGAGAAAAAGTGCTTATTATAAAATTTCACAGTTTTTCAATGAAATGCAAAACAAAATGAGTGCAAAACAGGCAAAAGCGAAAAAAAAAACAAAATAATAATAATAAAGAAAGCAAAACTGAAATGGCTTTTAAAAATCATAATGGCAGCTAGTAACAAGAGATTGTGCACAAATAGAAATACAAAAATAAGGGAAAAAATATATAAAACATTTACCACCCGCTGCCGCTGCCGCTGCCGCCATCATCATCATCATACTGGCAGTCATGGTCGTCAACGACATTAGCGGTGGGTGGGTGAGAGCGGGTGTTGTGCAGCGGCACAACGTTGATGAGCAAGCCAAAAACGAACGATCAATGCGCAATGGAACGACCTAACGCCCTCAGTCTCACACACACCGCCACCAAATACCCCTCACCCAATCATACATTCACTCAACCACTTACTCATACTATTGCAAGCATCCCACAAGCAACGTCATCGCGAACGGGACTCACGCGCGACCACTTAAAAAACCTTATTCGCATTTCAAACTGCAACCCACAAACAGCAACATCGCTCAACGACCTCCTCCCCGACCGACCGACCGACCGCCCGCCCACCAATCACTTTCACCCCAGACCACTCAACCAAACTCAATGTTCAACGTCGTTCTCGTCATCGTCATCGTTGTCGCTGTTGTCGTTGTTGTCGTTGTCGTTGTCGTCGTCATCTCGTTATTATTTTGGTCCATTGACGCTGCGGGCCATGTAAATATGTATGTATATTTGTATATACATTAACTTAATGCGCCGCAGAAGCCAACGAAAACAGTGCTGTGAGTATGCAAGCACAACCCACACCACCATCCACATCGACATCACCGTCGACACCGACACCGCCACCGCCATTGCTATCAACTTTGCCAGTATGGTTAGCATGAACCTCGACAAGTCCCGGGGACGCGCTACGACCCCAGCCACTTTGACTGTATGGCAAACACCCTCGTGACGAAGCCGCTCCTGTTACCAATGCCTCACTGGCCGAAACGTTCATGTCCCGTATCGGAATCGTTCGCTCGTTCGTTCGTTCGTTCGCTCACGGCTCGATTGTTCGTTCATTCGCTTAGGCCTTAGCGTGAATTTTATGCCAACAGAGGGCAATTTTTTTTTGTTGTTTTCTTTCTATAATTTCAGTCTCGTTTGCATTGCGAATTTACAGAAAATTTGCCTGATGGTCGCTTATTTGTTCTTGCTTATATCAAAATTTTCTACACCCCTCAGTTTTATGTGCGATTTTTCCTGCTTTACTTTTTGTCCATTTGCTTTGACTTGTATATTTATGAATTTTATTGGGTTTTTTTTCTTCTTACAATACACTCGACTTATAAAATGGCGTCTGTCTCAAATGTATTGAATATGTGCAAAGTGCTCTAATCGACATTTGTTTATGCCAATCAAATGAGACTTCAGTTCAACTTTTATTGATTGATGCGATTTTATTTACTAAACATTATTAAAATACTCAGATACATTTTTATATGCTAAGTCCGAAATATCTCCGATGTTGTTCAATAATTAATTATGAGCAACGCACATTTTCTCAGTGTACCGTCAACACGGCAGTTTTACTAACATTTGTCGCATTCTTTGAGCTTTCCATAGTCACAAAATTATTTCACGATTTTTTGCATTCTCCGCAAAGACATTATTTCAACTTTTGCATAGCGCAACGAAAAGCAACAAAAAAAACGCTTTTTATTTCCCTTCATTTACTCTCATCAGCTTTTAATTTTGTGCTTTCCTTTCATGCTACAATTTTTTTTCAGTATTTTCTTAGAATTTCTGCTTTTTATTTTCTTTCGTTCTTTTATTTTTTTGTTAGTTCGCCACGCCAACATCAATGCAGCAGTTTCACTTATAAAGGAAACAACAGCAAAAAACCAAAACAACAAAAACAAAATTCTTCTTCAAAAGACTGGCACTCTGACCCCGCCTGTCCACAACACTTCCCACCGGCCCTCTGACCTATGCGCGCATTGCTAATGAGATCTGCTGCCATCAAGTGAGGCACTAACTTTTTCATCTTTTTTTTTCTTCTTTACTTTTTCGTTGTTTTACGTCTTCTTGATGGCATTTTTTTCATCTTTTTGCCATTATTTCTTTTCGTATATTTTTTCGTTGTCATTTTTCGCCCTTGTTGCTGCTTGTGCTTGTGCTTGTGCTTGTCTCCATCTCACCTTGCGTGTCCTTTTTAGCGACGCCCCAAATGCGATGCATGACTGATAAATGTCCTTTTGCTTGTTAAGAATGTCTCTAATGCCTGACAACGCCAAGAGCCAAACCGAGCCGAGCCGAGCCAAGCCAAGCCAAGAACTCAGTCAGGCGGCTCAAATGGCCATTGAGGCTGAGGCTGAGGCTGCAACTGCGACTGAGGGTTGGTTGTGGGTGGTTGGGTGTACCCTAGTTGTTTGAATTGTCTATGGCAAACGTCCGCATTTGGACACGCCGCGTTGTTAAATTAGAAAAATGTAAATTTATTTTAATTAAGATAAATAAGTAACAAAATGTTTTATGGAAATTACGTTAACGACGTTACTTGTTTCAATGCTGATGATGATATTACTTTCAAGAGGCGACACTCAAAACAACAACAACAAAACACTAAAAAAATGAGAGAAAAACATACAAAAAATATATATACAACGTTGACTTGAACGAATGAAAAGCTTCTTTAGTATGCAAATACATAATCAAGAGTGAAAAAAAAAATAAATATTACAATAAGAAGAAAACAACTGTACACGCTTCTAGGATTTCATTTTTGCATTTGTATACGTGCATTGAAAAAGTTTTTGTATTCACTTGTGCCATCGATCGATACTTTTTCCCTCATTCATTCATTCACGCACTCATTTATTTATTTATTAATTTTATTATTTCACTTCTCTTATCGGCACTCATTGAAGTTGTTCGCAAAAACTTTTAATTGACGGCTTTCTGAAATTGCTTTTTTTTTTATTTTTTTCTCCCGTATTTGTTTGTTTAAAACATTAAAATAAAAAAAAAAAAAGGTAGAAAAAAACACAGTTTCATTGTAAAACTTTTGCATAGAATATCATTTTAATTAAGCTGTTTAATTTTTTATTACGCAACGGATTTATACATGAGCACATCATGAGTGTTAATTGAAAATGTTTGCCTTTCAGAAAAAAGCATTCATTGAAAATATTAAAATAACATTTCGATTGCATTTATTATACACTTGAGCTGGACAACATTGCAAATGTTTGAAAGGAAGCGAAAGAGCGCGTGAGACGGACAAAAAGAAACCATGTATATATACGATTATACACTTTGGATCATCAATTATAGAAAAAGTCCTTAATATATGACAAATTTACACTTCTAAGAAAAACGGTGCGTAAGAATATCAAATATTAAACTCAACTTCTGTCAGTAAGTAAAGAAATCATTGCCATTTATAAAGAAACAAAAAAAGGACTTCAAGCTTCGACGCCATGCTGTTCTTGTTCATTGCCTGATTTCAAGTACTTCAGTGCCAATTAAAAGCGTGTAAATAATTTCAACAATTATGATTTTAAACTCTTTCAATTCAACGCTCAACGCGAGCAACAACAAAAAAAACAGCTTGAATAAATTAAGGCGAACCTGTTTGAACTTCTTTAGACACAAAAAAATATTAAAATTCATTTGCATGAAAATGAAGCACGAAACAAATTGAAAGAATGAAAATGAAAAAAAAACAACAACAACGTCGAGAAGTTTACATTGAATTGACACGGGTTAAAAAGGTAAGAAACCAAAAGATTCAAACCAAAATAATGAAAAACTCGCACATAAATCGTGGGAACATTAAACAGAAGAAGAAATGTTCTAATTATGCAGGCAGAAGAAGAACAAGAAGAAACAGTGTGGTTGAACTCGAGCTAAAAAAAATGTCATTTCACTCTTTGGCAGGACAATTTCGATCTTTGGCTTAACACGAGAGCACAAACAAGAACTTGTGTTTGCTTTTGTCATAGGACTCATAAACGAATCAAAGCATAAATGAATGAATTGCATGAATGACAATGACAATTCACAAAAGGGTGATTGTTCTCACAGTGGCGATCAGCGTTTATTGTATGCCGTAGCCTCTGCCAATATGTCCTGTGCCAACATCCTTTTCATACAGCTTAATTTGCATACGCCGCTCAATTCAAACGCGCGAACGTCTTTTCAAGCTGCTGTCCCAATTTCGTCTGTAACCCTTTTTTCACTCTTTAATCATTTTGCATATTTAACAGACGTCATCAAAATTTGTTTGAAAAATTGTGTTAAAAAATAACTGCCGTGCTTTACTTTTAATGGAAATTTTACCTGAAAAAGTATACGGTTTTCCAGCACAAAGTGAGGAACAAATTCGAATCGTTATAAATTTGCGTTTCGATCTAGATTTCTAGTGTGCAGCTGGGACGACTCAATCTCATATGTGGCGGTAAAATTTTCTACAGCTTTGAAAAATGAGAAAATATTTTTATAAAAAATACCACAATATTTAAAAAAAAAAACAATAAAACCGGTTTCAGTTCATAGATTTGGGCAACAAATTACTTTTTTGTTATTGTTTCGTTTTTCATGGTTATAAATGACATAGGCAGTCGATTACAGAATTTGTACCGAATTGGGTGAGTTTCATTCAAATAATCATAAAGAAATATTAAATCTGTCAATTTAGAAAGCTGTCATTGTATAGATGAAGGACAACTGCACGATTCGAAAACCAGTAAGGTTGCAGTCAGGACAGCTTCAATTATTAACAACTGTTTCCAGGCGTTGCCACTCCCATTTTTCCATCGAAACTGATTTCACTTCTATTTTTACTATTACTTAGGTCTAGTTGGTTCAGGATATACTAAAACGTTTTTTCCATATTATATTTAAATATTATTACACTGTATCCCAAGTTTCTGACCTATCGGTTATATGGTTCCAGAGATATTTGAGAACGGACATGGCTAGATCGGTTTTTCTTTCAATACTGAAATACTTTATAGGGTGTTACATACACACCTCTCTTTGGGTGTTACATACACGTCGATGCGCACAAGACTGTTTACCTTTGTACCATAAGGCATAGCGTATAAAAACCATTGAGAAACATTGTAAGATCCAATAAAACTTGCAGAGATAATCAAAACCATAGCCACACTACAAGCAGTCTTATGACAGTCAGACATAATCAAGGCTTAACATGACAGTGGCCTTACACTGTCTCAATTGACATAAAATTAATGGAACTTTGCGTTACTTTTTTCTGCAACAACCAAAGCAACAAGAACGGCAACAATGTTGGACACATTTACCAGCAATAGCAAAAGTTTGTATGCAATCGATTTATGTCTGGAAAAATTGTCAGCGCTAAAGTGAGAATAATCAAGAGATTTATGTACGAATCAGCAACTTTTACTTTTTTAATGTTCGAAAACGAGTTTGACATTTCTTACAATTTGCAACAAACTTGACCACTAAACATAAATGGCAACGAACGCGATCGACAGTCGAACCAACGAACCAACAAACCGATCGACGGTCCGCAACATTGAAGCGATTAACGACTCAATAATCATAAAAATTTATCACTAATTTTAAACTGTAAGCACATTAGCACAAAGTCGAATAGAATAACATAAAAATCAAAACCAATTTAAATGCACGTTCAATTCAACAAGAATCAGACAAAGTCATGGCGTTGCACAGCGATTCGAATTGACTTTGGCAAAGTATGAATTTAAACAACAAAGCGATTGAGATGACATGCGGCAATTATGTTAACATATCGGCCCAAAAGATACATGAAATATCTCAAACTATTGTCAATTAATATAACATTGGAATTGTGTGAGAGTGTGTGTGTGTGTGTGTTGAGATGAAGTTGAAAATACAAAGTCACAAGACAATACTAAAGCGAATCGGTTAGAAGGAACGTATTGACTGACAAACGGTAGGAGTCATATAAAAATAATTTATTTATTCATATAAATACGTTCATACAAATATAATTCTACTTGTCCGCCTTAGGTTATATGTCGAATTTGCATTCCAGAATGTGTTGAACAAGTCGACGACGACGACGACGACGACGACGCTTGTGACTCTCAAAGGTTGACGCTTGACAACAACTACAACTACAACTGCAACAAGAGCAAAGGCAAAGGCAAATACAACAGTCATAATCATAGCAATAATAATAATGAATTTTAATGTCGCGCATTAACAATTTTGCATTTTAATTGTAAGTTGTACTCAACAACGAATGCAACTTTGGAAACTGTCTTAAAGATTTAAACAAAAAAAAGAATAAGTAATTGTTTTTATTCGCTTTTGTTTTTTTTTTTGTTTTTTGTTGTTTGTTAACCCGGCTTGGGCGGTTCGCTTGTGTTAGCTTCGATTGCTGTCGCTGCTGTTGGCCCGAGTGGGTTGGCATAAATTGTTGCTGATATGATTTAGTGACATGGAACAATGTATTGGAATTTATTGCAAACATTTAAGCGGTTTTATGTCAGCGTCGCCCAAAACGCGTGGTAAATAAAGATAAACAATTTGAACAGACAACAAATAAAATTAGTCAATTCGCGTTGATTTTTCTACAATTCAAATTTCATGTGTGTTTTAAAAAATAATAAATAAAAAAACTGTCGTATTAAATGTAATTTAGCATGAGTAGTGTTGAAGTTTTTTGAATTGGCAGACAACTTACATTGCTCAAATTTTTAAATGGACATCCAAATAATTGAATCGATGTTTACTAACTTCAAAGTATACGACTGACTTGTATCTCCTGAATGTCTAAAACAAAATGAAACGCGCTAAGTTCACAAAACGTATGAAATGCCGCTCAGTCGCCATTAACGCTTAAGTTCAACTGCCTTAAAGTCACTTTGTGGGCGTTGGCGTCTCAATAATCGTACGCTAAGTCATTTTCTCTTTTTTTTTTTTGGGTTTTTGTGCATACCCATTACGAAAAACGATTCCATCATTGTCAACAATAAACTATTTTTTATAGACATTGAGCTGGCGCGCTTGGCTGACTTGGCGGCAGCTTGCATTGCATTCCATTGCAGTCACATAAAGTTTACGCTTGTGCCGGCACTACAAGAAAGAGGAGGATTTTCATTAGTGCTTAAATTGTTTTCCAATTTGCGATCATGAAGATGGCGTGAATACGTTGAGATTGAGTATATGTGCCTTTGCTGGTGGTCAATCCGCCAACCAAGCTAATAAAAGTACGCGGTATTTAAAATATTGCTGGAGTGAATGAGGCAATTAATGACCAAGCGGACAACAACCAATCGCAAATTTATATATGCCTATCATTTCAGCAGACTGGGTGAGTCAAATACATTGCAGCACTCAATGAAAAGTAATTAGTAATATTTAAGCGCTTTTTTTTTATAAATTGTAATCTGAAAGTGTGTAAATAACTTTTAAGGAGCCGATTTTTCACCGCTGCTGATATACACCATCATTAAAAATAAAAAAAGAGTACTTTAAGTGTGACCATATTGAGTTCCCATGAAAGTACCAACATGATGGCCTTCGTCACACTTGTATTCATTCGAGCATGTTTGTATATTTTGCCCGTAATGGATTAAATATTTACTCATAATTAAAATTCAGCATTATTCACACTTGAAAAGCCTACACACACAAACACACTCGCACATGTGCTGAGATATCGCACTAAAAGGCGCCCATTGAGACAAACTCAAATTCAGTCTTCAGCCAACTGAGGGCCACTGAGCTGTATGGGTATATGTATATGTAGTTGGAGTTGAGCTTAGCTTAGCTCGCGTTGGTGGATTTTGTGCCTTATTTGCAAGACAACAACACCATTAGCCCCTTGGCAACACCGACACTAACGCCAACGCCAACGCCAAAATCAACTCCACCAACACCAACACCAATGCCAACAAGGATACTAAGCGAGAAGCGAGCCGGCACAACACTAACAACAACTAAGAACAACGTAAGCGTTAAGTAAAGTAGATGAAGCTGATGAGAAATAAAGAGACTTATGCACAAATTAAACAAGTCGTGTCGTCGTGTCGGCATATTTAGCCAGTCAGCCAACCAGCCCGCCAGCCAGCCAACAGTGAAAGCCAGCAAATGAGCCAACTCATACCCACAACAAAGCATAGAAATGGACGCAATGGAATATGTTCGAGGCGCCGCAGTTGCAACCTAGAATGGGTATGAAATCATACAATATCAGGCAATGGCAAACGCCGGCGACAGTGGTGGCCGCACGGCAAGGCACGGCACGGCATGGCAATGTCGGTGTCGGTGCTCTGCACACTCAAGTCTGGAGCGCTCATAATTAAAACTGGCGCTGAATGAAATCGCATAAAATGAATTAAACATTTTAAGGCTATTTTACGCTGCGATGCAATGCAAAAGTCTGAGGTGAGAAGTTGATATTTGTCCTTGCTGTGTTCAACGACGCGCTCACAACGACAATAACAACAACAGCAACAACGATGACGATGACGTTGACGGTGCAAAGGATCAGTATGAGAACTGTTGTTGATGTTGATGTTGATGTTGAAAGCTAGGCTACATCATTATATTCCTCTCGGGACAACTGCAGCGTTAAATGAAATATTAATGGCGTAGATGTCATCAAGATGGTGTTTGGAGTGTCCGTCCATATGTCCGTCCCACCACTTCACTTGTTTCCACACTGCCATCCAATCTCTTCCTTTTATTCGCTGCTTACACGCTCTTGAGAATTTCATGCGGCAACATTTTAAGTTTTACAATCTCACACTAATAAGTTTAGACACAGGCAGGAAAGCTGACAGTGAAGGCAAGCAACCAACCAACGAACGAACGAACGTTCATCTCTAGATGCGTAGATTTCATGCATTTTTTGTCTGAAAAACATTTTTCAAGTGCATCATTATTTGTTTGAAGGCACACTGCATTGACGTCGGCGACGTGCGGCGTGGCGTGGCGTGGCGCGACGAATCGAGTGACGAGTGTGTAGAAATTGCATGCAACGTGTTTGCGTTGCATTATTAATCCTGCCAATGTGTGTACACACGCAAGGATTTCAATGACGGCGACAGCGGCAAAAGCAACGGCAATGGCAGCGTTGCTTTGCATTGCTTTTTGCATCTCAAGTGGTTTTTCATCTACATACAAAGTCAAAGCTTCGTTCACTCTCCATTTTTTTTTCATATATTTTTTTTTTTTTGTATCCTATGAGTTGCTATGAATGCCAAATGCAAACATTCATAATGCGACTGAATACTACACTGAACTGTTATGTATGCCTATGCCTACCTTTTGTTAATATGACTGCGTACATACATGTGTATGCATATCTGTGTGTACATGCCTGCGTGTATGCGTGTGTATCTGTTTGTTGAGTGCATGCTGCATAATGGGATGTCTGATGAAGCTCTTAGTCGGCATAATTACTTTTTTTTCCCAACTCACTCACACGCACAAATACACATATTTCACATATTCTGTTTTCATTCGCAACAATATTGCTTTAGTCAATGATTTTTCAAGAGTTGATTTGCTTAGCACAAAACATGCTGCAAAAAAAAAAGCACGGAAAATAATGGAAAATTTCGATATGCTGCATTTTCTAATTACAATGAAATTTTTTATTAACAACACCTCACCGAAAAAAAAAAACTACAAACCACTTTATTTCAAAGCAAACTTTATTGATTAAAGATTAAGTTAAAATTAAAGGGTATACAGTCCATATTTTATTTAAAGCAATGGTAAAAAGATTTTGGGAAAGTTAAGAATCAAGATGGTAAGAACTTTTTACTTTAGTTCAATTATAATTTATGCCTTAATGGTTCACTGCTTTGACAAAACTTTTCTCGCGTTAAAGGTTTGAAGCTTCGAAGCTGTGAAGTTACTTTGTATAATTATATAAAAAAGTGTCTTCTAATTAACTGCAACACTTCGGTGCAACACACCAGAAACCACAAAGCACGGCAGCTCCTTTTTTTTCAAGATTGTCGCTTGCCTCTTATAAAGAGACGACACAGAAGAAAAAGACCCAAAACTTGCATTAAGAATCCTTATGGCACACAACACAAGAGTATAATAGTTTTGTCAACAGGAAGTCTGAGCAAAAGACATGCAAACAAAAAACTGTGAAATAAAAATGAGAAGCGCGCAATTTTATTTTTTCGCCTTTTTTCACTGAGGAAAAATTGTATGGAGCGAAAGAAGCGCAAACGTGGATTAAAAGCAAGTGCCAAAGCTAAGGAAAACGTTAGCATCTGCAGGAATTGAAATTGAAAAGATTTCCCAGAGTGAAATTACTTATCTACGCCCGACGTGGCAAAAGGATGCCATGGAACCGATCCAATGAAAGCCAAGCTGAAGTGAACCAAACAGAACAACGGCATGAAATCAGACGACATGGGTTTGGAAGCGAAGAGTCCGAAGCAGTGAGCAGCGTACGTGAGGAACAGGAAATTTAATAAGGAAACCCCGGGGTGTTATATTGTACTTTGTGCTAAATAATAGTTATTTAAGGGGATTTTTTTGCGCATAAATGATGAAAATATAAAGTATGAAAAATGCGCGTTAGAAACATTCATTACAACACTTGTTGACTACAGTTTTGGCATGGCCAACGGCCAGAACAAAAAAAAACCAAATCATCTGAAACCGCATGCTCAACTCTGGGCCTATTTGCCATTATCTGCTTAGGTAAATGAGTTCTTAGCGCAAAATGTTCGCGGCGTTGAATATTTTTCGTAATTTTTAATTATTTTTATTACGTCTAGAATACTCTGCGACATGCCAAACCTTCATAATTAAGATAAATTAGGGAGAAAGAGAAGGAGGAAGGAAGTTTGCGCAAATTGCGGAAATGAAATTCTACAAACGTTTACAAAGATTTTTGTATTTGCGTCTACCGCATTTTGCGCCTTTTCGTCTTTTTGGTTAATTTAGTGAATTTTTGCTTGGAATTGCGGTTTTCGACGCCATGCAAATCACATCTTTGCAATGAAATGAAAGCACTCCGTCGTTTGCCATATTCAATTGCACACTACTGAGGTTGTTCGTGGCCTTATCACTTCAACATATTTACATCGGACAATTGTAAAGAGAACCCGTTATGCTTCATTCATATCTGTACTCGTATTTTATTCAGTCTGTCTTAAAAATATTTAGATCTACAACCTGACGGCGAATAGCGACTAAAGGTCAGTAGTGTAGACGACGATATAGAAACCCATTAATGATCATGTTTTAATGTACATATTGACGTAAACACATTGACTTGTAAATGGAAACTTTTTATGGGCTTCCAAATTTTAAACCTCTTCAACACCCAACACTCTCGACAAACATACTCATCATCATAACACAGAGTCTATGTAAACATATTTACATCGTTTTAAGTACCGTAGCGTGTTCTCAATGCACTATGCCTGAACTAATATTCCTTAACTGTGCCCGACAAGAACGCAACCTTTTGAACGACTTTATTCTTTGTTAATATTTAGTGCTTCTTTTTTTCCAACTTCTGGTTCGCTGGCGTCTGCGGCATTTTCGTCATTCCGTTTGAATGCAACAACAGCCACAGGGAAAATGCTCAACTGAACTCAGGTGGGAAATTAAAGTATTAAAAATAATTATTTGCACTCAAGAGACGTACTCAAATTAAAAGTAATAAATAAAAAGGCTTTAGGCAAATTAAATATTACAAGGAGGCGCAATAAAGCACATTATAATTACAATAAATAGAAACGAAGTCAATAAAAGCGCCACCATTGAATCAATCATGCTGTTGATTATTGCAATCAAAACAAATCACACAACGCACGCTTTCCCCTCTCTCTGAGCGTACTATAAGTGAAAGATATACGACGGATCAATTAACAATCAATAGCAAACAAACGGCAGCCGCAATTGATGAATCGATCATAAACTCAGCTGAGCGCAACAAAGGCCAAAAAAAGACTCACGATCGACGCAACATGAACTGAGATCTGTGACTCTATGAATTGAAAAAAACGAGGGGTAACAAGTTATTCCGGAGGGGTGCAATTCTCTACAATACAAAGGAAACAATAATGAAAAAAATTGTGTGACCCAAACTGACACCGCTCATCATTCATCAACGCGTTCAACAAGGTTTGAAAAGTAATTGCTGCAAAAAAGGTTAATAGGCTTAACTTTTTTTGTTATTGTAGTTGTTGTTGGTGTTGTTTCTATTTAATGTGAAATTTGCACAGCACTTGAATTTGTCAGTATGAGGTTTTTCTAAGTGGTAACTTTTTTTGTTTTCAGTTTATTGACTTGTCAAGCAGCGCGCCTCAATCTCATTTGTATGTCAATAGTTTGTCAAAAGTCGCATGAAAAAAAAAAATATAAAAAAATGTTAAATACACCAAAATTAGCAATACGAGTGAGGGGTGAAGGAGGTCATAAAGAAAGATAGAATAATAGTTGGGATTACAAAGAAGCAATATAAATGTTCATGAAGATTAATCGATTTTTAAGATACTTTTCATTTTCCAAAGCATTTTTATTTATTACTTAATTTAAAATTTAAACAAATTATGTGTGAATGTATCGCCTAAAGCGTTAATAAGTGTTATAAGTATTTAATTTTTTAAATATTTAGTATTATTAGTTTTATTACTAACATATTTGTATAACTATTACTTAGTAGAAGATGCAGTAAGAGACATTTCCGGCCATATAACATAATAATTGATCTCCGCTCTTTTAACTGCAATAATGAAAAAATAATGTCTTTTATAATCAAACTGTTTTTCGATAATCTGATGTTTCTATAAACAAATTTTTTAGATCAATTATTATTTTTTTTCTCAAATTATTTCTGCAGAACTGTTCTTAAAAAAAATTTAAAAGCTTAGACCATTTGAAAATAAAATTATGTAAATATGAACCATCCAAGCAAATTTTACAAACAGTCCACCAATTCTCCAATATCCTGTCAAATACCTCACGTATCTCATTCACCACAATGCTGTGAGCCTTTTAAATTTTTTTTTTTTTTGCTGCATATCAACAGACAACAGTACAATAACAAAAGTCAAAATGAATAACATAAAACGCATCCGACAGCTTGTCAGAAACAAAGCGCGCTCTTTAGGTATAACAAGCATCGAAAAATCCATTTACATTAAAATTTATAGAGCAGAAACTACGTTTTTTTTACATTTTATAAAAAAAATGTTACAGTTTGACTATAAAATTACAATTTTTTTTTTTATAAAAAAAATGCTTCCTTTTTTTAATAAAGAATACATCAGCATGTGATTTGAAGAAAAAGTTACTTGAACAAATTTAACATTGCGACCGGAAATTATGTGCGTACGTAGGAAGCAACAAAAAAAAAATGAACATAACGACCCATCAGCACTTTTTTGTATTTTTTCTACGCTTTTTTTTTTAATTTTTCGACTCTTATTTTAACAATTGAATTATTTTCTGTACGTGAAATGCAAAGTTTTTCACGCGTTTTTTTAATAAGTTGTTGAAGAAGAGAAAAGCACGATTCGTGCGTCATAAACAGCGAGGGGTGGCAACCGTATTTTATTATGTGCCCATTATGGCAGCCCACCCTAAGAGTAGAGCTGCTGATCGTCATCACCATGGTGTCAAAAAAAAAAAAACATTTCAGACACGACGCGTAACTGACTTGGACTGGTTTCACTTTTTTTTTTCTTTTTTTTTACCAAAAAAAATACTTTTGTTACAAATTTTTAGGAACCTTGATTTGAATTTCTGATAGTCAAATGGATTTCATCTTAAATTAAGTTAAAAAAAAAACATCTGTCCTTTTTTGTATTATTTAGAACTCTTAAAAATAAGTTATATACATAAAAGTCAACCACCGAAATCATATCTGAAATTTTCGCAAGCCGAGCTTACGTCCAAGTAGAAAAACTGATCCAAAGCATTTTGCATAACCTCATCAGAAAAATTATTGTTTATTAATGCATTCAAAGGCTTATGTATCATTCAGCTCAAGTTTCGGCAGTTTTGGCAATGACTCTGTTGCTTTTTGAGGATCTATTCACATTAACGTTTTCTAATCATTGTCAATCAGTCGAAGAAGGTTGCACTTTGGTCCTCTACATTATCAAGCGTTATTATCAATGCGGATAGACCGTTTTTGGGTAAGATATTAAATACAAATATCTGCGCTTTTGTTAAATTTCATGTCGCCCAAGGTGTGACCAAGCAAACTTGGAATATCTGCTGCGCGTTTTCAATCGACTGGATACATAAATACATCGGAAATTTGAGATTTTACTTACGCAAAGGGCCAACAACAATGCACATATACTTTATTTACGTTAATTTTTTACATGCAATTAAAATTTACACAAATACAACTAAATCCAACTACTGGACACTTTTTACACAAATTGAAAAAACAAACTACAATGAAGTGCGAAAATAAATTTCTTCTCGGCAATAAGAACATTTGCATATCGCATTCACATATGATGAAACAAAAAATGTAATTTGCAAACAACAGCTTGACTTTGTTAAAAAGTCTTAAATCAAACAAATTTTAATTTTTGTTTGGAATCTGCATTCACATAGATTTTAAAACGGAAGGTGTTCCATTTGCGCCATAATCATCATCATATTGAATATGCAAGCGTAGATAAATCTTGTGTATCTGTCAGCACCACTTACCAAGCTTCAAGCTGCTATGCGCATAAAGGGCGAGGCATCTGGACATCTGCCTTATCTGGTATGCTACCTACATATGAATGTATGTATATATGTACTTCGTAAAGCTATGAGGACCGTCAGTATACAAAGAAGGTAGAAGGAAGTTTCATTTGCATTGCCAATAATTACACACGGAATTCCTTTGTTTTGTGCACTTTTTTTAATCTTCCTTTTTTCTCGTTCATTCGTCTATGCATTCATTTTGAAATATCCCGAAAAAGGACGCTCGCGCGCTTAAATAAGCAATTAAAGGACCACAGCATGAAAAACGCAGTCGAAAATCGCCAACCCAGCAACCTATCCATCTAACGTAAGCAAACCAACGTCATCGTTTCATCATCATCAACATCATCGTCACGCTCAATATTTAGCGAAATGCTGGCATAATGGCTGGCCGGCCGTGCGGCAAAAGGAGAAGAGGCAGCATAGCCGTTTTTATAGTCAACGGTCGGACAAGCAACCAACCAGCTGTCCGTCCACTCAACACAAAAAACATACTGAAGGACAATCCGACAGAAAGGGTTAAAAAATCGTTATTGGGCTTTGTTTGCTACCGCGCTTTGTCGGATTTGATTTAAATCTCGCGTTGTACATACCTTGACATGTGGTCGTCAGACATTTACTTTGTCCCTTACCGTATTGCGACTAAACGGAAAGGGTTAATGTGCACTGTAGATTGTAAATTAGGCTACTGCGCACACCAACGTTGCCTTAAGCCAGATGCACTGAGAGAAGGCGGTCAAAAATATACAGGAATTATCGATTCTTTGTTGTCTTCTTTTGAGTTTTGTGCAATAATTAAATATTTCTAACGTTCGCTTAAAGTTTTCGTGCAAAACTTCGCATTTAACAATTCAAGTCACTTTAAAAATGTAATAAATTTGAAAAATCAGCTCTTGTAGCTCATTAATTCAACTAAGTTCAAAGAAAAGTGAGCAATTCGTTCAACAGGCAAGACTGTCGCCACAGCCACTGAAGTTCAAGTTCACTTTAGCAAAACACTTGATAATTAATTATCGTACAGGGTCGCTGTCTTTCTATCGCGAGCACCAAACACTTGAACGAGTTTCGTCCTCTTGCCCGAACATCCTTTCACCATTTAACCGGCGTTTGCGACTTCGCATCATTAGCAAGAAAAGGTCATTGTGCTTTTAATTATAAATGGCAAAGGAACGAAAACTCATTAAGCACTTTTAACCCTTTTTTGCCCTTTATGTTGCCACCGTTGCTGCTGCCGCCGGCCGCATGGAAATGACCCAGTTTTCCTGATTTGGCAGACACTTTTTCTCGGCAAAAACTTGTTTCTGGCAAAGTGACCGTGACCCTTTTCCTTGCCTAGTATATGTATAAGTATGTGTGTGTGTGTGTGTGTCTGTGCGTACATAATTAAGTAATTAAAACTTTCACAGTAAAATTCACATATACCCACAAACACGGAGTCGTCTCGGGCAAACGGTGTGAGCGCTCCCAAAAGCTTGAAAAAGGATGCTCGGGAATACTTTAGTCGACAAGTGTAAACCATGACCAACATCAATTTTATTTTGTTTGTGCTACAACATGTGGAAATTGTCGTTGCTGTTGTTGTTGTAAATAACAGGTGTCGCTTAAATCGGGCAATTTTTACTTTACTATAGCAACAGCAACAGCAATAATACAAAAACAACGACAAGAAACATGTGAACATGTTCGCATTTCCTGTCATCCGTTAGCTCCAATCGTGATTCTTGTATGTGCGTGTTGATGTAAAGAAGCAGAGGGCGAACGTGAGAGGCGGCGCCTACTCACATCTGATTTTTGTTGTTGTTTTTTTTGTACGTTTTCATGCAGCGACAGAATGCAGATGTTGCTGAAACGCGACACACACATACGCACACACACGCGCACTTACAAATAAATCGGCTGAGTCTGAGGCTGGTCTGGTCTGGTCTGGTCACAGTTCAACCGCATATGGTCATTGTCCTTCACATTGACACATTTTAAATTGTCTGCACTCGGCCACATTTTTCTCCTACCGCGCCAACTCTTCCTCAACATATCTGGTTATACTCGTACATATATGACACTCTTACACTGCGCTGTCATGCCGTTTGAGCTTCTCCCTGCCTCTTTACCTTCTCAACAGCTTTATTGTTTGGTTATTCGGTGTTGATATCTTCTGTAACCCTTTGATTCTCACGAATGCCATGCACGCATGTAACTGACCCTACGCAAGTTTTAAGCAATCTTGACATATTCATGCTGCAGTAAATATTGTGCAATTGTCCTGTTTTTTTTTGGATTGAAGTAATTCATTTAATGCTTAATACAATATTTGCATATAAAAAAAAAAAAAGTCGTCGATTGTTCGTTCGTTTGTAAAGAGCTAACATTACTCAGGAAGATAATGAATACATATCGAGTATTTTTGTTGTTGTAACAAGTGTTCATTCTTCCAAGAATCCGCATAGCTGAAATTAGCTGCTCTTGTGACATCTTAATCCCTCTTTTTTCAGAAATTTAGAATGTTTCTTTACCTTTTGACTAATGTGGGCTTGGCCACGACTTGAACATAACGCAATCGAACGATATAAATCACCAAAGTCTTAAATAGAAGCTATAAGCGCCGCTAATTAAAATTGGAAAATGTCTTTATTTCTTAATGCCTCTCAATGGCCAACTAAAAATCGACCTGCTCTTGTTTCCAGCAAAACAAACGAAGTCATCCCCACCCAGATTCAATTCAAGTCTGGAGTCCGAAGCCATAAATCTAAATTAAGATTTATTGCACAGTGGCAAGCTGCGCTTAGAACATGTGTTTTTTCGGCGCATTTTGATTAAGCACCAACCTTTGGTTCGGGTTCGATTCGCTCAGTTTGAGTTGGGTTCCTCAACGATTCCAGACTGGACAACGGCAACAACAACGACACCGTCAAAGACAACGCGTGCCAACAAACGAAAGCGCCTCTCACACGTTTCTAACCGTGAAGAGGGCACTTGGGCAGACAATAAGAAATGCTCACCTTATCTCAATCGGGCAGATGTTTTTCGACGTCTGGGCTTAGCGTGCGCTCACAAACTTGAACTTGATACAATGAACGCGATATTGGCAATAAAAATGCAAATAAATGTCGCGGCGAGCAAGTTTTTTCATTTGTTTTTTCGATTGTCAATTGATTTATTGACGTCAAATGACTTTTGCTTTCATTTACTGAAAAATTTGTGCATACTTAAGAGAATGACCTTTTATGACGAGAATTAATAAAGGACCAATCTGTCGGCATGGAAATTAATACTATTTAAGCAATTGTGAAGCAAAAAAAATTATAAAATAACAGAACTCAACTCAATTTCTTAAAGCTGACGGCAGCAATAGTAACAAGTCTATATTTTTTTGGTGGAGTTGTCAGAACCTGCTTCCGGCATATAAAAACGTTATGACAGCCCGGTCTCCACTCCGATGAAGAGTATAATGAACGCCTTTGAGCCAAAACCAAAACGATAGCTAATGAGTACACACAAAATGGCTGACTGCCATGGCTAGGAGGCAATGCGGTAATGTCACAATGCTTTGTGAGCCTCAGTTCCGGTTTCAGCTCCCATGCCTACACCAACTTCGTCCCGACCTTCTACAAAAAAAAAATAATAATAATAGAACATTGAGCATGCAAAAATATGAGCGCTGACGCCACTTGAGGCCGCCGGATGCATGCATAGCGGAACAGCATGTTGAATAGGCCTGTAGAATCCGGCCGTAACGGTTCGTTGGCTAAATGGCTGCCTTACTGGCTGTTTGGCTGCATTATGACTGACTGCTTGCGCCTGCATGATTTTTCAAGTACATTTCGCTGACGTAAGAGTTGGCATTGAAAAAAGCAAAAACAAAGCAAAAAAAAAATCAAGTACAACAACAAAAACAAATCAAACACACCAACCAAGAGAAAGAGTAATGGAGCTTTGAGACTGCGAAAACAAAGGTGGTACTACCAAAATGCAGTCGAGAAATATTCTCGTAATTATAATACACGGAAAAAGAACTAAAAAAGAACCAAAGAGTTTAAAGTTCAACAGCAGCAAACTGCAGAGGTATTCAGTTCTAACCTCAAAAGGAACGGCATCGACAAACCACACAGAAAAACAAAAAAATTGCCAGTCAAAAGTTTTGAAGAAATAGCAACTAATTGAATACTTGCCCACATGCCACACCCACTTGGCAGATTCTGAGTGCTACCACCGCACAAATAAGCGCTCATTTTATAAGCGCGAACGTGGCGAAGACTCAGTTGTAATTGAAAGCGAGAGAAAAGAAGTGCAAGTCGAGAAAAGGAGAACCGACATCGTCTGACATCCTGTCAGCCAAAGCCAGTCAACGTATGGCGAGGCTGGTCGGCACGGAGAATCGGGTAAAGGGAGCCAATGCTCTGACCTAACGAGGGTTCATTTTTTCGACGCTACGCTTCAACGAACACGAAAATAAAAAATGGCAAAAAAAAAATCGTTAGAAAAAATGTGATTTCTCCTCCGTTGCATTTGTATTGGTAATTACGACGCATTTTACTTTTTGTAGGCTGTCTGTCCGTCCATTTGTCCCACTATGCGATGTTCATGAAACTGCCACGGGGTTGTTTTGCCGATTGTGTTGTTGCTTTTTTTTTTACTTTGCTAAAGTAATTTTTTTTCCTTTGGACACTGTCAAACCGTCGTATTCACCCTCTCTCACCCCCACGGCAGACACTCACTCACTCGCTCACTTACATTCACATTCAGTGAAACAAAGCCGTACAGAGATTTTTTCTACATTTCTGCCGGAAACCGCCATTTTCTCTCGCTGACTTCCTCTCACTCACACTTGCACAAAATTTGCGCATTGCATTAGAAAAAATGTAGGGTGTTAGCTTGGAATACTCTGTGTGGTTGAGGGTGACTGTTTTTTTTTTTTAAAGTATTCAAATACGTACATAGCCATACATATATAATTCCTTTATAAAGTTCTCTTTTCTATTTTTCATATAACAGTTTTACTTAAAATGGCGGTTATGAAGGAAATTCATAACATTCATTTTATTTTATAAGTAACTTGTATATTAATTATAAAGCCTTCTAAAATTGTAATAACTTTTTGAATATGTAATTACTCATGAGATGTTTAATAAAACCGATTGCGAAAGTAGTTTTTTATACTCTTTACGCAGTAAATGGTATTATAACTTTATTATGATGATTGTAGCACCCAGAAGGACACGTCTATGACCTTATAAACTATATACATTCTTGATCATCTCTAGAAGACGAATCGTCCGTCTGTCTGTGTATGTATATTTAATCACCTCCCACAGTTTTGAGTCTACCGTCCTAAAATTTTGCAGAGTCGTTCCTTTTTGTGCAGTCAAATCATTGGCTTAGACCGGCATAATCCAGAGTTCCAAATCCAAAAATGGTATATATTCTATTAAACACCTTTACAAACAATTGCACTAGGAGCTTATGTTGAAATCTATTCAAATCTCCAATCTTTCACTTCAAACGATAGTGATAGCTTGTAGTTTATAGTTTATCAAGCTATAACGTTTTTTTTTTATCTTTTAAGCTCCTATATTATATTGAAATAGACTCCACATAAATCAATAAAGCATTCAGACCAAGTATATTCACGACATTGTTCTACCTAGATCAAGGCAACATAGGAGTACGTAATGTTAAAAGCTACTGAATACAAAAGACGAAGGTGGCAGCGATGGATTTCAGTTCTTTAGTCAGTCACCGTTACTTTTTTAAGCTGCTTATTTGTTTTGTAGCACTAGATAACTTTTTAACAAATGCTTTTAAATTTAACAATAATTGCGAATCTACAGCTTACCTCATCACTACTTCAAGCAAATTGACATTTTTAAATATAGTATCAATGCTGCTTTAAATGCTTTTAACTATGTCAATTTAATTAATTACGATGGTCATACACACATCGGTTAAAATAAAATTCAAAATACCAGCGTGATGTCAAGTGACTTAGTGTCAGTGTTACAAAGTGCTTTGTTAAAAACATGCTAAAATACACCTAAATAAAAACAACTTGCTTCTACACTTGTGTTATCACGAATCACGGTATTTCTCAACACGCCGAATCCGCCTGGGACAACTTTGTCCGATTTTTTATTATTTTATTTATATTCTTTATTGTCAATAAACAACAAAGTTTAAAGACGTAAACATAAATTATATAAAGAAACCGCACGTACTGTAATCATCTGGATTCAGCCTTTGCAAAGCTGTTAGTGTAAATTAAAAAAAAGAACATGATGAATTTACGTAAAGGAGCCGGAATAGCACAAAGTGTGAGTGGAAAAGTTTCCTATAATAAAACATGTATTAAAATAACTTGTCATTTATTATAGCTTCAACCACTAGTTAAAAAATGCTTTGCTACAGCAGCTAAGTCACAAACATCGAATACCTACGAGGCTGTTGGCAAATCCCTCGCCTCAAAAGGGTAATTATCATTTAACACTATTACTTATCATTTACATAACTCAAAATATACGTTTTGTTAAAGATTTTTGCGACCGAATAAGCCATATGCGGCACCAGTGAATGCTGCGGACAAAGTAAAGTTGATATGTGCTAATCTTAAAATATCCAACAAAACCGATTACAAGCTAACAAATCTCGAAGAGAAGTTCAAGTTTTTAAACGCTTGTTTTGCAGATTTTCAACATAGTGTACCGAACTCTCAAGTCCATGAATTGGAGACTGTCGGTGACGTGATTGCATTTTATCAAAACTCTGTAGATACAACGGTGCCGTATGATGCTCTCAAGAAGATGGATCTCCCGGAAAATTTGCATATACAATACGACTACGTACGCTTCCATCCTGAGACAGACACGAAGTTCAATGGGAAATCTGCTTTTCCCAAGAGCTCAACACTTGTCACCGGTCTGAAATATCGTGGAAAGTACGAGGGGCATGAGGCTAAACGCTCCTGGCCATAAATTAGTTTCGGCTTTTATTGTAGTCTTATTTACTTAAATATTAAATACAACATCGTTTATCAGATCAATTAAAATAGTCTCCAACTGTTTTAAGAAGTTCAGAATTAAATAGCTCTTCAATGGCTTTCAATACACGCTCGTCTTGTAGAAGTTTCATGAGGTCTGAGTCTTGTTTGGCTGTTTCAAGATCCGGATACACAAGATCATAATTAAGCTCAGTAACCGAGGGTTTTTTCAGTATATTAAGTATTTGTTTTTGCAATTCAATTTCGGGATCGGGAGCCTTTGTTTCAACTTCACCCGACTCTGCTTTAACCTGCAGTAATCGGCGTTCCTGTAGATAATTAATAACAAGATCATAATTTGATACAGTAAGAGCATTGTTGTTAGCCAAAGCAGATAACAACTTTTGAACTTGTTCTGGGTGACGCTCATTCAATGGTGGTACACCGAAACCTCCAGCCCCTGCTTTGTTGTCTGTATGTGTCAGTGTAGGCACCTGAATTGGTGTATTATCACGCTGCATCTTTAAACGAAAATCATCCCCGATCAGCTTTATAGCATCCTCTAGTGGCATATTGCGATGTTCAGCAGGAACACCATAAAGTATGTTGACTGTTATACTTCTATGCTCTTCATGCTGTACTGTCACCAGTATCGCATACAAACAGCCACGGCTGGATATGTTTGCTAAAATTTTGCCTAATGGTACATCCTCGTTAGGAAAGAGAACATCGACACGTAGGCCGCAATGTTTCAAGCAATTCTCAATATACTCGGCATATTTTCTACAAAAAAAAAACGATACATTGTATTTTCGTTGTGGAAAAAAAAATAAGGCTTTGAAGTTACACTTACGTATTCAAGCGATTGACAACAACGATCTCGCAATCATTGTAGTGGTTTCCTGGCAGAGACGCCTCCGCTACTTGATTTTTCTTCTTGGGTGGATTTGCTGGCTTATTACCTGCATTGCGTACCGCGACTGTGTTGCCTTTGAACGTCGATTTGTTTAAAGCCGAAGCTGCTTTATTAGCGATGTCTTCTGACTCAAACTGCACAAAACCAAAGTTTTTCTGAACAAGAGATCCAAGCACTTTTCCATACGGATGACAAATACTCTCTAGCTCCTCTCGCGTGCACAAAGGTAAATTGCCAATGAAAACTCGATTTTTGATAAGTGCAGGATCCCGTATAATACTGTTTGAAAGATTCAGCTTCTCTTGTTCCGCCATAGTTATACTTTTCCCAGTACACCAGGTCTTAAGCTACACAGCGACGCCGAGGGATGGCGAATGTGTAAAATATTTTGTTTGTGCTGCACAGCTGTTTTAGTCTTTTTTTTTTGCTGCTGGCCTGTCGTACGTTGCGGTATATTTTCTCCTGACTTGATTTCTTGGTGTTAAGCAGCTGACAATAAATTGGTCGCGCTATTTGAATTTTCTGGTGTTCGTTATTTTAACTGACATAAATTAAACAAGCCAATGTTCGATTCAAATCAAGACTTCATAGAAATATAATTGTCATTATAGTTGCCTCTGATAAAACCATTAATCAGTTAAAACTGTTCATCGATGTAAAATATTTCTAACTGTTATTCCAAAATTTTTCGTAATAAAAAATTCCGGTAATAATGAATTGCAAATCAGATAGTCAGGCCAGCACATATTGCTCTGAAGCTGAGCAAATAATGCAAACAGGTATGAAATACAAGCACGCACTTATTTTTATTTTTTAACGATACCAATTTTTAATATAGACAAAAGACACTCGCCGTTACGACGTTCTCAACGTCTGCAAGAAAAATACGTGCACCACTGCAGAGGTAATTCTTGTTTGTCACCCAGTCAAAAAAGTGAGCCTTCGCATACCACACGACGGACCACCAGGTCGCCGCCTTTATTCTCCAGCTTGTTTGACGGTTCCGAACCAATAGTAATAGGTGATTCACTAGTTAAGTTGAACATTAAACCTGATCCATCAAACATTTACATCAACGGCATGGTACCATTGGGACGGACCAAAGTAAAGACTTTTTCGAAAAACGGTTCATTACCAACAAATGGTGTTCGTCCATCCAAACTAGGCAAACCCAGAACACGAAAGCCACGAAAACGTTTGGCAGTCAATAACAAGACGGGCAAAGTTGCGAACTCCAAGGTTCATCGTACTCGTGGTGGATCCAGTAAACGAGCTAAAGTTATTAACACTCGAGAACCAAGTGATTTGGTCTCTAAACCTGACCAGCAACAAAGCGATAAAAGTAAAAATTTACAGACAAATTTCTTCAACCCAAATTTTCCGTTAGTGAATTTTTCGAGCGAGGTATTGGATGCTAAAAGAAATCGGCCAATTGAACGTTACTATGTCCGCCCAAGTGAGCTCGGCCCTACGCCAGGCACCCAATCTATTCTGCCTGCGCAATATCCTTCGCATTTTTTAAACCAACTTCCACCTGGTAATAGTCCCAATATGTTTAATGATTATATTATTGGTGAAGTGCAAGCAGAGTTTCAACGTGTATTCCATGAAAAGGAACTCGATGATTACAATCGTCGTAAGCAAGAGACAGAGCAAAGTGCTTACACAAGAAACGACTCTATGGAACCACTTACCGAGGAACTGGACATACACTACTTAAATGATGATTTAACGGATGCTTCGCTTTCTGATTCAATGCACGAGATTTTTGGTACAAAGAGCTTACGAGATGTTCTTAACTTAGAACCAATTAAATATCGTTTCACCGAGGAACACTTGGCGGCTGTAGCTGTGATTTTGAATATTGAGCTCCCTCGTTTACGTGGTGTCATGAATCTCGTACAGAAATTGCCGCCGGGCGACATTACGCGGATGGCGGCAGAGTTAGCCGGCATTGGTAATATTGCGCAATTCGATATGGAGGTCGATGATAAAAGCTCAGAACAACAAATTGAGAACAGTCAGAGTCCGCGCCCTGAACAACGAAAGTTTCCCAGCCAGCGTTCGGGCAATGATGTGTAAATAAGACTTCTTTCAGGATTAGTACATACTTTCTATATTCGCGATTTTTTAACTTGTCATAGCCGAAAATAAATGTTTCTTTTGTTGTTTTAATTATTTATTCCGATGTTTTCTTTAAATTTTATTTTAAACATACTTAATTGTTACTAACTTTGCTTTGTTTTTTGTTTTTTTATTTCTTACGTTGCCTTTGACGTTGAGTGCACAATTTCTTTAAACCTTTTTTATTCACTTATGGCTAAATTTTCTATGCATACCAATTTTCTAAAGCGACGTTGTAGAGAAAAAGCAGCATAGTTATTCCAAAAAATAAATATTTACAATGTAAAAGTGTTCTTCAAACGAGCAGCAGGAACAGCAACGTTGCTCTGATGCAATCAAACGAAATTACAGGAAAGAACATACGCCGGATTTGTTTTCTTTTTTTAATACGATTAAATCATGCATGCTGCGATCAAACAAATCGAGCGACCACCGGAAAACAGAAAACTGTTGCTTTTTGGTTAATAGTTTCAAGACACATCGAAGAAAAATAAATACAATCGCTTAAAGAACATATTTCGCGCTAGGGACGACGTTCGTGCAGGTGCATTCATGCGTACGTGTCCAACTGGCGGTATATCTTTCTGTCAATCAATCTAACCATTTCATACTTAATACTAGCAATACAACTACCAACTAACCATTCCAAGTTACGATGCGCGGCTTGGTCAGTCGAAAAGGTTTTTTTTCATAATATTTTCGTATGTGTCTTTTGCAGTCTAGTAGTCACTCTCATAGTTGACATCTTGTTGCGCCTGTGTCGAATCATCGGACCGTTCCGATGTTGGCTCAAGGTCAACATCAAGACTTGGATCGTTTGTAGGACAACAGCTGGGATGAGCCATTGAGTCGAAGGCATCTTTGATTTGATTATTCGCACCTTTTGGATCCAGATCGGTCGCCCAGCTGAAGTGCATTAACGCCAGATCGATGTTGCCTAAAGTCTTGTGTATTTTTCCAATTAAATAAAAGACAACAGATTCCTTTGGCACAATCTCTTTGAGTTCTTCCAGCTCGCGCAAAGCATCTTGATATTTGCCCAACGAAAAATAAATGGAACCACGATGGAATCGTGCAAGCGGATTTTTTGGATCCAGTGTGGCCGCGGTATTCAGTGTTTGAAGTGCCAGATCTTTCTTTTGCATAAAAAATTGCATTGCACCAACATGCACGAGAATCACAGAGTTTTGTGGATTGATCTTAAGCGCCTTAACATAATGCAGCTCAGCCAATTCATATTTCTCTTGCTTTGAATAGATGGTGCCAATGCCGAACCATGCATTATAGTGCCTTGGATCGCGTACAACGGCAGCACGGAAGTACTCCATTGCCTTGTCGAATTCCTCGGTTAGCACAAGTTCGTGACCCAAAAGTGTGTAGCTGTAGACGAAATCGGGATCCACCTGCACTGCACGTTTAAAGAACTTAATGGCAGTCTCGTGTTCCTTGTGCAACGAAAAACAGTTGCCCGCTACACACCAAGTCACCGGTGACGTCTTATCCTGATTGGTAAGATCTTGCGCCAACGATGACAATTCAACTTCCTTCTGTAGGTGCCATAACGAAGATGAGTATATTTCCATGAATTCGAGTCGACATGGTTCCGTTTCATGAATTCTTTTAAATATCGAAATTGCCACTTCATATTCGCGCATCTCATAGTTTGAAACACCGATTAGGGACTGCACCCAACTTGAACAAAGGTGATGCTTTGGTATTATGGACTCTAAATGTTTTATTGCCGCTTTGCACTGATAGTTCGATAACAATTTGTAGCCTTCAGCCAAATCGCGCAGCAGATTCATCAAACCATCTGCAGAATGTTTTTTCATAGTTAATAGCTGATTTGCCATCGTCTGCGCGTTGTTTAAACTATTGTTAAGGAGAACTTTAGCTTCTTCGGCGGCGCTACGATTATTACCCGAGGCCGATGTTATTGTTTCAACTTTTTCCTTTTCTTTGCGTGCCTGTTTCTCATTATGCTTGTCCGCAATGTTATGTGTTTTGTCTTCGATAAGCTCGTTGTTTAAAAAGATCTTGTTCATACGTGTCTTTGTTTTGCGCGGCGGCGAACGTGGTTGAACGAATTTATTACTCGTTATGTTCGGAGATTTGTTGTTCTCTTTTACCGAGTAAGCAGAGTTGCTGAACAACCGCGAACTACGACGCAAAGCAGCATTAGGAAGTGCAGCACCTGGGCGAAGAAACGAGAACATTTTTAGTTGACTTTTTAGCTTCTTAGCTTGTGAAGGGCACCTACCTGAGGCGGTATTGTTGCCCGTGTTGTTTGGCGTGCGTGGTGTTATGTTGCCAGCCTGGGAGAATACGGCGGGTTTGTTACTTGTGTCCTTGCGACTAATTAGACCACCCACATGACTCTTCATTTTCTTGCCAATGATCTTTGGCTCTTGGTTGACTTCGACAAGCATTTGCGGCATTGGCGAATTTGTTATATTCAGATTTGAGTGATTGTGGCTTACTTGATTACCATTAGCAACAAATGGTGAATCAGCTGATCCACATGGGCTGTTAAGTGGCATTATACCAAAGCTGGGGGTTGTCGGCGATATAGCCGACAGATACTTAAACTGTTTGCGGAATGGTGTACCAGCACCACCATCGAATGCATTTGATCCAATAGCTATACCGCAATTCATATCATTCCCATAGCCAACTGGCGTATCGTCCAACATCATCATACTTGAGTTATGGCTATTATTCTGTTGGTGTGTGAGCGCCGTTGTGTTGCCGCCGCGCAGCATTGATATTGAATTATTGAGATTATTGTTGTTGTTATTGTTATTATTATTAATTGGTGTCATCATGTTTTGCATCGAAACACCACCATTATTTTGTGGCTGCTGCTGATCGATGGGCGTCGACAAAATGTAGTTTGAGTTATTACTGATATTATTCAGAAGCGTTTCCAGCGCACTTTGAGCGCCATAGTTGAGCAGGCTTTGTTGACTCAAGGTGCCACTTTCATTGAGCGAATTAGGTCCACCAAACAATATCATGGAATTCGTGTTAGCGTTGCCTTGGCAAGTATTGAAAATTTCTGTATTTGAGATTTGAAATATGTTTGCCACATCTAATTCCTGGCCCAGCAAGCAAAGATCTGCAAAGGCATGCCACATAAATGGGTTTAACTTTAATGCTCTGCGTAATGCGTTTACTGCCAGCTTATTGCGTTCCGTTTTTATGCATATCTGTGCAATCAACTGAAAAGCAAAGCAGGCAATTTCACCAAAGTCTTTCACAACATCGTCGAAATGTTTTGAGTCGCCGAATCCCGATGAAATTAGCGCACATTCTGCATCTGAATACTTCTTGAGCTGATAAGCACATTTTGCTTGCAAGAAACGACACTGCGATGATCGTCGCGACTTTTCTTTAAGCAGCCAGTACGCTTGGTGTACTAAGTTTGAACGGTAGTAGCTGGTTGCCAGTAGGAATATGGTCTCGTCACTTTCAACTGAAAATGAAAACAAATGATAAGTTATATCCGTTTCGTGACATGTTTATATGCGTAGATGGTAGAGATTTACTTCCGACAACAAAAATAAAGTCGTATAGTGTTGTCGCCAAGCATATCAAGGCCAAGGCTATGCAAAATTTTTTTGTGTATTCATGTTGTCGATGGTACATATGCACAACTCACCTTCGGAACACAGACGTTCGGCCAGAAAAACAGCATCTTTGTGGTCATAGTGATTAAGACAATGCCATATGGCCGCCTAAATATGCAAACAAAATATTAAAACATATTTTTCTATAAATTAAAAAACAACTCTTTACCTGTACTGGCTCTTGTATGAGCATATCTTTTTTGTATAAATAATTTTGTTTAAACCCTAATAAAAACTAATTGATTTACAACACCGATTCATTCAAGCACGCTTTCTTACGACGTTGCGGCCTAGATTCCGCGCTTTGATCCGGTTTCAGTACAGCAAAAACAACTGTCTACGCGTGAAATTTGGCATGCAAAAATTTATCGACTAAAATGCACATTCCGCGTTAGGTTGTTTTTACTGATGATGCCCGCCGCTTTAACACACTTCAAAGACAAGAGCGTGGTTGTTTGGACCAAGCTGGACGATGAGATGGGATGACGACGACGCGGCTCGATTACCTTTCCTTCCACCAACTTTTCTTCTTCGTGTGTGTTGTATGCGTTCAATTCTAAAGGTTTGCCATCAAAGAGTGGCCAATATATAAACCTAAATCGACTTGCATTAAACTGCACTTCACTTGTAAATTATGTAAAATAACTAGAAAATATGCAATTACGATAAATTGAAGTTTTTTTTTTTTTGACCGACACAAACACAATCACAAATGAGTGCTGCCAAATGTCATTTCAAATATGTCCAAAAAGTTATCACGAATGCGACCAAAATTAATATCAACATCGAAATAGCTCATGTCCTCGACTATCTCCATCGAATATATGCGCACCTAGAGTTGACATGAAAGCTGGTCTTCTTCATCCCAAACACACAATTGGTGTCTTTTAACACAATTTATATTAAAATGGCTCATTATTTCGACTGCAGTCCAAACTCGAATTTTAAATTATTCAAATTTAGTGCTGCGCAACGATTGTTGCAAGCGATTATGGTCATGTGCTTGGAAAATTGTAAATTTGGGGCCCCTATTACCTATTGGAGATATAGTTTGCAAATTAGCCATTTTTAAGAATCTTTTCAGAAACTTTTATTGTGAGTTATAGCTGACGTCTGTTTAATAGTATATTCATATGATTTTGTTTTTCGTGCGTGCTAAGTTCTATAGGCAATGTGAATAGCTAAATTGGAATCAAGCCATGTTGGGTCGATGTTTCGGCCAGCTACTTGATAACGCGGTAGTTAAACAACATATATTTATGTGAAATCATAAATATAAAATAAGAATATGCCCTATTTATACCGAAACAAAACTACCACAAGGGATCTTAATCAACATTGCTTTACTGATAGGTTCGCCCATAATAATAGCGCACAATAAATATAGTTTAAGCATTGATGTAAAAATAGAATTTTATCTTAATTACTAAAGATTCTTATTCATAAGTATTATTGTGAGTCACTGGAACTCGAACTAGAGCTGTCCGTTGACATGACTTCAACATCGTCCTGTGATGTAGCTTCTTTGTGAGCACGAGTTTCGAGCGCAACTGAATTACCTGAAGCGCCCATTGACATGTGCAGTTCCCCCAGATTGTTCCAATTGAACTGGTTCTGGAATGTATTTAGAACTTCACCCATGTTGCGTTGTGCATCAATTGGAATACTGCTCTGATGCGTAACACCACTGCCATTAATATTGAGATCGGATTTGCCGAGAAAGCCGTTGCGCATTTCGATGTCAGTTGGATACGGCCGCCGTAAGTCACCAATACACCAAGTAAGCGGGGCACTAACAGCATTCGCTGAACTAATACGATGAGCATATTTAATAAGCTCTTCCGAAGAAACTGGCCGTTTATTTGCTTGATTGATGCTTGCAAGTTTTTGTCGTGCTTGGAAAATGGCGGTGGAAAGAATAAGCTCAGCATCCTTTAAATTCTTTTGCAGTTTTTGGATTTCCAGATCCTATCAGTAAAACAGATCTTTTGAAATTTTGTTACTTAAGCTGCGATAAAAATTTACTTACATGCACTTCAACTTTAACGAGTAACCCGTCCATTATTTCTTCGACTTTGGCTTGTTCTTTGGCCAATTCAAGCGTTTTACGAAATTCTTCATCTTTATACACCAAAAGGTCCACCAGTGCGGCGTGCTCCGTAGTTGACATTTTCTGGTGTTTTGGCATAGATGCTTGCTCAACAATTTCCCTAAAAGAGTGTTGTTTATAGAATGTAGACAGAAGGCAGATTGAGTTTTTTTTTGATAAAGGCATACTTGGCGATCATTTCGAAATCTTCAAAGAAGAGCAGCAGGCGCTCCTTTGTACTCAGGTGGAAGGACATCGTCCGACGATTTTATAATCGAATAGGGCTCTGTGAACTCCTTTAGACATGGACAAGGACGGCGTGCGGTGAATCCTTGCTTTTCGAGCGTTGCAAGCTAACAAGAGAATCGAGTTGTCAGCTGAATTAGCACAACCATCTGTTTACAACAAATAAGAGGAATACTTAACCCGCCTTGTGGCTAATATGGCGAATAGATGCGAAACTGCCTATGGCACTCACGAGTTTATCAAATCCAATTGAATAACTTAATTGAGAATTTCTTTTTAACAAACCTCAATAATTAAACTTCCGTATGAACCGATAAGCTTTTACTTTAGGATCTGTTTTTGTTTGGGCTCGTGGACCCCACAACCATAAGGCACCTTTTACACGAATACGAATTGTACGACAAAACTGTGCTCCGCAAATTGCAGTTTTCTGCGGTGACGCAAATTTAGTGCGTTCTGATAAACCAGAAGCCCTGGGAAATGACGATTTTTGAACAGCTGCCATCAGCTGTTGTTGTAAAGCAACAATCGGCAAAATCAGAAAATGAAAAAAATATAAACATTTGAAAATATTTAATTCAACAAGCATATGTCCATACTTTTAAATATTGCAATGCAAAATTTATAAGAAACATGTTAATGCAATTGGTGGTGTTTTGTTTGCTGCTTTTCCTTCTTATTTACTGGTACGTATTAACAACACGGCAAATGTTGTTGGCCGCCGGGCACAATTGATTATTTTTTATTAATTGATTGTAATAAATCGTATTTCTGTATGCAGGGTTTTGCCTAGAGGCATAAGCTGGTATCTAGTAAAGCGATTCCGGGTGAAAGTACGCATTGGACGCATTTCGTTGCCATATCTTTCCCTTAAGAATGTGCACGTCAGCAAGAGTGGCTTCTCGGTGGTAAGATGAGATTTCTAAAAGAAATTGGCATTCATATACTGGCAAATTTTTATGGGCCAACATAAATTAAATTTGTTTATTACTGAATGAATTGCAGCAAATTGAGGAGGTGTGTTTGCGTAGCAGTTTCTTCACGACCGATGTGACAAAGCTTTTATCGATTTATATACGCGATATTAGAATCAATAAGGATATACAAAATCGTCAGGACTCAATCGATTTCTATGAGGCGGAAGAGCAAAAGCGTAAAGCACATCAAACTGAGCGTGCTAAAGATGTTCTCGATTTTCGTCAGACTAAAGTACCAGCGAGTATTATTACTTTTGCTCAGGTAAATGACGCAATGCTTAAATTATGGATGTATTAATATTGTTCATATTCCTTTAATTCAGTTTATGGCTGTGCACATAAATAATATATCTGTAGTGCTGATGAACAATGATTTTGATCCCGGTTGGTTCATGCACGCCACAGCCAAGGAATTGCATCTTGATGGAAGTATTGTTCAAAATGCGCGTGTACTCTTGGTCAACGCATCGCTTAGCGAAGCACAGGTTAAACAATAATTTTAATTTATGTGTTTGTACTCATATTATTTATTTTAATTTAAGGCAAAAATATTGCGACATTGCTCGACAAGACGTCAATCGCTGGAAAATTTGAATAAGATTCGTCCATGTTTGGGCGAAGTAAGTTTCGACGTGGCCTTAGATGCATCATTATTTGCGCAAGGACCACTTTCCATGGATGTAAGCATTATCCTGTCCAACATATTTAATTAATTAGAATTAATCGAATATATAAACATTTTATTTATCCTTTTACAGAAGTTAAGCTTAGCCATCAACAACTGTAAGTCGACGATTCACGGCGGTTTGTATGAATTTCTTACTGAAGCTAAAAAACGAACGAAACCCAAAAGGCATACAAATTTGTCGTCATCACAAACAAGTCGCAAACGCTATGACAACGAAAGTTACGAAAAGTTGGCGCCAATCATACCAAAGAACTTTAATTTCACAATTAAAGCAGCAACATTTTCGGCGGTTAAAGAAAACTCTCAGAATGATTTCAGCGCAAAGTTACAGCTTTTGAACGTATGTCGTAAACTGTGTCGACCAAACATTGAATTGTTTTCTTATCGTATTGTATTTATTCTTAGATAACGGGCAAATTTAATTCCAAAATCACCGATGAAGATACACTGTTGCCGTCAATGTTTGCCAAGTTGGTATTCCAACATTTAGACATCGATACAAAGTATGAAAAGCTGCTTTTTGTCGAACAATTCACGATTGATTCAATAGTGAGTAATCTCAATAGACAGTCACGAAGAGATGTTTACACAAACGTTTTTGCTTACAGTTGGAAAATGATGTATTTAATCTCTATGTAAAGCTTAAAACATTCCAAATAATTTATAATCATAGCGAAATATACGATTTCGTGAACAACAATTTTCTGGCAAGACAACGAATTAGCAGTCACCAACCACTACAACTGAGTCAGAAACAAAAATCGCTGCCTGATCACCTATGCGTAGAGAGTCACAACGATATCGATGATTGTATTCGACAGTCTATGAGTGCCAAAACAAATGACGGCGGTTTGTTGGAGTGGATTATGAAGCGCATGGTTGTAAAAGGCTGTGCAGAGCTGTGGAATGTGTCACTGCTGATGAAACTGGATGACGAACATGTCGCCATGAGTGTGAGTCACACTCGTTTTCTACTAGAACAAATCGAGGAAAAGCGCAGCTCTCTTTACAAGAATAAATTCCTCAATATGTTACTGAATCAGCGACAGTGGAGTATGGAGTTGATGGTTGAGACGCTTTGGTCAAACCTAGGCAACTCCATAAATGATACAAATAACCTAAAAAAGGCACATTCACCTGGTTCACCGTTTTTCCTAGGTGTCAGTTTAGTCAAATTATGCTCTTATGCAAATACCACAAAATTAGAAATATCAATACACACTTTTCGCACCGAGTACAGCATGCAATTCGCTGAATTTGTTGTCAAATCTGTGCAGTGCATCAAACAGTACGGTGGTCTTAGTGAAAGTCGTTACATTGCTGGTGACGCTGCAGCCATCCCACAGCGGCGTCAACATGATGGTGACTCGGCTGGTGTAACTTCATCACTTCGCATAACGCTGAAGGTCAAAGATATTACTGCGTATTTTGTTAATCATCACAATGTTTATATGCTTTTAAGCTTCTCCGAGATTTCATTGACGCGTGCTCAACAAGTGTCCATGCTTAAGCTAGAGGAATTCCAAATGGCAATAATGCGGTCGATGACTGCATCGTCTTTATGTCTCACCGATTTTTCGGATGTCTTTGCAAATTGCAAAATTATACGCATGGAATATGAGCAACATGAAGGCACACGCAACAAGTTATCTGTTTATATACCATCGAATACGGAGGCCATGTGGAATTCAAATTTACACATGCATCTGCTTACTTTGTTCCGTGATATGCAGGACTTAAAAGCAGAGCTGGCTTTGCCGAGCACTTCTAAGGAGCGCATGGCAGCGGAGCATAGTGCAACACAGGGGGGCCTCATTATCGAACTTTCGGCAGAGCGGAGCACAATATTTGAGATTAAATTATCGCAACGTCATACGATCCAATGTTTCGTAGAGAATTTGTTCTTCAGCCACAAGGAGCGCAATATTATTTATGCTGAAAACTTGTTTGTCAAAATCGATGACCAGCATATATTTACGGTGAAGGAGATTGATATGGAATCACTGCCGAGGTCAGAGATTTTGACTCACGAGCGTTTGAATTTCCCCACGTTTGTGCTTCCATCCAACAAAGTTTGGGTGACTACAATCGGATCGTTCAAAGCTATATTTCCCTATGACCATGATTTTTACGATGCTGTAAATAATGAGTTTGTATCACACTTTAAGTGGCTCAAAATGGTGCATAACTACAAAAAAAAACCATTTACAGTTAACTCGCCTTTGCCGAGTGATATGGTCATTAAGGTTTGTTCTGAGTACAGTGCTAAAAAGGGTCACCAATTAAAATTTTTTTAATAATAATTACAGATAAAAGAATTTCTGCTTGAGATCAGTGATGATCCATTTGAGGTGAAGTTGCGCGACAACTATGTACTGCTGGTGGATGAGTATTTGGAGAGTCTCAAGCGCAAATCACTTTTTGACAAGAAAATCGCTGAACGTTGCTCGGAGCGACTGCTGGTGCCAGCAGGGACGATTGAATTCCTCTTCGCTAACCTTGTGAAAAAAAACTCAGAAATTTATATACAACGTTCGAAGAAGATACGCGAGAGCGGACCTGTGCGCACTAGATTGCTAGCGTGGATCATGACTGATGTTGGTATTATGGCAATGGCGGACACTTCAATACATGGCTATGACAATGTGACACGCATGATGCGTGAGATTGATTTGGAAACTCCATGGCCCGAAGAGGGCCTGCAGTTTACCACCTTGTGGTGTAGGGGCGTTAACATAAGTTGTTCCGAATGGAAGTTTATGCTAAGGTCAGCTTGACTCAAGTTTTTTTAATGCCTGTGAAACTAATGGTTTTTTTTTTTAATAGAGACTTTCCGCAGCCGATGTTTTACGTAAAGTCCATGCGTTTGTATGGCAATCTTTGCGGTGCTGAACAAATGGCCTCCAAGCGCGCGAAACGTGATATATTAATAGATGTTGGCGACCCTTTCAAAACCGATGTCGTGCAACGCAGTATGACATCACTTAAGTTTTATCATGACTTTGACTGTGAACTTGAAGCGTGCAGTTATGCTTTCGGTCCATGCTGGGAACCTGTCATGGCACAATGTAATTTGAGTTTCGAGAAAATATCAGCGCCATCAAAAGACCCAAGTCCACCGTTGCCATTTTGGGATAAAATGCGTTTACTTTTGCATGGCCGTCTAACAATGATAGTAAAGCAATTCACAGTGCTCCTGCACGCTTCATTGGATCCCTACAATACGACGGAAGAAATGGAGCTCACTTGGAATAACTGTGGTATCGTGTGGACGAACGCAAAGATTATGTTCAAAGGCGAATTAAATGTTAGTGTACGTACAGCATCACGTTACGACGATTGTCGGCTGCTGCACTTTCCAAATTTAAAGCTTACTTTTAAATTGAATTGGATTTGCTTGGCCAATCCGAACGATCACCACGCAGTTATGCCCTGCGCACCAGATAAATTACCAGAGTACTCTAGCAATCAAGTTCACGACTCATTTCGTGCATTCCGCTCATTGAACTTGAACATTTGGATTTCATTCGAGACCAAACCCAAGTTGGGTGATGAGGTTGAAGTCGATATACCTAGTCTCGTTTTGTACGGCAGCACATTGCGTTGGTTTGAGAGCCTAAAGTTGATACTTTCGGGCGTAACAAGGCCCACACGACGTGGTCAGGTCTTCAATAATGTACGTCCTCGTAAAAAACAACTGAGCCGACACTATAAAAAGGCCAATCTACAAATGTGCCTGCACAAGTTTCAAGTGCTGTACTGGATGTCACACGCCCTGCACAAGGGTTTTCAATTGAATGGACGACGCGTATCGTTTAGCTCCGAATACAGTTTAGCGCTTAGTCCTATCGATGATGGCCTCATACACAGACCACGTGCAGATTGGTCGACGGTTTACATGAACTGTGAGCTAAACGATGCTGAAATCTGGTTAAAGAGTATTTTAACAGAAAAAATGGATAGCATCTCTGAGAATATAGCGAGCGCCGCAGATGCATTTAAAATTGTGCGTTTCTATTTTCTTAGCGTTGCAAAAGTTTCGTACGGTCGTGAGGCACTCATACAACCAGCTGGCAGTACTGAAGAGGAAGCAAAGGGCAAATCAACGACACCCACGCACAAGTTGGTTGTTTATGATTTGAAGGGTGCGTGGACAAAGAACAATAGGGATATTGCTTTCGCACTTTTCGATTCGTTCATGAAGTCGCAGAAGCTGAAAAATAATTTGTCAACGGAAGCAGTTAAAAGCTATCGCAAGGAGGGTAATTCCAATATGGTGAAACATAAACGAAGCGATAGCACGATTACTTTGACCAATACCAATGAAGTGCTGCCAAGTGAGTTTTTTTACTTTTCAGATGATTTTTTGTCTTATGTTGTTTTTTAATCATTTCAGTTGCTAACACGAACACTTCAATTAAAAAAGTGCAGCCTCAAAATCATGCCACAGCTATGCTCCAGCAGCTCATAGCTGAAGCAGATCACAAATTCAATGTTTACAGTGACGATCACAGCACACAATCACGTGAGCTTCAATTGCAGGGCTTGGAAGCGTGTTCCGCTCAAGATGTCATACATGAGAATTGGTCAATTTCGCTAGTCAATTCCCAGGTGCTTCTGAAGGGATGTGAGACGTCAGGTTATGTGATAATTAGTGCCGCCAAAGCAGAAATATTACAACGCGTACATAGGCCTGTGTGGCGCGATCGCTCACTTATCTCGAAAACAACATGGAAAGGTCTACTCGAATGCATGCAGTATTATGCGACAGTGAGTGCAGGAGAAAACGATTCACTGTTAGAGAAGGAGATTATGTGGCTAACAGTGGACAATATACAAGACAGAGATGAGACGGTCATCAATGATCTGCCCGAGGATATACCACATCTAGTTGGCAGTGGTAGGAGCGTTGGCGGTGTTGTGTCCGAAACGGTTGGCGCGTTCTTAAACGACAACTCCGGGCAGGCTCAACCGGTTCAGTTGCAGCGAATTGTATCGCGTTGTAAATGTGAATTCTTTTATGTGAGCTACGGCGACACAATTGATCCAAATTCAATTACCGAAGTGCCACCGCCGCCGACAGAGGAAACGCTTTCGCCGTGGGAGAAACAAGATGATCCCGTTGATGCCTTCACATTAATGCATCACGATTTGGATGTGTGCACAAATTCGCTTCAGTATGCGATGATTTTGGATATAGTCAATAATTTGTTGCTTTATGTAGAACCGCAACGCAAACAGGCGCTGGAAAAACTGGCACGCATGCGTTTCCAACTTCAGTTGCATTCGACAGAGGATCAAAAGCGGCCAATTCAACAAAAGCAAACGCTTATACGCAGTTTGCTAATGAAAATACGCTCGCTTGAAAAAGACATTCATCTGATTAGTAAGGAACGTGTGGAGGAGGGCGTTACACTGGAGCTGCAGCATGAGTTCGAGCGTGTACAAATGCAAATACGCGAGAGCAAAGAAGAGCTGAACACGCTGAGCGAGGAGCTCGATATGATGCTGCTCTGCTATAAAGAAACACAGCTATCGCAACTAAGCAAGATATCCAATGTGCGCTCTGATAAATCACTAACAATCGTTCGTGCAAACGAAATTTGCTTCAAACGAGCACAGTGGCGCCTCACCGAAACGGATGGACAGATCGGCATAGCTGATCTGGTGTTGAGCGCCTTCTTGTATACGAAAAAATCAAAGAGCGACGATTCAGTTGAACATCTACTTGAGCTGGGCAACATACGTATGAACAATCTGATACCACGAGAAATTTATCGTGAGGTGCTACTTGCGACTGAGATACAAAAGGATATGCCAGTGGACACGCACAAGCGTGTCCTGCGCATATTTTGCCGAGAGAAACCACCCGTTGGCGGTATCTCGGTGAAAGAACACTTCGAAATCAATGTGGCGCCAATTACAATTGCTATAACGAAGAAGTTCTATAGTACGATGCTGAAATTTTGTTTTCCTGACCGTGACGCCTCCGAAACCGAAGCGGGCGATGACATAGATGAGAATTCATCCGGTTCCTCAACATCTTCGAGTTTACAAGCAAAATCTACAAGAAAAACATCGAAGAGCAAAAAAAATGCTAAAGATTCCGAATTTTACGTGAAAATCGAAAAAGACGACGTGGAGAAGATGAAGGAACGCGCTGAGAAGAATAAACTTTTTATCTACATCAAAATACCAGAAGTACCAGTGCGTGTCAGCTACAAGGGCAACAAGGAGAAAAATTTGGAAGACATCACGGACTATTCGCTTGTGATACCTACGCTGGAGTACCATAATGTGACATGGACTTGGCTGGATCTGTTGTTGGCAATGAAATCTGTTAGCAGGCGTGTCATTGTGTCGCAGGCAATAAAGCAAAAGTTACAAATTCATCGCCGACAGCCTGTACTGTCGGCCGGTGAGCGAGCAACGCCCCAAGAAGAGGACAAAGCCAAAATGCTATTCGGCAATCGCTTAGCGGTAAGTTTCAAAACCGAATTATGTTTATGTATATATAAACTGAAATTTTGTATTATTTACAGAGCGAAAATCGTAGCCAAAGAAGAGGTGTCTTCAAGTTTCCCTCATCCAACAAATGACAAACAAGTCCGAGTAATAATTCGTCTTAATCGGTTCAAAATTTAAGTTCGCTTGTATTTGTCAATTAAAAATATATTTATATGAATGAAATTCCATAGTTATACTTAATTGAAATGCAAATGAGATTAACTAGCATAATCATTTATTTCTGCTTTATTTAAATAATTATTTGTAACACTTTTACAACTTTCAGATTTATGCATACCCTTTAAGACTCTTTTTTTCATTTTTTCTTTTCTTTGCTACTTTCTTCACTTTACACTTGACAGTTTCTTCTTTAGTAATAATTTAACAAAAATAGTGTGCTTACAAGATACATACAAGTATTATGCTATATTTCTATATAAATATATATGTTGTTTATGTAAGTGGATATATATATGTGTGTGTGTGTATTTATGGATAACAATTCAATTACAAAAAGAAAAAATAAAACTGTATGAGTAACATTTTTACAAACAAACCAAGCATAAACAATTTTTTGAAATCTACTGAGATTGATTATGTTTTCTACCACTTTATCGCAAATATTTTAAAAACTCTTAAAAATCTTATAAAGAAAATTCTTGATTACAGCATAAAGCACATATTTTATTGCTGCTTGAGTAAATCATGTATTCATTACTGGCGTCTCACATTTTCTCGAACTTCACTTAGTCTGCTGCTTGAGTGGCGGCTGTGAAAAGTTACAAATATGTTAAATGCGTTATAATTTTATTCAATTGGAAACCCACCATCACAAAAACAAGCTTGGGTAGAGCACGTTGCACCATTTCTCCGAGCAACGCATTTTGACTGTCATTCTTATTGGGATCGGCCTGCGTGTTGTACTCCAGCGACAACTCCGGCAGATTTTGCCAGCCAACAGAAAGCGGATATAAATTGTAGACAAGATCTTTTTCATCAAAGGCCATAATGGAAATGTCAAGCTATGCGAGTGTTTTTAAAAACAATGTTGAAACTTAATTGAGCATGTCACGCACATTTATACACTCACCTGTTTGTGTCCGGAGCATATAAAATTATCCGTATTGCTTATGCTAAGCGTTGCGATTAAATGTAAAACCTTAGATGTTGGATTCTTAAGCACCACCTTGAAGCACATAGGCATCTTCACAAACATTTTCTCTTCAATGGTACAATAAATATTCAAAGGCGGTTCAATTATCTCAAGGCCAGTAATAACAAATTTTGATTCTTGCTCCTCTTTAGCGCCATGACGCCGCCATCTAATACAGTAAACGCCAAAGTTTCTCGAGCTTTGGTTAAGCGACTGCTGTTGTTGCTGCGTCGGCGGAGGTTGGAGTTGTTCTACTGAGTAGACACCCTTGATGAAACCGCGATAATGTCCAGTTGCCTGTACGGCTTCTATTGCTTTGTTGAATACTAAACGCGTATTTGCAGCACTTTTCGTGCTCGAGTTATCCTGCTGTTGCTCTACTTCCGCAGTGATGACGGGCACTTTGCCGTCATCCGAGTTTGTGGAGGCGATCATGTTCGACATGGTCAGCGCATTGTTTAGCGCAGTATTATTATTAACTATTGTCATTGAGGTTGGTATTTTTGCCATAAGGCTTTTGTTCATGTATGCACTGACACCGCTAAGGTTACCCAAACCGGAGTCGGCTTTGTTTGCGGCAGCATTAGGCGTTCGACACTGATGCATGCGACTAACGAAGTTATTGGATTGCGTTTCATTTTTGTTTTTCTGCTCTAAGTCCTTGGCGCTCAGCCAATCAAACGAGTCATTCGTGCGTAACACAATGACATCCTCGAACTTTTCGCCGTTGCTGTATGTGTTGCTGAACTTCTTACGTTTAAAACTGTAGTTCGATTGAACTAAATTGTGATCCTGACCAGAGAAGAAGAGTACACATGCAAATTTAATGAATACAAATAACTTCATGTCATAACTTACACAAATAAAGAAGGCATCCAGTATGTCCACATACTGCGTTGCCGCTACTTCCGTGTTGGCGCGCAATAGAAAATTTTCACCGCGATACACATGTGTTAACGGTTTTTTGTTAAGCGTGTAAAAGCGCGCCACGAACTTAAAGTCCAGGCCGCATTTAATGCTAACAGTTTCATTTCGAGTCTTGCGTAGGCGACTCTCATCGATGTATTCGATCTGCACTGCTGAGTGTATGGCAAGCGTGCTGGCCGGCAACTGATTGGTCAGGCCTCGTACATTGTCCGGCGAGCTGTCAGCGCTCGTTGGCGTTGTCGCGCTGATGGCCGCAGCAGTGGCAATTGTCGGATTACTGCGGCGTTCCATGTCCATTGTGTAGGTGAGTTTTTGCTGAAGCGTAACCGACGTTTCCACCAAACTAAAGATGTAGTAGGACGCGGTGTTTGAGCTCTGAGCCGAAAATTCACCAATGTCAATTTGTATGTGAGAGTGCAACTTCTGCCGGCTCGGCGAGATGTCCGTCGTTAGAAATACTGAAATTTTTCGTATAATACTTTTAATTTCTTTAGCCTGACTTGTTGTAATAAAGAGAAATCTTTATTTGAGATCGGCTCACATTTTTAATACTAAGAAGATTATTAATTGAAATTCGGTTTTTATAGTCTTTAACGTCGAGCCAAAATAATTTTGTTTGTGTATGTAAACACACATATCAACAAAAACAGTTGTTGAACAGACGTTACCGACCGGAGGCCATGATCAAAGTTAAGGTCGCTTCAGGTTACTTACTTTTCCCTACTAAATTATTAAAAGAAAAACAAAAATAAGTTTGGATTTTCCAACTTGGAATCTTGCGTAAGTTTTCTATAAATCGAACTCATGTAAGTGTTGCCCAATTAGTTGTAATTTGCGTTTAATGGTGTTGACGGCTCCATGCAAGCGATCATATTGTTCCTATCTTTCAGTGTGCTCGGGACTTTTGTCACGACTCAGACAGACGAAACGACTGCTGGGCCACTTCATCGCGTGAAGCGCGTCGTGGGCGGTTATCCGAGCGATGTACGCAATCTGCCGTACATGGTAAATATACGCAAGCGTCGTCTTTTTGTCTGCGGCGGCGTTTTACTCACGCCGCGATGCGTGCTCACCGCGGCACACTGCGTCAAGGACACCGATCCATGGGATTTAGTCATACGTGGCGGCGTCACTTATCTCGATGACACACGTAACAGTCGGAGTGTGAAAACTATATATATGCCCGCACATTACGATCGCGTCTCACTGAACAACGACATTGCCATGCTGCAACTACAAGCGCCGCTGCGGGGACCTAATATCGAGACTATTCGTTTAGCCGAGACGGCACCACGCCCCGGCGAATTTATACAAGTCATCGGTTGGGGTCTGACCAGCGACAAAGCACAGCAGCTGCCGAATCAGATGCACAGCGTTTATGTAAGGGTTATGGAGCAGGCAAAGTGCAGAGCGCTCTATCAAGGCTACCGCAATATCACGGACGCTATGTTTTGCGCTTCAGTGCCAGGCCTTAGGGATGCATGCTCAGCGGATTCGGGTGGCCCAGCTGTCATCTTCGGTCGCCTAGTGGGTATTGTCTCCTGGGGCAAGGTCAATCGATGTGCAGATGCTTTAGCACCAGGCGTCTATGTAAACGTTGTTCACATGCGTCAATGGATAGAAGCGACACTAAGACAATACTTCTTCTAAACGATATTAAATTCTATTTACGTCTCTTCAATCTGTTGTTTAAGCCCAACTTTTCGTGTGACCTTGTCTAAGACCATAGGGTGTTTCTACAAACCATTTGAATTTGAAGTCGAATTTTTGGATTTGTTTTTCTATGCATTGTCTTAATAAAAATAAAAATACGGCAATATTTGCCTTCATAATCGAGCCTTATACTCTTAAGTTCATTGTAAGCCCACTATTTGCACAGTTGCTCGTATAATGCGAATATTTTCGGGCGTAAGATAGTTTTTTTCGATTAAAAGCGTCAACCGGAACAACCCCAGAACCATTACGGTATAAAACATCGCATTCGCGAAATGTTGGCTCCTCTGAATTACTTAATAAAGCTATTCGTAGTCATTTCGTTGCTACAATATGCGTCAACAGCCAAGGTAAAACCGCGCATTGTGGGCGGAGAAGCAACGAACATCAGTCAGCATAAGTACTTGGTACAAGTGCGCCGTGGAACTGAGCTCTGTGGAGGGTCGCTGATTAGACCAAAATGGGTGCTGACAGCCGCCCATTGTGTCAAGGGTTACACAGCTTCGCAGATTTACGTTCTTGGCGGCACTTCGTATTTGAACGGCAGCGATGGCGTGGGACGTTCGGTGTCGCGCGTTGTTGTCGCACCCAAGTACAATAAACGGACGATGAACATGGATGCCGCCCTGCTCAAGCTCAATGACACAATGTCAGGCACGAACATTGCGCCAATATCGCTCGGCGGTGTCGTCAAACCGGGCACAAAAATAAGGGTTGCCGGTTGGGGTGTTACCAGCGCCACAAGCAGGAGCGCATCTAATCAGGTGCGTTCGATTCAAGTGCCAGTCTGGCGGACGGGACGGTGCAGTCGTGCCTACCGCAACACGATCTCGATCACTTCAATGATGTTCTGCGCATCTAAGCCCGGCAAAAAGGACGCATGCAGTGGAGATTCTGGCGGAGGTGCTATACAAAATAACAAACTGGTCGGGATTGTTTCATTTGGCGCGGGCTGTGCAAGTCCTGTTTACGCGGGCGTGTACACGCGCGCTGCACGTATCAAAAAGTGGGTTCAAAACTCCATTAAACTGTATTCATGAAAATCAATTACATATATTTAGGTTTAATAAGCAATGTACTTTTTTATTCTACATATTAAAGCCGCCTTTGAAAAAAAATATTTTGTCTAATAACTTATAATCTTAAGTTTCTAATTGAGATCTCCTAAAAACCATTTGCTGTAGTTTATTATATATTATTCAAACCTTACAAGTTTCAACAGGTAATTGCATTCAATACTAGAAATACTAAATTCCCTTGAAACAATACTGAAAAACGTATACTTTTGTAACGTTTCTCTTAAGAAGTGCCGAAGAGCATTAATACTCCGTACAAACTAATTTATTGTTTGCCTATCAAATATTGTCTAACGAACACACCACAAATATCCGTCTAAATATTTTACTCGATACAAGTTATTTGAAAATTACTCTTCAATAAACCTCTACGAACTCTTAGGTAAATGTAAAGACATTTGATTTACCATTATATATTAGTGACAAGTAAGTTTTGATTGATCAACAAATAGTTTATAAAATTTATTTGCGCAAATGTAAGAACACTTAATTTCCTTATTTAGATTCTCGCATAAAAGTGTCAGAACGACGAAAAATGTCGCCAGTATTTACACGTATCGTTAGTCGAGATGCTGTGCGTGAAATATGTTTCCATACTTTTGGTAGGAATTATTTTGTTATTGCAACAGAAACGCCACGTCAAGGCCGAGGAAGATACTGATACTGAGGAAGATATCGAAGCGCGCATTATTGGCGGCCAGATAAGTTCAATTGATGAAGAGAAGTATCTGGTGCAAGTGATAAACGGCGATGAGCTGTGCGGTGGTTCGCTGGTGCAGCCCAAGTGGGTCATCACCGCGGCTCATTGTGTCAAGGGCATGAAAATGGAGAATTTTCGTATTTATGGCGGTGCTTCAAACATCAAAGGCAAGAACGCTGTCATGAGACTTGTTGATTTTGTAATGGTCCATCCGAAATTCACCTTCAAGACGCTGAACATGGACGTGGCCGCAATACGTCTGAAACAACCAATGGTGGGCAACAACATTGAAACAATCGACTTGACAACATATCCCGTACAGCCTCGCAGTATGGTAAAGGTTGCCGGCTGGGGTGTCACAAACCCGAATTCCGAGCAGCTTGCAAACCGAGTGCATACCATGCGAGTGCCGGTGTGGAGGCGTGCGTCTTGCATAAGGGCTTTCGTGAACGTACAAAGGATTACAAAGTCCATGATGTGCGCAGGACAACTGAGGAAAAGGGACGCTTGCTCTGGAGACTCGGGTGGCCCCGTCACCTATCAGGGTAAACTGGTGGGCATTGTTTCGTGGGGAAACGACTGCGCTAATAATTTTCCTGGCGTCTACACCAACGTGGCGGTCATAAGAGATTGGTTCATGTTCATAGTTAATTCAAATTCATAGTTTTGAAATGACTTATAAGGACTTGTTGATTTTTCTAAATGTGTTATAGAATAAATTATAGATGATATGGAAAAAAAAGACCATTTTCAAGTAAGCTTTATAGTTTGGATTGGTTATCCAAGTGATTTTTCAAGAACGAAAACGTTTCTGAGCAAAACCGGCGGCTTGGTGTGTCTGTCTGTGAACTTAATCTCATCAATTACTCAATGTTTTATCAAATAAGCAATTCAATTATTATTGGTATTTGAGGAATGTCGTTGAAATTTTTCTTTTTACTTTTTGCCACTGGAAAACTTGCATATAAACGTCACTCACATCATCCGAAACTAGTCTAAAATGTTTGTGGTGCAAGAAAAATTCGTTGTTTTTGTCGTTCTGATGGTTGCCTATTTTGTGTCTTCCAAAGCAGAGAGTTCTAATTGGTTCCTACAGAAGTTGGCTAAAATCTTCGGTGGCTATCGGTCGTATGTGCAACAACATCCTTACATTGTGAATATGCGCCGTAGTGGTATATTCAAGTGCGGCGGCTCATTGATAACGCCGACGTGTGTGCTTACGGCAGCACACTGCTTGGAGAATAGGATGAATGTAAACGATCTGAGTGTCTACAGTGGACAGAACTGTCACAGCGATAACGCTGAGATACAGAAAGTGCAATATTTCCGAATCCCACAACAGTACAAACCCGATTCGAGTTTGGACATGGACATCGCGGTTTTGAAGTTGGAGAAAGCGTTCGAAAGCAACAAATCGGAGACGATTGACATTGATTACAGACCGCTGAACACATACGGTAATCTAACTATCGCGGGTTGGGGCGATACGGGCTTTTGGGAGTCCGACAAATGTCTGATGGCAGCCAACGTCAGTGTAACGCCACACAAAGTGTGCCATGGCACGATAGGTAGTTTGCATCCAGTTACGGCTAACATGTTCTGTGCCGATGGCGTGAATGCCACTGACGCCTGTCCGGGCGATTCAGGGGGTCCTGTTGTGCATGCAAACAAATTAGTGGGTCTAGTTTCCTGGGGGATTGGCTGTGGCTCTGGCTATCCGGGCGTTTACACGCGCCTTAGCAGCAACGCAATCTCATCATTTTTAAAGGAAACCATACAAAAACATTGCATTGATTAAGTGCTATTGTCATATATAATTTTAGCGTAATTTAACATAAAATTGCAACAAACACGAAACAAAAACTGGCCAACAATTTTGTTTGAGTTAGCAATTGGAAATACGGCAAAGTCGAACTTATTGTACCCATAATCGATAATAAAAAGCTCAGACAATAGAAAAATTAAACAATTTCCTCAGTTTTTCTTACTCGACTAACACTCTAAAAGGAAAGCCCACAAAGGGAACATGGTCTTGCGCTTAGAAAAGTATTAAACAATTTCAAGTTTGAATTGTTTTAAGAATCGAAATGCCATGCCAAAGCAACACACATTAACTTGATCCCTCAACAAAATTGCATGTCAACGCAACTCGCCGCAGTTGACTATTATGGCCCGTCCGAACTGGTTTAAGCTTGCGTTGCTCTTCAGTGAGCTTGCTCAGCTCATTGGGGCACGTCGTTATGGCTTTGCCAATCGCATAGTTGGTGGCATGGAGACGACAATAGCACAAGTGCCGTACCTCGTTAATCTACGGCGTGACAATCTATTCATCTGCGGCGGTTCACTAGTGACGCGCCGCTGCGTGCTCACTGCCGCTCACTGCGTGTACGGTGTCTCAGTTAAGAGTCTAAGCATACAGGCGGGCGTCAGCAGACTAAGTGAAGATGCACACGCATCGCGATCGGTCATTGCGAGTTACTCGCCGCCGTTTTTCGCGCCAACAACACTTGACATGGACGTGGCCGTACTCCGACTAAACGCATCAATCGATGAGTCACAAGCAACTTTAATTGGTCTCTGTAGCGCAACGCCATTGGACGATTCCTATGTGCAAATCAGCGGCTGGGGCATCACTGCTGAGAACACAAGCACGCCGCCTGATCAGGTGCGCACGGCCAATGTGCGCGTTGTGCCGAAACGTGAGTGCACACATGCCTACCTGGGCAAAGCGAAGGTGACAGGCAGCATGTTTTGTGCTGCGGTGCGTGGCGTGAAGGACTCCTGTTCCGGCGATTCTGGCGGACCTGTCGTGCAAAACGGCCGAGTTTGTGGCATCGTGTCGTGGGGTTTTGGTTGCGCACGTGTCGAATATCCGGGTGTCTATACGGACTTGAGCAGTATACGTGTGCGTAATTTCATACGACAAACACTGCGCGAGCATTGCACCTGAATTTCGTGTCGTTGCGGCAACTTAATTGAAGCTTCACATTAAATATCAAACACAAATAATCACTTAAAACAAATAAAAGCAATTTTCTGATTAGAATTGCTCATTAATGTTTTTAATTTGAATTGTTAAAAAAACAATACAGTACGGCGTGCAATCGAGTCCAAAAGAAAAGTGATGATTTCGATTATCAGATAAATCAACAAATTGTTGAACATTATTGCTGCTGGAATACGTCAATTATTTCCGTGATATAATATAATAGCGGATGTGTTTAAAAGTTGAACGAGTCTGTTTGAGCGCCTAAGTACACAAACATTCAACACAACTGGCTAAAGCTCAAGTGACGACCACCATTGGACGAGTAGCGCAGATTAAAGCGAAGTGGATCGAAACGAATTGTTCTGTTTGCACAACTGGTGTGGCGTCAAGCGTTGCTATAATGTTTGTCTCTTGTATGGGAGCAGCACATGTTCTTATTGTTTAAACGATAAAAATTCAAAATCAAATGCCAGCTGCGCGAAATGTTGCATCATTCAATCTTCGTTGCACAGCGCTCAACTTCTTTGCATTGACGCTGCTTGTGAACACATCAGACGCCATTGAAGCAAATGAAGCAAGCGCGCGTATTGTGGGCGGCACCGTTACGGACATTGGCAACGTACCGTATTTAGTGATCTTACGGCATAGAGATAATTTCATTTGTGGCGGCAGCTTGGCGTCAACAACGCATGTCATTACAGCAGCCCATTGCGTCAAAGGTTTGGGCGCCAGCACCTTGAGCGTGGTAGGCGGTGCGACATATCTCAGCGATGCCGGCGTAAGACGCAGCATATCAAAAGTGTTTACACCAAAGGCATACAACCCACGCACCTTGCACACGGACGTCGCGGTGCTAAAACTAACGAGTGCAATGACTGGCAGCAACATCGGCACAATCGATTTGTGCACGTCAAGCTGGCAGGTGGGCGAAATGGTTAGAGTCTCAGGTTGGGGTCAAACGCAAGCGCGCGGCGCCGCCACTTCGAGACGTCTGCGCAGCGTTGAAGTAGCGCTGGTCGCACGTAAAACTTGTGCGCGCCAGTATAAAATGCAAGGCAGCATAACGAATACAATGTTCTGCGCTGCTGTGAACGGACAGAAGGATGCCTGCGATGGCGACTCTGGCGGACCAGCCGTCTACAAGGGTCAGCTCTGTGGCATTGTGTCGTGGGGCATGGGCTGTGCACGCCGTAATTATCCCGGTGTTTATACAAGTGTTAAGTCTGTGCGAGCCTTCATTGATAGCGCAATGAATATGTAAAATGTGAAACTGTTTTTTTACAAACAAACTTACCGCTGTTACGTAATTGTTCAGGCACACTTATATTGACGCCGACATTTTGTAGATAAACATTATACGGATTACTGATAGTCGTCACAACTGAATAATATTCATTAACGAGCATGTAGGCATCGTTGTCAAGGTTCGATTGCGTGCTCAGATGGAATCTATACAAAAAGTAATGTCTTTGTTATAATTACTGTTATTTTATTTAAATATTTATTTATGCACGCGTTTATATAAATGCTTCCGTGCTTTCGACTTACGTGGGCGAAATATAACAAATCGGATTCAAACGCAGATTGTCATCGAGATCACGGCTGCGTGTATGATAACGAAATGGTTGACGAGTGAAGCTTGCATTGCGCGTCAGCAGCGCCGCGATCTTGTCTGTGCCCATTTGTGCTTCCAAGCGTAAAATGCGCAATTCCGTATTTTCAAGGAACTGTTGCGCCTCAGTGGTGCAGAGCAATTGATAATAATGATCGGGCTCTAGGCGTGCGTTAGGCTCGAAGTTTGTGTATTGACTAGCAGCTGTCGTGCCTGTTTTCGCTTGTTGATGGTAATCACGCAGCTCCAATAGGCTTGCAAATGTTAAATACTTTGTAGCTTCCAATTTAAAGTTGTTTGTGCCATCGGTGATAACTATACTAAAATTACGTATACGTAGCGGTACGTCGGAGAGTACACTGCAAACAAAATATTTGTTTAAATTATTTTTTCTATTATGTTATACTTTGCTCAATGCATACCGCGCTATAAGGTAGACTTGTATGGTTTCATTATTGTTCAGTTCTACCTTCTCGAATGTGGCACTCATATCAAACACACCCGTAACTTTATCTAAATTAATTTGTATCGGTGATTTGACTACCGATAAAGCACTTTGCCAAAGCTCTTGCACCTCAGGCGCGTTCTGACCATGCGGTATAGGCGGCAAACACTACGCGAAATATATTTAGACTTTAGTAGGAAAACGTTTTTCAACTCGACAATACTTACTTGAAAGACTTTCCAGAGATTTTCGAGTACCAATACACGTTCCTTTTGATCACCATGATCTTTTAGCGATAACGCTTCTATGCTGCACGCAATGAAGTCCGTCACAGACGCTGAAAGTAATGCGCAACGAAGCGTTTTTAGCAAAACTTCGGTGAAAATGGTAGACCATCTCTCTTGACGGTAATCGGGCAGCATCAGTGAGTAAAGACTAGTATGAAAATATACATTTTAATATTTATGAAACTACTATACGCTACTTTATTATACACACGTTAAAGCTTTTGCATGATCACCGCTCCTTAAATACTCCTCGGCCATATCAATGGCCAATTTTTTTCTAAAACGCAAGCATTTGTATATTTTGAATTGTGCCATCGCTTGACTCAATAATGAAATTATGGCCGAGGAATGATTAAATGTTTTTTCAAGCTCGCAGAGTTGTATATTCATTTGCTGCTCCGCGGCCGGATCGCCGTGTTTGTCATCGCGAATGCCAAAAAACTCGCTGTACATGGTAGTCGCAGCATTTTGATGAGGTCCCAAAGTGTGTGGCGCCTCCGTGGAAGAGAGCAGTGTAGCTTTAAGGAACTTATTAAATTTGTGAATTTCATGAAATGTGTGCATAGACCTACCACACAGTTGTTGTGAAGCGTCTCGTCTTTTTACTATGTACTCAGCCGCTTTGTGGTAGTAAATACCAGGATGTTGCGTTTGCAGGGCGGGGAGACCATTCTTTATTGCTTCGCAGAAAAGTTCCGCGAAAACAGAGTGCCTTAAGGGAACAATCAGATATTTAGCTGAAGAAATTCGATAAGAATTCTTTCAAAACTCACTGAGTACTCAGCCAAGCATGGTGCTCGAATGCCAGATTCTTAAAACCTACACGATTTTTATACTTCTCAATGTGACTTATGAAATGATTGATAGCATCACGTGGTACTTTAAGCTTAAACATTAAACGACAAATTTTGTAATTGAGGAAGCCAGCGATTGTTTTGATTTCCAGACAATTTGCATCGGTAATACGTAATTCATCCAGGCTACCGTAGGCTTGAGTATAGTGCCTGCGTAAACGGAATATTAAAATAAGTCACAAGTGGACAAATGTATGTATGAAAACTTACTTCAAGGCAGTGCTGAAATCTTGTCGAATTTCGGAGATGAAGCCTAACTTAAACTGGTGCCTTATTTTAAGTGAAATGTGAGCCAAGGTCAACTGATCACGATGCGTGCGTATTCGCTTGGACATCTGTGCATAGTAGGGCTGCGCCATATCTAAAAAGGCCGACTCTAAGCGCATTGTATAGCCTATTAGATGTTCGGTGTGCGGCAAAATGAACAACATTTTGCTGTTCAGGCCGCAGGAAGCGGTAAGATTTGAAGCCCGTTCAGCTGCAAGCAAATCTTCACCCGGTGGCATCGGTGCTGACTTTTGGAGCAGCACGAGGCACAGACGCGTGTTACGTTCTTGCAATGAGTTTTTCAAACTCTGAATCGTTGCTGCGCATTGCACTTGTTTATCCGTCCATTCAGGATCTTTCCATTCCATATCCACAAAAAGCACCACCACCGATGGCAGCACATGTAAATGTTTCAGCATCCAATTACGCTTGAGAATGCCTTGAGGGAACTTATCGTATGAGGCATGTTTCGGTTTTGCCACAGGGAATTTATAGTTGGCCGGCAACAACTTGAACTGCACAGCAGCTCTATCCGGCTTGCGATTATTGCTGAAAGCATCCCAAACTGAAAGATGTATTGGGTTCTGTGCAACGTCCAAGCCACAGAAGCCGATAAGTGGTTGTGGCGTCACAAGTAGTTCTGAGGGCAGCGCAGTAGCATCAATCGACATAATTCGCTTTTTAGTATTGTGATTTTTAATTTCCCCTACTACAAATTTGCATAAAATTCCGTCGTTGAGTTTTCTTTGAGACAGTAGAAAATTTGTTGCGAAGACTATTGCTAGCGCATATAAGCAGCTTATGGTTAGTTCTTTCTGCCTTGATTATTATTAAATAATGACATTGATGAAATTAAGCGGTTAGAAACGTATTGGCACAATTTGACGTCAGTTAAAATTGTCGAATTTTATAGCCGATAATGTAAATAAACGCGCCCGAAAAAAGTGCAACGAATTTGCTACAAGACCAAGTGGCAGGGCAGCAGGAATAACTGACAACCCTATTGCTCAGCTGTTTCACAACCATATGACTACATCTAGAGCTGTCAAAGACTTCAACTCGCAATTCTTACTTGATTAACATTCTGCAAGAACTCTGTTCGTGCATGTTAACCCAACGTAGACTCTCTTTTCTAGACTGTTTCATGAAACAGCAACCCACTGCGTTGAGTTGTTGTATGTCGTACTACTAGTCATGCGTCACATCAATCGTGCAAGAGTCTATACTCTGCGAGCAAAGAAAAAAAGTGCAGCCACGGGTTGTTCGAAATTGGAGTATTATTTGCCCTTGTTTTTTTCATAATTTCTTTTGCTTGAAAACTAATATTTTGCAGTGAATTAAAGAAACACAAAACCAAAATACACAACGAAGTTTGAAAAGTGACAAATACCGAAGAACTTTGCCAGTTAGGAACAACAAGCTCAAAAAAAGACGGAAATGTGGCCGAAACGAAGTGAAGCAAGTGGCGCGCTCAAATTATTTTGTTTACATTTAGTCACTCTTTACCAACATTGAAGTGTCTTTTGTGCTGTGAGTAGGCTGTGCGCAACGCGTTCATAACAATCCAACGTCCTTCAATGACTTTTCGGTAAGGATCAGTCGTGTTAATGCGTTCATTGGTGGAGATTGGGTCAGCGCAGGAAGTTAGGTCGATGGAGCTAACCTGTGACTCATTCACAATTAAGAATCACTAAAATCACAGATTAGCTCATGACTATTAAGAACTAAACAAAAAAATTGCGTAAAAAGCCGCGAACATTCATAAAATGATTAGAACTCCCGCTGCCTTCTGTGGACATAAATTAACCCAATCTTGACTCGAAAATAGCCAAACAAAACACCCACAAATTCGACATGTGTTATTTCACTTTGCCATTTGGCAGGACATTGTCTAATCTGTTGCTAACAGCTAATGTTCGTGCCAATGGCAACATGACTCATGTTATTAACAGCTTAGAAACAGCTGAGAATCTTGTCTACGAAAAAATGCAATTTAAATTAACATTTTTGTTGGCAAAGGTAAACACATATTTTGAGGTCGCTTCGAAAAATGTTTTTTGTTTCAATTAAAGTTAACTTGATAAAAATGATAGTTAATAATCTTCTTTTTTTCTTCATGTATAAAATTTATGAAAATTTATTAAATCGATATGATGCAAATTTTGTTTTGGATGGTGGCCCACATTCGTGTCACGAATGTTGTTTTGTTTTTTTTTTTCGTTTTCTTGTAATTGACAATTTCTTAAAAAGAATGAAAAAACTCGAAAACTTTTTAACTTTGAAATATTACAGGTGCAGCATCAGTTTTTGGTCCTGTTCCTTCTTCTGGTACATTTGCGACACGAAGCGTCACTTCTGATACAACTACGTCACTGTTGACAAATTAGCAAACCTACTTTTCTGTACATCTTAGTTTTGGCCAAAGTTATCAAACTTTGATAAGTTCGACCAAAATTCAGTAGCGTAACTAACCCATAGGGTCTTTCGCTTAAACGAGTTTTACGTTTTAGTTTACATTTCAATAAACACAATAGTAAGAAACACCAACATAATTATTTTTTGTTTTCGCTTGACAGAATACCCTTTCTTGTCACATTCTTAATTTTGAAAAGAATATCGAATTTTTTACCAATAGATCCAGTACAGTCTTCAGGAAATCTACAACAAAGAAACTTATTTTTTATAAATAATAAATAATTCGTTCCTAAGGTGTAATTTTTAACATAAGTCAATCAACTCAAGAGCTTTAAATCGAAATTTTTAAAAGCAACAATTTTAATCATTTCTTGGAAACGCGGGCTCAGTGATGGTGTTTAATAATTGATTAAATATTCACTTTCAACAAGCTCTCATATTTGCTCGCAACCTCAAGCAGGTGTCCCATGTCATTCGCGCACCTTATTGTGACGCCACTGCCAAAACTCAGACAATTTGGAGTCTGGATTTTTAACAGCTGGCGTTCAAAACACCTGACAGCACTTGTCTTATTCTGTTTTTTATCGTGTCATTGACACGGTTTCATCTGCTAAGCGGCGGGACTTGGTATATTTTCTCGCTTTCTTGTTTTTTTTCTGTTTCTAACATTGTCATCAACATTTCGTTAACATTTGTCTTGTTGTTGACGCATTTTGTCTTCGGGGACAAAATTGCATCAAAATTTGATAATTTTGGCCAAAAAAGTCAGCTTTGGATTTTGGCATCATTTGTTGGATTGAAATAATAAATAAACAAGTGTAATTTTCACTTCTGCTGCCGCCGAAGATAAATATGAATAAGCTGAAGTCCACACAACGCGACAAAGTGAAGAAATTTATATCACTTACACAGACAGGCGAACAAACCGCGATTTATTGTCTGCAACAAAATGATTGGAAACTGGATCAGGCCTCGGACAACTATTTTCAGAATCCTGATTACTATTATCGCGAACTAGATCGGAAACGTATTGAGCAGCTTTACAATCGGTATCGTGACGGCAGCGACCCACAAAAGATAAATTCCGATGGAGTAGTCCGACTGCTCGAAGACCTTGAACTCACCCCGGACTCAAAACTGGTGCTCATTATAGCCTGGAAATTTCGTGCCGAGGTACAATGTGAGTTTTCGCGCGATGAATTTATAAATGGCATGAGCGATTTGGGAGTCGATACAGTGGATAAATTAAAATCAAAATTACCAATGCTTGAAATGGAGCTCAATGATTTGGGAAAGTTTAAAGACTTCTACCACTTTACTTTTAACTACGCCAAGGATCCAGGGCAGAAGGGTATTGATTTGGACATGGCCATCGCATACTGGTGTATCGTGTTGAGCGGACGCTTTCAGTTTTTGGATATCTGGTGCAAATTTCTTAAAGAGAAACACAAGCGCGCTATATCGCGGGACACTTGGAATCTCTTGCTGGACTTTGCCACAAACATCGACGACAAAATGAGCAATTACGACTCGGAGGGTGCCTGGCCAGTACTTATCGATGACTTTGTCGAATGGTGCCACGAAAACCATCTCATTCAAGAGAATAGCAACACAAGCGGTGGCGGTAGCTATCAACAGAAGAACATATCGAGCAGTTTTCAGACATCGCATAGTACAAATATGAATTACGGCTAACGATTGTTTCATGTTTTCATTAATTCTATAATAAAATTGCTTTTATTCTTATTATTATAAACATAAGTGAAACATATTTTTTGTGTCACCCGTAATTGTTCATCAGGCCATTATCATTACTTAGGAATACCCTTCAATGTAACTACAACACAATGACATTACTTATCCAACGATTCTAATTTTTTTAGATACCCTGGCAAAAGATATTACAACTATCGACGAAGACGTCTCCTATGGTGTAAGATTGACAAAAAATAATGTTGAAAAGAGTAACTCATAGCTGGACTCTTGCGGTACTTCATACTGCAACA